>CM033649.1:16265679-16643016 GCA_019512145.1 Engystomops pustulosus | reverse complement strand
AGGGCCCCATTACTTACAGGGTATGACGGGGAGGGACAGCGCGAAGCCATTACTACATGGTAATGAGAGGAGGACACAAGGAGTGGACACAGGTATCATAGAGAAAGACACAGGTAATGAGAGGAGGGACAAAGGGGCCATTACTACAGGTAATGAGAGGAGGGAAGAGGAGCCATTACTACAGGTAATGAGAGGAGGACCAGGAAGCCATTACTACCAGGTTAATGAGGAGGAGGAAACAGGGGGCCATTACTACAGGTAATGAGAGAGGGACAGGAGCCATTGAATACGTAATGATGGAGAGGCAAGGGGCCATTACTACAGGTAATGAGAGGAGGACAAGGAGCCATTACTACAGGTAAGAGAGAGGAGGACACAGGAGCCATTACTACAGGTAATGAGAGGGGACAACAGGAGCACATTACTACAGGTAATGAGAGAGGACAGAGGAGCCATTACTAAGGTAATGAGAGGGAGGACAAGGAGCCATTACTACAGGTAGAGAGGAGGAACGGAGCCATACTACAGGGATGAGGGGGGACAGGAGCCATACTACAGGTAATGAGGGGAGGGAGACTAGAGGAGCCATTACTACAGGTTAAGGGGAGGGACAGAGGAGCCTTACTACAGGTAATGAGAGGAGGGAGGACACAGGAGCCATTACTACAGGAAGAGGGGAGGACAGAGGAGCCATACTACAGGTTTGAATGAGAGGAGGCCACAGGAAGCCATTTTTAAGAACAAACCTACCAGAACCTATATTGTAAGGTAACCAGCGCCCCGCCACAAACAATTAGGTCACAGGGATCTTATCACATCATCAACAGAGTCCGTAATCCACCACTTCTCCTCTATACAGTTACAACACCCCATGCCCCCTCCGTGACATCACACTCCCAGGGTCACATGACTAGTGGATAGTGAAGCAGGAGACATGTGTGAGGTAGAGAGGTATTGGTCATAGCACTGAGGAAGAGAGAGACGAGGATAAGTGGACCAGAGGAAGGACTACAACTACCAAGCTGCTTACAGGAGCACCCACATAATGGAGGGGGACTACAACTACAGAATGGTCCAGGCGCACACACACTATATGGAAGGGGGACTGAACTCCTAGCACTGCTACAGAGCACAACAACACTATATGGAGGGCTACAACTCCGGATGCTCCCGGAGCACACACACATATGGCGGGAATACAATCCAGCATGCTCCAGGAGCACACACATATCTGGAGGCTACTACAAATCCCGCATAGCCCAGGAGCACAACACTATATGGAGGGACTACACTACCAGCATGCTCAGGAGCACACCCACACTTATGGAGGGCTCCAAATCCCAGCATGATGCAGGACGCCAAATAAACTATATGGCGGGACTACAACTCCAGCATGCACCAGGAATGCACAAGACACACTATATGGAGGGACTGTTATTGTGAGGAGCGGCACAGTCAGCGCCTACTCCTCCCTCAGTCCAGGAACCTCACCCTCAGTGTCTGGAGATCCACATCTGTCACATTACACATGTCATGGACAAATTGCTTCATAGAGTTTGCTCTTAGATTCTTCTCATGTTCCTCTGGTATTATAGATACAGGACTACCCAGGTTTCTCCTAAAGATGATACTTCCATCAATGATCCCCAGGGAATCCGGAGCGGAGAAGGACAGAGAGGAGAGAGCAGTGGCGGCCCGGGATCCTGGAGAGCCACCAATGAGAGATTGATGGCTGACTTGATAACCGGAAGGGTGAGAGTCTCCCAGGAACAGGCTCTGATCTCACTAGGAAATACAGCGGAAATGTGATGGAGAGGTGAGGATTCTTGGATCTATTGTAGTGATCAGTCGTCTCCCCATACACAGGAATTACACAAGTAGTGAGAAGTGTTTCTGGTGAGGGATGTTGACCCCCGTTGTTGTAAGGAGGATGGACTCAGAGCCCCATCCCGAGCCTCCACTCATTCACTGATACATGAGCAGAAGATCCTAGACACTACCTCCAGGACACTGAGCTGTGAGCGGGAGGAGAGAGTGAGCGCTGCCGCGGAATATGGATGGACATTGTAACAATAACACCAAGGAGGGGTATGGGGGGGCTGACTGTGTCATTGGGGTCTGTCAGGTTAATTGTAATATGCAATAAGTTTTCAGAATACAGGGAAACCCGCCTCTTTTACATCCTGGTGAGATAGCCGAAACATCAAGCATGACATTCAGGAAGCCTAATGGACCGAAGGATAAGCATAACCACACTGCCTGAGCCCGCCGCACCGTAGCCGGCGGGACATCACGGCGAGCATAAGGGGGGGATGGTGCAGAGGAGGGGGAGCTACCAATAGAGTGGTATAAGTGGGAAGTGCAATGAGAGGATGAAAGAAATGATAGAGATGGAACCCCATGTTTTCCAGTGCATTCTTTGCTAAAAGGCTAAGGATCGTGATATCAGTCTGTGGCTGAATGAGATAGGGGGCTAATTAACTCCTAAGCTAAAAGAGACACACATGAACTTAATGTAGTGGGAAAAACAACCGTTTACTTGATTGGTGCTCCTAACTCATTTTCAAACAAGGACAAACCCTCAATGATAAGACGAACACTGGTTTTCCAGAATTTCTTGCTAAAAGAGGTACAGGATCGTGATTATCTCTGTTTGCTGAATGAGCTAGGTGGCTTAGATTAAACTCAGTAAGCGTCGTTCTAAAGAATGGAAGATAACCATAATTAATGAAGAATAGAAAACACCGGTGAATTGTCTCCTAACGCATTTCCTAAACAAGACAACCTCAATGTAAGACGAACACTGTTTTGCCATGCGAATTTCTTGCTAAAGAGCCTAAGGATCGTGATTATTCTTGTTGCGGGAATGAGGCTAGGGGAGCTAGTTGACAATTCAACTAAGTCCGATCTAAAAAGAGAGAACACACTAAGTAGGTAGAAACACCACGTTACTTGTCTCCTAAAATCATTTTCTAACAAGGAAAGCTCTCAATGTGATAAGAGACGTTAACACTGCTTCGTTTTCCTATTGTTCCATTTTTTCCTTCGCGTCCAGATAAGCAGCCCAACTCTCATTCGCCTCCTAAGGACCCCTCCCTGTGATTTAATCTTGCATCCAGCTGAAGATGATTAGTTTGCTATGGCTATTCCAGCACTTTAATCTACGCTCCCAGCACGTCTAGTATCATCAACTTTCTAACTCCTTTTTTAATATAGTGACATTCCTTTTATTACCCTTCCGTTACCTATTTCTTCCGTATAACTAAGTCAACCTCCTATTCCTTATGCTCTATTACCACACATGGGACTACCAACCCTCTGACTACTGATACTGCCCGACTCCCGACCACAACTGTTTTATCATGCGATCTCCATCTTGGCTAATAGTTACGAGGCTCCCTTTCTTTTATGATCCGCCTCACCGCGTTAACCTATATGTTAGCTGCCCGCTGTGATGAGTGCATTGTTATTCCCCACCGCCCGGGTTTCGTGCTAGCCTTTTTCAAACTTCCCGAACTTAATTTTACCACGTCGTTTTTATAGATCGTTGAACACACCCATATGAACTTTATCATTGGCCCTAGACGAACACCTCCTGGCTCCTACTTCTCGTCTCCCTATCCACATTACCCCATCCTCACACTGTTTACGCCTAACTTTAAGATCACCCCCACTACCACCTCTGTTTCACTAATTTGACTAAGACTTTCCACACGCACCCATTTTCCATTTGTGTTGCATTCTCTTGCTAAAGCTGACCGCCCGCAACGATCGTTTTGATTTTTGCATTTACTCTCTTGCTCGTAATAGCTAGGTTGGGCCCCTCCATTTACTTTCTAGTTCTTAAACTCTCCCTCCGTATTTTCCATATTTAAACCGCCGTCCTTAAGTTTACGGACTCCCACCACATATCTAAATTATACTGATATCGTCTATTTAACTTTTTTACCGTTATAGTCTTTGTATCTCCACCGTCTAGCTCAGATGATTTTGTTACTCTTTTCTCGCACCCGATTTTTACCCAACGAATTGTTTGATATCCAACCATGCAATGATAAGATGCGAATCTATCATGTTGCCATGTCCCATGTCCCTGCTAAAGTTGTGAGCTAAAGCCGCTATTTTTTCTTGAGTGATGTTATCTCATATGGCGCTGAATGGAGATAGGGGCTCTTCAACTACGATCTTCTAAAAGAAGCGGACACCAAGTCTCTACCCAATTTAACTTGGTGCGCACGATCTCGTTATTAAAACCAGTTCGTTTGACTTTTGTCTCTTCCCCTCCTCAGCTTTTATCTATTAGTCTTCCACATATTCTTTTCCTTTTTCAACTATCATGCGCCATACTAAATCTTCATGTCCAGCTATTCTTTCTTGTTTTACTGGACCTCACCTATGACTGATTAACTACACGGTTACTTTTCATCTCATGTGCTCTTCTGCCCATTTCTTGCCGTTTTATAATTCTTGAGAGATCCCCCTTCTACTAGACTCTTTCGCCTGATTCTTTTCATTCTTGTACCTCGTTTTGTCTCCGGTTACCTCATGCAGATGCGTATAGAGCGGTTTGCCGCCGTCTTACCCATCTCCAATCTTCCCTTCACCGTGCACATTTTCTAAACGGAAGGCATTCACAATTCTCGTATCTACCTGCTCAGCAAAAGCCTGTTCACCATCTTCACGCACTAGTTTCCTTTTTCTATTTTGTGTTTCCTTATTACACCATATTTCTCCCCCTAATGAGAAAGGACATACCACCCCCCCCAGTTCACAATTGGTATGACTGACGATACACTGCTTTCACTTGACCAAGTTCTTGCCCATTTAAAACGAGGCCCCCCCGCCAAGAAGTCGTTGCTCCATTAGTCCCTGATTTGCTGACATGTTATGGCCCGCTAGGTGGCGTCTAATCCAACTCCCCACACCACATCTATATCAAAGTATCTGATCACATGCCACATAACATGTAATTGATAGACGACATTTTCTCCTTTTTTGCTTTTCATTTTGTTCGTCATACTACTACCATTTTCCTAACAAGGACAACCTCAAATGTATAAGACCGGACTACATCTGTATTGTCCATGCAGTTTCATTACGGCTAAAACCAACAGCATTTTGCCCCTCAGTACTAGTTGACCTATCCTTGGTTGCCCTCATATCTTCCGACGCTCTATCGGTCGGCATCACTTTGCACCCCAATCTTTTATTTTCTGTAAAGCCCACGAGGCGATTTCATTGTTTCTCTCATTCGATATCATCTTCAGTCAGTACGCGACACACCGTGTTCATAACTCATTTGTCCCTAGAAACTCCACACTCTATTTCTGCATTCATACTATCTTTCGCGGACATCACCTGTCATTGATCCGATCCAAGTCCCCAACGAATCACAACTTGATTTTCTTACAATTGCAACTTCGTTCGCCTTCATTTTAAGAAGCTGAAGGGATTTTAGCCGTTTCTTCCTGTCTGTTTACTTTTCCTACAGGTAATGAGAGGAGGACAGAGGAGCCATTACTACAGGTAATGAGAGGAGGACACAGGAGCCATTACTACAGGTAATGAGAGGAGGACACAGGAGCCATTACTACAGGTAATGAGAGGAAGACAGAGGAGCCATTACTACGGGGGACTGAGGAGCCATTACTACAGGTAAGGAGTGGGGGACTGAGGAGCCATTACTACAGGTAAGGAGTGGGGGACTGAGGAGCCATTACTACAGGTAAGGAGTGAGCCTCTTAAAGAAGAAGTTACAGGTCTGTGACAGCCAGAAATCTTGCTTGTTTGTAGGTGACTAAATACATATTTTCCACCATAATTTGCAAATATTTTTTAAAAAAATCAGACAATGTGATTTTCTGGATTAGTTTTCTTATTGTCTCTCATAGTTGAGGTTCTTCACATGAGGTCAGTTACAGGCCTCTCATCTTCTTATGTGGGAGAACTTGCTCAATTGGTGGCTGACTAAATACGTTTTTAATCCCCCCACTGTATAGAGTAGTGCATATCAGATGCATACATGTATAGTACAGCCGTAAATATATATAGTTGTTTGATTTTCTTGAACATTTTTGATGTCGTAGAATGGTCACCGATGGCAAATCTTTCAGGACCTTCTGGTAACCGATCAAGACAATCTGGATCTAGCCAATGTGAACCTGATGCTTCAGCTTTTGGTACAGAAGAAGCGGCAACTTGAAGCAGTAAGTACAACTGAGAGACATTTTTTTCCCCCTGTCAACCACTTATGGATAGTACATTAGCTTTAACTAACACAAATGAAAGTATCCAAAGTGGTGCAAAATGAAAGATTTGTTCAATAAAAACAGCTCCTGTGTGACATCACATGACCAGGGTTCGGTTCTTATCCACAGGAAGTAAACAATGAAGCTTCCTGTTGAATGAAAGCAAGCAGAGATCTAGAAAACCACGAGGAATTGATACAGAAAGTACTAGAAAATTATAGAATGTTTTATCACACAAACAATATCCGTAATTTGCTGACGTTTAACTACCCCTTTAACTCTTTACGAGCAGTCCCTGAATAGTCTATTCTCCTTACAGAACTTCCAGTTATAATATTTCACCTTTAGCATCCTGTCCCTGTCTGTCTGCCGTGTACGGACTTGGGAAGACTTGCAGAAACTGTGCTCACTACAGAAGAAGAAAGAGGCAAAATGCAACAGTGAAACTTTTTTTTTTTTTCTTTTATACTATATGAATTATATTGAAAAGTTTTACCATTCTCACCTGCTGTAGTCATTTCTGCAATAGCGGTTTAGTTGGGATTTAAGCATTAGACATAAAAAGGCCTGGAATAACAATATCTCTCCATTAAAAAAAAAAATAAATTGAGAGCTTTGCCAAAATCTCTATTTTTGGAAGCCGCTCAGTCTGACTTTTTCGAGGTATTTTATTCTAAGAAAACCCTTCTTCTAAGAAACATCATTTTGAACCCCGGTGAAGTTTTTTTGTTCCATGACGATTACTACATAAATCTCAATTTGCCGTGTTGGATCCTCTGTGCCATCCTTCTTCCATTTCCAAAGAAGGTGACGGTGCCCGCGCTTCTGTCTCGCAGCAATTCCCCCCCCATCCCTCCGCCTAAATAAGACAGTCTCGTGGAATTGATAAAGAGGCTTTCTGTCCCGGGTGCGTGCAGTGCCAGTAACAGAGCCTCCTTCTACAGCACATATTGTTCAACGTCGCTGCCAGGACGGCCGTAAAAATATTTTGGCCAAATATCACAGCAGCAAACTGGGGGGAAAATAATGTAATCTTCAGATTAAATTTAGCTTCACAAAAAAAAAGGATTTGAAGGCAGCAGCAGGACGTTTTTGTCTACTAGAGACTGGCACAGGAGGAATTTCAGCAGTCCACACCAAGAGGGTAAAATTCGGGATAAACAAAAATCTGGAGTTCTGCGGTAACGTCTACTCGCATTTTGGATCGTGATGTCAGTGTTGTTGTAACCTATGGCCAAAACTGATAAGAGCCGTGATATTCGTAGCTTGCTGGCAGCCCCTGCACTCACTGTGCTCTCTGCTTTTCGTACTTTCTATAATTATTTTTTTTTCTTCAGATAATTGCTTGATGTGTTATGTAATTATCGTTGCGTCCAGTCGTATTTCGTATAACACGGGAAAGGTGTTTTGTTGCCTGCACTTGGCAACTTGTAAATCGGGTTTAGAAATGTTAATCGGGTTGTTCAGAGTTTGTTTGTCATTCACCAGTCTACATGATAAGGGTGGCTTCACAATATATATATAAGGTTATAATTTACCTTGCACCTTGACAGAATCCTCTGCGTAGTCTCAGGGGTTGGGCTTTGGTTTGGATGCATTTCAAATAACAAGTGACCTGTCTGTTCTGCAAACTGCTCAGCTCTCAGCCCCCACCTTTGTGTTCCTGTACAGCTCCTTCCTCTCCCATTGATGTCAGCTCACCCAGCTGTGAACTTTGTGAAGGAGCAGGTGGGAGGAGCTTTACAGGAGCACAAAGGTGGGTTCTGAGAGCTGAGGAATCTGCAGCACAGACAAGTCACATGTTGTTTTTTGAAATGCATCCAAACCAAAGCCCAACCCCTGGGACTACACAGAGGATTCTGTCTGGGTGCAAGATAAGTTATAACACACACTTATATTGTAATGCAAATGCTTAGAGAAAGCATAAAAGGCATCTGTGCATTGCAGCTGTAATGGGCTTCTGCAATCTGTCTTTAGTAAAAATGAGGCTCCTCGTGACAGGTTCCCTGTATTGTATAGGTCTGTGCAGGGAATATAGAATTGTGTGTAAAAAAAAAAAAAATTTTCCCTGCACTCTTGTCTGGCCAGACGATTCCACAGCTCCCGCCAGTGACTTCTTTTGGCAACTCATATAAACGTCTGCCCATGTAATACATTGACGGCTTGGGCTGGCAAGAGCCCTTTGTTCTGTTTCGTAGAAAGGAGCCTTGCACAGTTGTGCCATTGTTTTGTCTCTTATGTGGTTTTATCTGTGTTATAGATACAGGCAGTACCCGGCTTACATACAAGAGAGGTTCCTTGGGTTTGTACTTAAGTTGAATTTGTATGTAAGTCGGAACTGTATATTTTAGAATTGTAGCTCCAGACAAAAAATTTTTGGTCCGAGCGACAACCGGATTGTCAAATTTTTTTTTCTGTAATGAGACCAAGGATTACTAATAAAACTTCATTAGCCACTTTACAGCTGATCATTGCAGCCCGAGACTAAAGCATCCAGAGACTTCACCAGAGGTCACAGTGGGCAGTGGGGTCAGTCTGTAACTAGGGGTCGTCTGTAAGTCTGGTGTCCTTAAGTAGGGGATCGCCTGTACAGCCAAGCTCAGGATTCCTGAAACTCTACATAGGTTAAAAATCTGGTAAAATTATTATTTTTTTTTCCCCATCTCTGCAGGAATCGCACGCTGCTCAAGTTCAGATCCTAATGGAATTCCTGAAAGTGGCTCGACGGAATAAGAGAGAGGTAATGGGGGTTTAATGTTAAATGCAGACTTCTGAAAAAGTCTTTATTTCCACAGAGAATTGTTATTTTATTGCTCCCTTCAGCTATCCGCTGTCCAAAGTGTATTCTCTAATGGGGACAGATGTAGGATTTAACTCTCCCCTAATACATGGGGCTTAAAGGGTAACCCCAGATCATATCTAGTTAAGACAGTGGCTATGGGGTCAGCAATGCTTACAATAGTCCTATATATATAATTGTATATAGCGACCACAGCAGTCATCCACATTGTGCGTCCTAAAGATCTACCTTACATTACATTAACAAGAATTATGAGTGCATCAATGGTAATAGGACCGAATTCTCCACATTGTAATACAGTCCTAAATGTCAGGGCAAGAACCAGTAGTCTGATGCATGACCAGCATGTCATTGAAAATGCATCATGTTCCCCTGACCCGCTAGAATGGGACCTCTTGCTCTTAAGTGAAACCTAGCGTGCAGGAATGTGATCGCTTTCTGAGCTTCCATTGTAGGACTCGGCATATCACCTCCTCATCCAAATGCACTTTCAGCGTATTGAACTTCAGTTCTGTTGAAGGAGGCTTATTTCTACACCGTGACATGTCACACACATTTAGCGTTCCTCTTTTCAAACTTCTCGTCAACCTATGTTTTTGTTTCTCCTGCCGGCTTTCTATATGAAACCTGTAGCAGGACCTGTATGACTTGCAGAGTGAATACTGACAGGACTGCTAAGGGAGAGGGTGAGTGTCCTGATTACTCCGCCCACACTCCGTGACTGGCATGGAGAACCCTGATTACCCCTCCCCCACACACCGTGACTGACACGGAGAACCCTGATTACTCCACCCATGCACTGTTTGACCCAGAGAGGCCTGATTAATCCACCCAAGCTATGATTGACACAGAGCTCTGATTACCCTCCCCACACTCAGTGACTGACATGAAGAGCCCTGATTATTCTGCTCATGCACAGTGACTGACACGGAGAGCCCTGATTACTCAGCCCACATTTGATGACCGACACGGAGGGCCCTGATTACTCCACCCATGCACTGTTTGACCCAGAGAGGCCTGATTAATCCACCCAAGCTATGATTGACACAGAGCTGATTACTCTGCCCACACTCGGTGACTGACATGGAGATCTCCGATTATCCTGCTCACGCACAGTGACTGACACGGAGAGTGCTGATTACTCAGCCCACACACTATGATTGTCACAGAGAGACCTAATTACTCCTCCCATGCTTGGTGACTGACATGGAGACCCCTGATTATCCTGCTCGCCGACAGTGATTGACACCGAGAGCCCTGATTACTCCGCCACACTTGGTGACTGATATAAAGAGCCCTCAATACTCCACCCATACACAGTGATTGACATGGCGAGTCCTGATTACTTCGCCCACACTCAATGATCGCCTCTATGGATAAGTCTGCACAAAAAAAGTCACTCACTGTGGAGGGCAGAGTCATCAGGACTCGCTGTCTCTCCTAGGAGTCCAAATTGCATTCATCATGCTTTTTGACCAGAAATCTTGCTCTAAATTGACCAGTTTGACAAGCTTTGTGCATCGCTGCGTAATCTGTAGGCGCTATATTAATAAGGAATTATTATTATTATATAAACCTTCTATATCGCAGAGCTCAGCTTTTCTTTCTCAATCATATCATCTTCTCAGAACAGCAGGTATCACCCAACGAGTTCTCTTTGAATATAATTTTGGAGAGTTTTTGTCCGGACTCCCACCTTTTTAGACCATAAACTGGGTACAAAGAGCATCTCTTATGTCGATCTGTAATTCTTGCACCTTGTAATTCTTCATCCCTCCTGTGGTGGCGCTGCAGGGAAATGGAATGCTTGATATCAGGTTCTCCCACACATAACTGTGCGGAATAGTTGACCTGCATTCCCCTTTTGTCAGACCGTCTTGGGGTGGATTTGCATATTGGAATTGTTTTGGCATTTCACTATGAGGTCAGGCCCCGTCTCTCATTATGTTAGTACCTCCAGTGTTGATGGCGCTCAGTCTGTCCAGCGTTTTTCATTGACGAAGTTTGCGGTGTAACTTCTCTGATCGGGGCTAGAGATGCTAAACAGATGCTTGTTGTCTCTCGCCTGTCAGATCTACAGATTGCATAACCATCTGCCCAAGTTTCTTTTGTCCCCCACCCCCTCCAACATCTCTTTTATTTCGGCTTCATATATTTCCTATGTTTTGGTCAAGAATAATGAAAAACAAATGACCAAGCTGAAATGATATTTATATTGGCAAGAACATAACCTAAAGGAACTCCCCCCTACACCCCCCGGAGATAAACACTGCTGATGATAGACCAAGCTCCTTACTTTATATCATTTACTTTCATACGTCTTTCCCCCCCACCTCGCCATAGGAAACCGCCCTGCGTCTGTTTGGGTTTCCAGCCTTGGCATTTAGGATGCTTATTCCTTTCCCGAAAGATAGGACTCCATCCAGTATTCATCCGGTTACTCACTCAAACCTTGGACCCTCTATTGTTTGATTTCATCCAAGAAACCCAGAGAGTGCGTATGATATGTTTTGGCCATATTTGAATTCCTCTCTGCGTTCGAGTCACAAATGAGGTGAAGGGGTCCCCGGGGGTCATAGAGAATAAACATCCCCAGCGTTATTGCTACGGAGCTCCGTAATTACTTGGCGTATAATCATGTAAGCTTACGCTTTGGCTTTTATAGAACTGGGTGACCATTGTACGTCATCTACTTTTCGATCAGAATTTTTGTTTGCTTGTGTATTTCTTATCCCACTGATGCCAGGTTGAACAGGGCAGCAAAACAATATATACAGGCAGTCCCCTACTTAAGAACACTCGACTTGCATACGACCCCGAGTTACAAATGGACCTCTGGATATTGGTAATTTATTGTACTTTATCCTAGGCTGCAATAATCACCTATAACACTTATCACAGGTGTCTGTAATGCAGCTTTAGTGTTAATATTGATTCTTATGACATCCCAACATTTTTAAAATCCAATTGTCACAGAGACCAAAACAGTTCTGTCTGGGATTACAATAATAAAATATACAGTTCCAACTTACATACAAACTCAACTTAAGAACAAACCTACAGACCCTATCTTGTACGTAACCCGGGGACTGCCTGTATATATTTAAAAAAATGGTTAATCAGATAATAGAATCGATGCTCACTTCACCGATAAACTGCCGATCCTGCTGTCCTGATCATCTCTACTTCCTGTTCCCGGTTCAAACACAGGAAGTGTGGATCAGCCAAAGAGTGCATGTGTATGTGCCTGTTTGTCAGCCAAACAAGAAAATCGTATAGAAATCAGAAGGAACCGCTTAAAGGGGCTGTCCCAAACTTAGTAAAAAGTGACTGCTTTCTTTTTAAAAACAAGTGCGTTGGTTTCATCTGGAATTGCAGCTCAGCCCTAACCCAATCCAGCCTTAAGCGGAGTTGAGATGCAGTACTCAACACAACCAGTATACATGTGGGGTGCTATAAACAGACATGTTTAAGGCATATTCTCATCTGGGCATTGCCACCTAATTCAAATCATCTGCCAAATACATACAATACTTGAGTTGGATGTTATTATAAAAAATTTAACCATAGGAAGATAATTTCCCATAAGAAATGAGATTCTTGGATACGACCACCGCTGCTGGAGTTATTTCACACAGAAACAAATAGTTATTACCTATGAAACGTCCAGGACGGGAGTTACTGCATTTCCCACATCCGTTCTGTGCTAATGAAAGGTGAATGCAGGTGCTCAGGCAGAGCTCAATAGCGCATGTGTGGCCATTGCTGTCAGAGAAAAACAGTGGTTGTATCCAAAGGAAACTATCTCTATTCTAAAGGACAACATGACTACATTTATGGGAAATTGATTATTGGACAGGGAAATTATTTTTAATTACATCCAATTGAGAAAATGTATATTTATGGTAGATGAATTTGGTTAGATGTGTGCCCAGACGGGAATTCACCTTTAAATAGGTGTGTGTATATATGTGGTACATACTCTGGATATTAGCTGGTTGTGAAGTAAGGTCTATTTAGACGGCAGTACGCTCCCGGCTGTAAGACCCTCCCAGAGTACTCTGAGCTAAAGACCTGGATTAAAAGTTCCCTTTTCACAGTCCTGCTGCTACTTCTTACACACACACACACGTATGGGTACACTGTTCTCCAGGGGATCTGTACCTAGGTTTGCCTGCACTTTATTATGGTCAAAACTGATGAGCTCTTCCCTTTTGGACCTGTCAGGATGATTATATAGTATAGTTTATACTGTCTCTTGTATTCTTAACCACAGATGTTATAGATGGTGATACATGGCCGCCCCGGTCTGTCATCCCTCTCTGTAACCTGTACATTTTTGCAGTTGATGAAAGGCGAAGCTGTAAAGTGTTTTTGTTTCTTGTCTCCTTCTTCTCTGTTCTTGACCTCCCAGCAATTGGAGCAGATCCAGAAGGAGCTGAGTGTGGTGGAGGAAGACATAAAGCGTGTAGAGGTGAGAGGCCCGATCAGTCGTCTGCCGCCGGATGCTCCTGGCAGTCTCCGCGCTAACATCTGGCTCCAGAGCTTAGGTGGCTGCACATGGGGATGGAGCCCACAACATTGTCTGTTTTATTAAAAATTTCTAAGCCGTCTTCTGAGTTGTTCTGAAAGATGCAATGAAAAGTGCCGTAAATTTTATATAGATTATTATTATTATTATTTTTTTAATGTAAATGTTTTGTAATGTTCTGTGCTTCCTAGAAATCTCGTTTTTGAGCATGCAAGGCGCCAGTCAGTTTTTAGGATGGATCCTGGACACTTCTACAAACCATATTTATTTAGTTTTTTTTTTTTTTTTAGTAGCAGAAGGAATAAGAACAAAATGGATTTACATCCCAGGATTGTAGCGTCTGTGAGTGGACCATGAATGTGTCCTCACACTGCTGCGTTCTTAGCTCTCTGCATCAGAAGTCAAAGATCCCAGCATTGTGGAGACTCCCTGGGCCCCTCAGCATTTCAGGTCCATCTACAATCGTGGAATATAAATCCAATTTTTACAGTTCTTCCACTTTGAACAGGAAGTTTTTAGTGTGACTGCTCTGCAGGTAACCTTTTTCCATGGTCACAATCGCCCCATTAAAGGAAATCCACCATCAAAATCCATCATCATGATAAACCAGGGACGCTTAATTGTAGATCCAGGCACTGTGACTGTGGTAATATTCATTGGTATCCATGACCTCCTTCATCTTAAAATAGGCTTGTAAAATAAGCCAGAAGTGCCCTGGGGGAACCCTCTGTGTTTGTAGGCTGTTACACTGTGCAGTAGCACTTCCCTCTTCCTACTGTGTACTCTCTGCTGCTAAGATAACCGCAGGCAGAAGGATGGGGAGGTGCTAAAGGAGCACAGTGATGCGATAGAAGTACTTCTGTACAGTGTAACTACCTGTGAAGCTATGTCATGGAGGGGCTCTGGTAACACTATTCCTTTACCTCTTGAAAAGTTGATATTAGAAGGAAGGAGGCCATGAATAACAAATATAAGAAGGTCACCACAGTCACGGTGTCCGGATCTATTAGCAAGTGCCCCTGGTTTATCATGCTGAATTGTGAAGGTAGATTTCCTTTAAAGGACATCTACCACAAGGATGAAAGGCTGTATGCAAATGAGCCTGAGGGGCTCCAGATTCCATTAACACCTATGGAACCTGGAGCCCCTCAGGCTCATTTGCATACAGTCCTTCATCCTGGTGATAGATGTCCTTTAAATACAGCAGTGCTCACGCACTTCCACGATGGGGGAGGGCGGATCCACTGTTTGTGTAGTTTTGCTGTATTTTAGGTTGATGTAGGTTTTGTGTGTGTGTGTTTTTTGTTTTTTTCTCTTGTAAAGTGAATAGCATTTTCTGTTGCGTTGCAGGAGTTGAGTGGCTTATATTCCCCCCGCAGTGAAGACAGCACCGTGCCTCAGTTTGAAGCCCCTTCCCCATCACACAGGTAATAATCTCTCCGACTGAAATGAACGGTTTTGGTTCCTTCATTGCAGTCTGTTCCTGTCACATTGGAACAAACACACAGTCACTTACCTCAGAGTTACACGGACCAGTATTTCAGTCGTGAATTAGACAGGGGGACAAAGATCTGATGGCCCAGATTTTTTTTTTTTTATTATTAATAAAGAAGCGTTGTCCTATGATCGACGAGAGTCCGAGAAAAGCGAAACATTAGGAAACCTGATCATTCATTTTAAGTGACATTGAAAACAAATTGTAACAATACATTTGTCATGAACAGTTTGCATATCTTGTATTTTCTTCGCTCCAGGTGCTTGGGGAACGCCACACGTCAGCTGTGCCCCCCTTCACCCTCTAAAGAGCTCTTTCTGGGGAGATGGCATAAGGGGGAAATGATTGCAATTGCTGATGGTTTGTTAGTAATTGCTATTATTTCAGGGCTTCTACACCAGTTTTCTGGCATAGAATCCCTGCAAAATCTCCCCCCATAGATTGTATTTACAGTGCACACAAGCAGCTAGTGGGTCTATCTCTGGATGCTTATGTGCCTCTGTGCTGAGACATCATGGGGTTGATAGCAAAGCAGGGGAAATCTAAAAATCCACATAAAGTACTTTTTTATGCATGCACTGCTTAATGGGTAAGATGAAGCTGAGAGCAGATAGGTTGGGATTTTGGGAACTAGACATTTTCTAATCGTGGCATGACCAGCCCTATGCATCAATGCAGTATGTGGGCATTTATGTCAATGGTCACTATAATGCTATAGATGCTAGTGGAGCTCCCCTATAAGTGATGCTTTCACTGCTTCTGCATTCTGGAAAGTGTAGTTCAGCCATGTGCCGGAGACGACTCTTCTCTCCTCTGTGTCTTATTAAGCAGCTTGTTACAGCCTAAATCACTGCGGGAACATGCATTTTGAGGGTAGAACCGGTTGTCCCTCCCGGTCCTCCTGTGTGTGTACAGAACAGCGAGCCTCTGCCAGACAAATTAACATGTCAGTGCCCTAAATCAATCAGCCGAAATCTCCAGTGTTCTGTCTATATAGTTACAGGATCCGGGCTGATGGAGAGCTCCTCCTGAGGAGGCGGCCTGTGATTTACACACCTCGGATGCCGCTTTATAAATGACCCCCGCTGCCTCCTCCGTGTAGATGGAGCCGTTCTCTCCGGGGTGGGAAAGTTATCTTTCCTTACAGTCCTGAGACTTTCAGCTTAATCTGCCCTCAGATCTTTTTATCGTTGTTCTGCTTTCCAACTTGGATCTTTTCTTTGCTCTCGGAGCAGCGATCCATCTCTCTTTTTGTATTCATCCATTAGTGTGAATGGTGTTCTGTGCCTTATGCTTTAGGGGCAATTTAGAGAAGGATACTTTAACAGCTATCCACTGTTAAATTTCCAGTCGGGAATAGAGAGCTGTATACGAAAAATCTATTCTTTTTTGCCTTCAAATTTAACAGTGGATAAATCCGGTTCTGTGGCACCTAGAAACACAATCCAGTTGTCATATCAAAGGGGAGTTCCTCCTCTTTAATCTGACACAAGCATAAAATGGGGTTAGAAAACCAAGAAAAAGGCTGGCACGGCGCTATTATGGAGAGAGTCTTCTGGTAAGTTTAGATTGTTTATTCCAAAAACTGTAAACGCGTTTCGGGCGGAATACCCTTCTTCAAGTACAAATGGAAATAGCTCACAAAGAATTAATATTGATTTTTTTTTTTAATGAAAAGTTATATAATTTTCCAATATACTGTCTGTATCAATTCCTCAGTTTTCTCAATCCTTGCTCGCTGTTAATCTGACACAAGACATTGTTTCTATGTGCCTCATTTCAGACGATATAACCATTAGAAGTGGGCCACTGTCATGACGTCTATGAACCTGCTATCTGCGCAGGTTATGTGCAGTTAGGACTTCTAAAGCTTTACTTGATGTCCTATGTTTTGTTTGCATTCCCAATTTAGCCTTATTCCCAGACCCTCAGTCATCTGCAATCTGAAAAATACTGTCTTTATGCTCGCTTAATTTTCCAATCGCAGTGCGGTCTCCTGTATCTAGTCGTCTTTGATGCTAGGAGCCCCTGCTTCCCTGTGGGACTACAGTACTAAACTGTAATTTGGACTGAACTGTGGTCCCGGTGGAGGCATGGACTCTTCACCCTGTTCAAACCTGGATCTGGGCTTTTCAATAATTATCCTTTCCTACTTTTTTTTCTCTTGCAGTAGCATAATAGACTCCACAGAATACAGCCAGCCGCCAGCATTCAGTGGGAGTTCCCAAGTAAGTTGTGTGTATGTACAGTAAAAATGCTGTAATCTGGGTTTTATAGTTAAAAACTTCTAACGGATCACAGACCTGATGCATCCTCAGCAGGGAACAGAAATTATCCCAAACTATTTTTTTTTCTGTGTGTTTTTGGAGCTTTTATATGGAATAAAAAGTAACTTTTTCTATGACTGCTGAACTATCCACATTATCCATTTCAGATGCCATGGGTTCAAATGGATAATTGCATATTTTCCGTAGCGCACTGGCACTGTTGTTGTGCCAAGTTTTGGATATGGGATAGGAATCTGATTGATCTGATCACTAGGGCCTCCTAGAATGGGTTCCTGCTCTCTCCAGTGAGGTTTAGCATTTGTTCTAATGCTCTATTTACTGTCCATTAAAGTTCCGGAAGTTGTCCTGCACAGAGCTCTGCTATCTCCAGCACTCTGGTATGGTAGCAGAAGTTGCCCTGCACAGAGCTCCTCTGTCTCCAGCACTCTGGTATGGTAGCAGATCTCGCAGAGCTCCGCTGTCTCCAGCACTCTGGTATGGTAGCAGATCTCGCAGAGCTCCGCTGTCTCCAGCACTCTGGTATGGTAGCAGATCTCGCAGAGTTCCAGTGCTGTCTCAGCAGCTCTGGTGTGGTAGCAGACTCGCAGAGCCCGCTGTCTACAGCACTCTGGGTTGTAGCAGATCTCGCAGAGCTCCGCTGTCTCAGCACTCTGGTTGGTCAGCAGATCTCGCATAGCTCCGCTGTTCTCCAGCACCTCTGGTGATGGTAGCCGATCTCGCAGAGCTCCGTCTGTCTCCAGCACTCTGTGTTGGACGTACAGATCTCGCAGAGCCTCCGCTGTCCTCCAGCACTATGGTGTGTGTAGCATTCTGCGCAGAGTCCGCTGTCTCCAGCACGTCTGGTAGTGGTAGCAGAAATCTCGCGAAGCTCCCGCTGTCTCAGCATGTGCAGCAAGTCCGGTTAGTGGTGGAGCAGATACTCGCAGAGTCCGCTGTCTCCAGCACTCTGGTGTGGTAGCAGATCTCGCAGAGCTCCGCTGTCTCCAGCACTCTGGTATGGTAGCAGATCTCGCAGAGCTCCGCTGTCTCCAGCACTCTGGTATGGTAGCAGATCTCGCAGAGCTCCGCTGTCTCCAGCACTCTGGTATGGTAGCAGATCTCGCAGAGCTCCGCTGTCTCCAGCATACTTGGTATGGTAGCAGATTCGGCCAGAGCTCCGCTGTTCCCAGCACTCTGGTATGGTAGCAGATCTCGCAGAGCTCCGGCTGTCCCAGCACTCTGGTGTAGCTGTAGCAGAATCTCGCAGAGCTCCGCTGTCTCCAGCATCTGTGGTTGGTAGCACATTCTCGCCAGAGCTCGCCTGTTCCAGACCTGATGTAGGAGTCAGAGTCGCTCCAGCCACTCGTGCAGCACGTCTCGCGAGTCTGCTTTCCAGACTCTGGTGTGGCTAGCAATCCGCAGAGTCACGTGTCTCCAGCACTCTGGTTGGGGAGCAGATCCGCACGAGCTCCGCTGTCTCCTAGCACTCTGGTGTGGCTAGCAGATCTCGCAGAGCTCTGCTATGTCCTCCAGCACTCTGGTGTGGTAGCAGATCGCCGCCAGAGCTCCGGTCTCCAGGACACTCTGGTGATGTAGAAGATCTCGCTGCACAGAGGCCGCCTGGTATCCAGCACTCTGGTGTGGTCAATGCAGAGCTCGCGTTCATCAGTTGAGCAATGGATCCGCTGTCTCCAGCATTGTGTGGTAGCAGATCTCGCAGAGCCAGCTGTTCTCCAGCACTCTGGTGTGGTAGCAGATCTCGCAGAGCTCCGCTGTCTCCAGCACCTTGGTGTGGTAGCAGATCTGGCGAGCTCCGCTGTTCCAGCACTCTGGTGTGGTAGCAGATCTCGCAGAGCTACGCTGTCTCCAGCACTCTGTATGGTAGCAGGACTCGCAGAGCTCCGATGTCCTCCAGCCTACTCTGGTGGTACAGCAGATCTCGCAGAGCTCCGCGTCTCCAGCACATGGTTGGTAGCAGATCTAGCAGAGACTCCGCTGTCTCCAGCATTATCTGGTGTGGTAGCAGAGATCGCAGAGCTCCGCTGTCTCAGCACTCTGGGTGTCGGTAGCAGACTCTCGCAGAGCTCCTGCTGTCTACAGTACTTGGTGTGGTAGCAGATCTCGCAGAGCTCCGCTGTCTCCAGCACTCTGGTGTGGTAGCAGATCTCGCAGACGTCCGTGTCTCCAGCACTTGGGTTGGTAGCAGATCTCGCAGGCTACGATGTTTCTCCAGCAACTCTGGATATGGTAGCAGATCTCGCAGGAGATCGTGTCTCCAGCACTCTGGTGTGGTTAGCAGATCTCGCTAGAGCTCGCTGTCTCCAGCACTCTTGGGTGTAGGTAGCAGATCTCGCAGAGCTCCGCTGTCTCCAGCACTCTGGTGTGGTAGCAGATCTCGCAGAGCTCCGCTGTCTCCAGCACTCTGGTGTGGTAGCAGATCTCGCAGAGCCTCCGGGTCTCCAGCACTTGGGGTTGTGGTGGTTCGCAGATCTCGCAGAGCTCCGCTGTCTCCAGCAACTCTGGTGTGGAGAATCGACTAGCAGAGCTCACGGCGTCTCCCAGCACTCTGGTTGGTAGCAGATCTCGCAGAGACTACTGCTGGTCTCCAGCACTCTGGTGTGGTAGCAGATCTCGCAGAGCTCCGTGTCTCCAGCACTTGGATGTGGTAGCAGATCTAGAGAGCTCGCTGTCTCAGCACTCTGATGTGATTGCGGTACAGGCACACTGGTATGTCTCGGACCAGAGCTCCGTGTCTCCAGCACCTATGGGTGGTAGCAGATCTCGCAGTCAAGCTCAGCTGTCTCCAGCCACTCGGTGGTCGCAGATTCGCCAGGGAAGATCCGCTGTCTCCAGCACTCTTGTCGAGGCAGAAGGGTCTGTGGGATCTGCTACTACAGTGTTGATTGGAGCTGCAGAACATAAGCTCAAATCCCTTGACTCTTTAAAATAGCGACATGGTTTTTCGTGACCAGTTGGAGTGCCTGTAGTTTAGACCCACACTGTTATTAATTTTTTTAATCCCCTCGCTTGTGTACAGGGGATTACAAAAAAAAAAAAGTCACCATCCCTTAAAGAAAACCTACCATCAAAACCCAGCAGGATAAACCATAACCACTTACTCATAGAGCCAGGCACCGTGACTGTTGTTATATGCTTATATTTGTTATCCATGGTCAGCCTATGAAGCTGAAGCACAGAGGAGAGGTTCATTCACATAATTTTGAAAGTTGATTTTAGAAGAAAGTAGACCATGGATAACAAATATAAGATTTCCACCATCACGGTGTTTGGATCTATAAGTGCGTGCCCCGGTTTATCATGATGGATTTTGATGGGAGATTTCCTTTTTAAAGCCTTTTTTGTATATGTGTAATACCTATTAGCTGCCTGCTGGTGACGTTTCTTCTTTTTGATCTCTTGCTTTCTGTGTGAACTTGTTTATATAGCTTTAATATTATTATGCCTTGGATACTTGTGGGACACCAGGAATTTTATACATTTTCATGTTTTGTACCATCTGTCCGTGTATATTTTATTCTTGTGCTTTTTCTTTATATGTGTTATGTCCATCATCTGCCAGAAGTGGATATAGTACCCCTCCTCTTGCCATATAAATGCCATTTTTTTACTTCGTAGCTGGCAGTGCAGCCCATGTTACAATTTTGGTGCAAAGTTTCTCATACAACTGCATTATGTTGTCCCTCTGTTACTACTCCTGGAAAATATCTGTATTCTGTCTTCATACAGTCTGACACTTTTGGTAAAATCCAGTAATGTGGGCGCATGTATGAGATTGATTCATCCTTCTTACCTTCCGTTATCTGACCTTTCATTGCCTGTTCTCCTAATCTCTCCTTATCTTATCTGCAGACGAAAAAGCAGCCGTGGTATAACAGTATGCTGGCATCGCGCCGGAAACGTCTCACGGCACATTTTGAAGACTTGGAGCAGTGCTACTTCTCTACCAGAATGGCTCGCCTTTCAGGTAAGATAATTTCTCATATTATCTTTCGGCAGACAATTGATATGGTTTGTGTAAGGAAAAGTTATACAATTTTCCAATATACTTTCTGTATCATTTCCTCAGTTTTCTAGATCTCTGCTTGCTGTCATTCTATAGGATGCTTCCTTATTTACTTCCAGTGGATAGAAATCTGTCTTTGGTCATGTGATGTCACACAGGTGCACGAGCCGTTATGTCATGCTAACGAGCTGTGCACCCGAGTGACATTACATGACCATGGACAGATCTATATCCAGTAGAAGTGGGTTTCATTTTTTTTTTTGTTTAAAATAGGTGGCTGGTGCGGCGCTGCTATATATCACTCCGTTGAGGAAATAGGAAACTTTATTGTCCAAACAAGTGATAAAGTTTCCTACTTCATCAACAGAGTGTTATATAGCAGCGTCGCACCAGCCACCTTTTTTGGTTTTCTTCTACTGTATCTACCGAAGCCGTATCTATAGGATGTTGACACCAGCGAGCCGAAGGGCCGCTACTATCTCTCCAAATAGTCCTTTTCTTAGGGGAACAGTGAGTTTGCTACCGCTCCCCCTGAGGTTGTTTCTTTCATATTAGTCCCACAACATTAACTTTTCCACGGCAGCATTGTACGAGGCGCCGTCCATGCGGTTGTTTCCCTATATTTTAGGAAGTAAACCTAGAAGCTAAACCTAGACAGCAAGCAGAGATCTAGAAAACTACAAGGAAGTGATACAGAAAGTATATTGGAAAATTGTATAACTTTATATTACAAGCCATATCATTTATTTGCTGAAAGTGGACAAACCCTTTAAGAACAGTATTTGGCCATCTTTGAGCGTGTCCTAGAGTTTAATTGGGCAGCATTGTCTCATCACTGGTATTTTACGATGGGGAATTTGTGACCCCTCATTTTTGTGTTATCTGGGGGTCAGATACCATCCCTTATGCTGTCATTGGGGATGTTTATTATGAACAAATGACCACCCCAGAAGGGTTGATGAGTGCACATTTGCTCAAAGAGGATTTGTCACCACCTTAAACGTAATTAAACTAACATCCTGTAGGGGCTGTTACACTGATTCAATGATTCTTTGTAATCCTCTCCACTGTCAGAGAAGAGGTGCTGGAGAGTAGGAGGAGGCTTGTGTTATGATAATCTTCCATGAAACTGTCTAAGGCTACATGCACACTGCCGTTGCCCGCCGCACTGTAGCTCGGCGGGCACACAGCAGTGCACGGGAGGAGGAGGAGGAGGAGGTGAGCGCAGCTCACCCCCGCCCTTCTCCGTAGAAACATATGGGCCACGGCGCTGTAATACGAGAAAAGATAGGACATGTCCTATCTTTTCCCGGGCTACAGAGCGGTACTGGGCTGCGAGGCCATAGAAGAGTATGGGGGACGTATATCTGCCGTATATACGTCCCCCATACATGTGTGTGAATACAGCCTAATCCGTGCTAGATGGAGTGATGGGTAAGTATAGAGAGATCACTCTGTGCACATACACAGCAGCTTCTTTGCCACTGGCTGCACAGTTTCAGAGAAGATTTTAATGGTCAGATATCAGGATTGATATCTCAGTAACCGTGGCGGCTAGATATAAACTTCAATGTGCCCCTGAATCTGTGTTGCAACGCCTGCAGATTGACCTGTTCCTTTCCACATGTGAGATGGTGAAAGGTCCTCATTAAGCTCATAAGAAATCAGTAATAACTACCTCTTTTCACTATTCCTTTGAGTCTTCTTCCAGGGTCACTGTTTCTATATTTCTAGGGAGTTTGCTTAAAATTAATCAGCTGAACGGTGACATCTGCTGGTGAACAGGAGGAAGTACTCAAGCCACTAAAATCGGGATGGGACCCCAGCCAGGGATGAGATTAGCTTTTTTGTGTTTTTTTTTACACCTCTCTTATAAACCATTAGGGTCTGTGTTGGGTTTCGCCTGCGCTGCTCCTTGTCCTGCAGCTGTAAGTTGTATCTGCCCCGTGTACGGAATAAGCAGAGGCCGCAGCAGTGTGATCCAGCTCTTGTGGACACTGCGTGCTTTCAGTAACCTCGGGTTATGTGATCAGGATGTAGATGTAACGCTACAAGGCAGCAGGTGCCCCGCTGCAGACAGAATCTTGTATTTTCCCTTTCATTGTTTGCACACTGACTACTTCATCATATCTATTCCCAGCCATTCGTCTGTTTCCAATTTCTCCTGCTTGTACAGCTGAGCGAGGAGCCGGCTCTTCAGAACACATCTGGCCTGACGCAGACTATTAAGTACACGGCCGCCTTTGAACTGCAGGCTGGTTTTCAGTAATGGATCTAGTGATTTATGGATGTGATCATAGTTACAGATCTCGTAGTGAACAGCTGCTGGACACGCACACAACTTCTCGTGTCTGGGGGTTATCTTATGTAGTGATAAAATACATATTAAAAGACTATGAAAAAATAATACATTATGCCTATTCGACCACTCTATTATTGCTCATTATTGGGCAGCACGGCGGCTGAATGCTTAGCACTTCTGCCTTGCAGCGCTGGGTTTCTGGGTTTGAGTCCCCACCCAGGTCAACATCTGCAAAGAGTTTGTATGTTCTCTCCGTGTTTGTGTGGGTTTCCTCCGGGTCCTCTGGTTTCCTCCCACACTTCAAAAACATACTGGTAGGTTGTTTAGATTGTGAACCCAATGGGGACACGGGCCAATTTGGCAAGTTCTGTGCAGCGCTGCGTAATCTGTGTGCACTATATAAATAAAGAATTATTATTATTGTTATGGGGCACATGTAGATACAAAATTATACATTACACAGTGTAATAATGTAATCCAAGGTGTGGACCCTGCTCACCAGAGCTTGCAATCTGATATAAAAGTTGTAGCTATGCATAGTAATAGTATTGGTAATCCTCATAATAGTAATAATATTTCTATAGTACCGTCCTATTCCTTAGGGCTTAACATATCATTGGGAATGTATACAAATAAAATCTGAGTAATAACTTCAGTAGTAAATGTGTATTTAAAGTATCTATCTATATTTACATACATGGCAGTAGACCGCAAGTCACATGTAGTGATAAATCGCAGCCTCACCCTTTATATAGGGCAGGAATCCAGTACATATAGTCCTTATTTCTTTGGCTCATGGCCATAAAATTTAATTGGGACTTACCATACGGGCAGAGTAGCTTCAGCAGGCATGGCAGATGCAGTACGATGAAGAGCGTGACATTTCGGGGGAACATTCACTTCCTCATTTTATCCATGGCCTCCTTTCTTCTAAAATCAACTTTTAAAATTATTCTAATGAGCCTGAAGGTCTGGTGGGTGTTTCCAAAGCCCCTCAGTGCTGTAGCTTCACAGGCTGTGACAATGAGCAAAGCAGGTCTCCTCCTCCCCTACACCTTGTGTTGCTGCTGGATTACCCAGGTAATACTGGAGACGTTACCAAAGCCCCTCAGTGCTGCAGAGTTCTTCAGGCTCCTTAGCATAATTATTAGAGTTGATTTCAGAAGGAAGGAGACCATGGATAAATATAAGATTACCACAGTCACAGTGCCTGGATCTAGGAGTGTGTCTCTGCTTTTATCCTCGATTTTTATGGCAGATTTCTTCAAAGATCTATATTTTTGGTTGTGAACAGCTTGAAGGTCAAATCACTGTGGAGGGTGACGAGGGTCAGTGCACTTTTATCAGCATCTATTTTGCATGTTGCTTGGAGTCTCCCTCTGCTGGCCAGTATTGGGAACTATACAAGATTGTGAATAACTTTTTTTAAAAAGGAAACAAAATCTACAAATGTAATGATATGTAATGACTTCTTTCCTCTTCTTACCTGATATGATGTGTAAGCTTCATGTGACATTTCTGCTTCTCTCCCCTCGGCAGATGACAGTCGGACGGTGAGTCAGCTGGATGAGTTCCAGGAGTGTTTGTCGAAATTCACGCGGTATAACTCTGTGCGACCCCTGGCCACCCTCTCCTACGCCAGCGACCTGTATAACGGCTCCAGTATTGTATCCAGGTAAGTGGCGGCGCTCATCTTTCCTGGGTTTGAGGCCGTGGTATAATGTGAGCACTGGAGGTCGTGTCAATTAGGCAAATCCTATTTTGCCTCTGGTTTGTGACTATGAATGGGTTAAATTTTCCCCTTGTGTGAAATGAAATAAGCCACAGAATCCCATTTAGCCATTTTTTTTTTCCCTTTTTACACCTTAAGTGAGCGCCGCACAGTGATTTGTCACTCGCTCGCAGCCTCGGCTTCGGCAGAACGGCAGATTTATCACTGTTTAGACGCCATTGGATTTTATTTACAGATTTATTATTGCAGCACAGAAATTTTTCTCCTGTGATATATTTGCACCTCTAGTGGTTGTTTTAGCTGCAGGCACACGGTGGCGCTATTGTCACATTGTTCTGTCTGCTGTAGAAATCACCAGATGAGATTGCGCCTCGTGTAGTGTGTAGTGTATGAGAACTGTCCATCGATTTATTGGAGCTTTCAGACTGTAGGAAGCTGCTTTGAGACGGATGGAAAATGTAATACATGCAGCTCTTAGAGTTAGTACAGTATATACAACTAAGCAGCACTTATTACTGATAGGGCTACAAGTGTCTGATATTTGGGGTCCCTGTCTGTGGGACTTGTGGCTGCTGGATGATCACACATTTCCAGTCTGTGGGACCAAAAGTGATGCTGCTCTAGGGTTTCACCAAAACCAGAATTTTGAATGCGATACAATTCCCAGAAAAGTATCAAGACACCAGTATGACATTTTCAAGAAAAGAAAGTATCTGAATGTTTAGGGTGCGGTCACATGGGACGTTTACATTGCGTTTAGAAATGCAATGCAAACATCTGGGGGCGGGGCTCGGCACAATCACATATGCATTTTTATTAAAACACATGCGATCAGTAACGATCAACGAGTGATTTGCAAGGAGAAGCTTTAGTGATGTATTTTAAAGGTTGTCCAAGTAATGTTAATGTAAAATATTATACTAAATAGTATAATTTAGTGTGCAGACAGCGAGATAAAAAATTGCAGCATGCAGACCATGTACATCCATAGAAGTCAATGGATGCGCCCAAAAGAAAATGGACGGCACATGCATGACATCCACAGGCAACCAACAGGGCAGGGCAAGAAGTAGATTAGAAACTTTATTGTGATTAAAACGGATGACGTACGGATATTGAAAAACGGGAACTATATGGACTGAAGAGATTGCATTTTTTTTGCAGATGCGCAACAGACACACCTGTCTGAATGAGCCCGTATTTTCTGTCTTCTGTACATTTTTAATTTAACTGTATCATATACTTAAATAATAATAATGTGAAGATAGAGAGATCTCTGAGAAGATGTATCTCTATATACAAGTGCACGGAGCTTGTGTCAGTGTTAGTCTATATGGGGGCTGTCTTGAGGTTCTAAGTTACATAAAATCCTCCCATTGACACCCAGTAAGCCCATACCTTAGTGGCACAAGTCTAGTGGATAAAGGTGCTGTCTCTCTATGGCAGGTGGAGTGTGGAGGTTGTGGGTTCAAATACGAGGCTGGACAAAAAAATTATTTAATCGAATAATTAAGAGACCTTGTGTCTGGGGAAGCCCTGGGAGGTGCACAGACACCATATATGGACGAATCATGTTATCTCCCTAATGACGTGGTCCCTGCTCTGTCACTAACCCCACGCATCTATACAAAGCATAGCCTGCTCCTCTGGGAAATCCCCTGCAGACAGATACTAGGAGTCTGTAGAACAGTAGATGTCATTCAGTTATTTATTGTAATAATCTTTATTTCTATAGCACCATCATATTCCACAGCGCTGTACAGATCATGGGGAATATGTACAAACAATATAAGACATAACAGAGTTATATAGAACAATAGGGAGGGCCCTGCTCCGCAGAGCTTACAGTCTGAGGAGGCGACAACATTTATACAGAAATACATCCCCATCCACTGGCATGAAAACTAGATTGTGTGCCATACTTTGTTAAAACATAATTAGATTGTAAGCTCTTAGTAGGGGCAGAGAGGGGGTGGGGGAAGGTCTTTTTTTCTTTTTGCCTACTGTTTATATTGTTTAAATTTAAAAAATGGAAAACTATTGTCTGATTTTTCACTATAAACGTTTTGATCAAAAAAGATTGTAAGCTCTTTTGTGTGCAGGGATATCGGGGAACTCCTATTGTTGCATATGATGATGTCCTTACTCTGTTTTCTCTTATTACTGCCCCCCTTCCCCTGATTTGTAAAGTGCTGCAGAGTATGATGGTGCTATATAAAGATTTATTTATTATGTACCACCATATTGTAACACCGGGTGAAAATACACACACTGGGCCATATAGCCACATATGGTAAAAACATGTAGATTGTAAGCTCTTGTGTGCAGGGAACTTATTCCTATTGTGTCACCTGTTGCTATTACTCTGTAATGTCTTATTTTATTTGTATATGTTTCCCATGTTCTGTACACTGCTGGGGAATATGATGGCGCCATATCACTACAAATGTATTATTTTATAATATACCACACGTAATGAAAACACAGACTGTGTATACCGCCATATAGTCCCTGGGATGCTGAGTATATATCGTGCAGCAAGACAGATTAGTTCTTGTTCGTGATATGTTGGAAGCTGCGACTAATGGATAAGAGTATCTGCAGAGCGGGAAGCTCTTGTGTGGAGTGGGCAAGGGTTTAAGAGTTGTAACCCTGCAGAGCATCACTCCTGAGTGCTGTGGTCGCTACAGATGAGGTGTTGGAGATAACAGAAAGGGTATGGTAATGTCATATGTGGCTTCCAGTGAACCATACAGAAGGGTTACCTTCAAGAAGGGGACCTGGCTTAGAGATAGGGCAGTTTCAAAATATGGCAGAATCCGCTAATTGTGGCCGATGTAACTTTTGTGTGGGAGCTGCTTTATATGCACAGATAATCAAAGAATACAATTTCCCCATTCTCTTCCTTTTTAAAGGAAGTCTAGCATAAAAATCCATAATGATAATCCAGGGACTGTGATTAATAATGATAATTCCTTTATTTATATAGCTTACACAGTGCTGCACAGAGATCCCAAATCATCCCCAATGGGGCTCACAATCTAATCAACCTACCAGTATGTTTTGGAGTGTGGGAGGAAACCAGAGGACCTGGAGGAAACCCCCGCAAATGTGATAATCTTCTATTTGTTATCCATGGCCTCCTTCCTTCTAAAATCAACCTTGATTATTATGTTAATGAGTGAGAAGATCCCCTGGGGGCGTTACCAGAGCCCATCCATGCTGCATATTAACAGGAGATTAGTCTCTCCCCCTCCCTCTGCCTGATGTAATCTCACACAATGGGAGAGGGGACTTGCACCTGCAAAGTGTAACAGTCTGTGAAGCTGTAGCACAGAGGGGCTCTGATGACATCCCACAGAGGCCTTACAGGCTCATTAGTATAATTATAAAAGTTGATTTTAGATGGAAAGAGGCCATGGATAACCTGTATAAGAAGATTCCCAGTGTCACGGTGCCTTCATCTATGAGTAAGTGTCATGATGGATTTTGATGATTTTCTTTAACCTTCTCCTTTCTATAGAAAACCTAGAATTTTATTTCAACATTCCACATGTTTGATACTTTTGCCCTCCGGGGTAATCCTATCTGACAGCTATCAGACGTATATAGAAAGCATTATAGTATAAATTATCAAAAAGAAAGGCCCAGAATCCTCCTCCCTCACTTGTGGAGTGACGTTAATGCACTTTATACAGCGGGGGTCGAACCTTCTGAGGTCGGGAGATGTCGGAGTGATCTGTTTGTTTTGGGTTTTTGTTATTGTCATGGGGCGGCGTAGAACAGAGCAGCATGAAAAGCTTTTCTGGCCATTATGGATCAGCGGAAATCTGACAAGAAAGAAATTGTGCAAAGCATCCAGAATGAGCGGAGTGCAGAGCATCAGGGGACAATGGCTGACAAGTCACACATCACTGATGGCCCGAAATTCTACAGAACAGGCAGAATATGGACTAGTAATCTAAAGCCATCTGTTGGGATACATGGAGGGCAACACTGAGTCCATAACTCATATATATCATCAATAAAAGTATAGGAAGATCTGGGGAGAAGCTCTGGATGGAGATCACTACCAATATCCTAAATATTTTGCCATGATCTGGGGTCTCTTAAAAGAAGGCCAATAAGGGAACCTGTCGGGGAAATTTGGTGCACAAAACCACCCACATGTCTGGAGTCTGATCCAGCACATTGGACACAACCCTAGGTAATTGGAAAGGACCGTGCCAATATAGGGCTATTTGGGAGATGGACCTGTGTGTACGAATACATTAATGTGAAGCTAAGAAACTTACAGTTCATTTCCTGAACTGAATGGCCACACGGTGGCTCAGTGGTTAGTACTACAGCGATCATATCCCCACCGATCAAATTATTGTTCCCTATTCTGCTCATAGCGGATAACCACACAAATGAGGACCGCCCCTTTAAGTGCTCAGTGTCATGACTATCGCTGTCCTGCCTTACAGATGATAACTTACAAAGCCACTTATTATCCGTGTAAGTTTTAGTGGGCAGCAGGGATGACCTGAGTCCTTCTGGGCTCGCTGTGGGGGTCCGGCGCTGATCACTATATCTGCCGGCTCTCATGTTTAGTCTCTCGCTTGTTCTGTCTCGTCGATATCGCTGACAAATGTGGAGTTTATTGTCGCTGTTACCACCTCAGCCAAATATTCCAGTGTTTGGCGTCTGATCGTGGATCATCACTGTGATGAATGTTCACACAGCGCGGGGAGGTGACCTTACATGTCAGGTAGTGCATGAAGAGCATAGAGATGTAGCCGGGGTCTTATCATCATTATGACCTGCCAGACCCATGGTTAAAGGGGAATGCAGAGTCATTTGTCATCTGCATGTACTGCTGTCACATTCATTCTCTGTTTTATGTTTCACGTGGCTTGTGAAACCCCTCATCATTGATGGGTTCCCTTTAATTTGTACACAACACAGTGCCCCCTATGGTGTGTCCACATAGAGTCCTAGTAAAAAAATTATTCTCTTGCTGGTATTAGAGACTTGTTTTCCTATTGACCCTACACATTCAGACCTGTTATACTGTACAGGCTTAGCTTTATCTACAAGAGAAACTTAAATCCCTTCAGTCAATTTTTGGCAGATATTTCCAGAGGGAGGGAAAGCACAATACAGAGCTCTTAGAAGTGATGTTTCCGGATTGTTAGAATTTAAAGGGTTTGTTCATAATTATACTTTGTTGGCTGTAGCCAACTGTACAGTTATACAGTTGGCTGTAGCCAATATAAGAAGTGCTGGTGATGCACAATGCACTGGACCAGAACCCAAGGCAATTATGGGCTACCCCACTATCGGCCTTTATTAGAAGCTGGTGTACAGAGAATGAAACCAGAAGCCGACGGCTCCATTCTCCTTGTAGTGGTCGGACCAAGTTACTGCAGATCAGTTCCCAGTTAGTTGAACAGGAACTTGGCTGCAGTGACTCGGTTTAGCCACTACACAGATAATGGAGCTGTCTTCCTTTCATTCTCTTCTGCAGAGGTGACCTGTAGTGGTGCTTTGTCCTGTAATTTTGAGCCTGAGAAAGCCCTTTAAGGTAGACGGTTACTTACCTGGTCAGAAATCTAGATACTTTTATTGTTGTCCTTTGCTCTCTGGAGTTGTGTTGTATGACACACTGGGGGCAATATTAGATTACTGTATATTAAAGGGGTTGGCAACTTTTACAAAACTTTAGCAGGTTAAGTATAAGACCATAATGGGGTCACCATAATATACTTACCCTGTTCATTTTTTGGTACACCACCCGGAGGCACAGGTCACATGACCCCTGGGTAGCAGGAGGCCATGCAGCCATTATGGGTCTCCCCTCCATCATAACCACTGCTATATCAGTGGTTGGGAGTGCAGTGGCCCGAGTGCTGCTGGCCTGGGGGGAGCCATGGCGAAACACTAACAAGGTAAGTGTATGGGTGACGGTTTTTTGGACTTATTATTACCCTGTTAAGTATAGTGTAAGCAGCTAATCCCTTTTAAAGGCCTTTGTATTGGATAGTTCAGATTGTGGGTCTCTACTGATCCAAAGAAGACCTGAGTCCATGTGCTGAATTGTTGGCTGTTTGGATATTTTACAATTTGGAGCTGGACAGTGACCATTCAGCGGGATAATTTTGTGGATTTGCGCGGTTCATCTGCAGGTCTCCCTGTGCGTCAGACGTATCTCCTTGTACAAGGCGTCAGCGCAGTAAGCGGAGCCCTGTAGTTAAGAAGTCAGCGCTTATAAAATAAGTAAGTTTGTCGGTAGCCAGCAAAAAAAAACCTTCCTGTCAGGAGCCTTTGATGTATCCAACCTTGATCTCCCGCTAAAAGTGGAGGGTCAGCACTGAAGCTGCAGAAGTGACGAGACGAGATTTATTTGCAAGAAAAGGAATCAATGTTGCATCTTAACAAGAATTGTCTCCCCGAGTAAGACAGCCACTCGCAGAGGTTTTATTCCACTAATAAGTTCCCATCTGTCATTGTCTCACTCCCAGCACTTGTTTCATGCCTTGTTAGTACAGTAAAGCTGTGTGTGTGTGTATATATATATATGTATGTATGTATATGCCTTGCTGTGCGTGTGAGAGCGAGCAGATGGATGGAAATGAAGACCTCGTGAACCGCTTCCTCAAGTGAGAAAGATACAAGGTGTCTTGCAAGTGAACTCCTTAGAATCTGAAGAGTTGCTGTCACCTCTCCTGACAGGTCTGTTCTACTTGTATGCCATGTGAATACAACTCCACAGTGTACTGTCCCTCTGTTATTCCTGCCAGGAAATCCTAAATGAAGTATCATTCTCCTTGTCAAAGTGGTATGTCATCTTTTACCTGAGATGAGACAATTGTAGAGTCTGGAGGGGGAACATCACTTCAGATGCACCTATCTGGGAGCCCTAAGCACCTAGCTCCATTATAAAGCACCATTCTTTTGGTGTAATTTTTAAGATGAGAATCTTGTCTTTTTAAAATGCATCTCGTTTGTAAGCTGGCGATAAAAATTTTCTTCCGTATCCTCAGTTCTGTGTTTTACAGAAACACAACCATTCTGAAAGATTAGATTTTATTCTATATAATAATACAAAATGTTGAAAAGTGTGGGATTTGCTGTGATACAGCCTGAAATGTGATGCTTCCACTGACTATTGTCAGCTCATTTGCATATTGCTTTGGAAGTGATTTTATGCCCTCCTGGTAGTTTGGTGGGGCAGCATGGTGGCTCAGTGGTTAGCATTACAGCCTTGCAGCACTGGAGACCTGGGTTCAAGTTCCATCCATTTGCAAAGAGTTTGTATGCTCTCTCCTTGTTTGCGTGTCTTTTTAAGCATACCTTTTATAGTAGTAGTCTATAAATATCACTTGTGCAACGATAGGGTGATTGTTCTGTATAGTCACTGGCTGAGGTAGGTCTGAGTGTCTACTTCCTGTCTGTATTGAGGGGAAACAGGAAGTAGCTGCCCTTCAGGACTCAAGCGGTATTACAACAGGAGTGTCGGGAGATACTTTGTTTTCTTCCTTTTAGCCATTCTCGCTTTCTTTTTCCCAAAAAATATATTTGAAGTATTTAGAGAATTCTATTATACAAGGTTTTCATGATTTTGAGATATTACCAATAAAGACGCATTCAATAATTTTTTTTATTTAACTTCTTTTTTTTTTTCATAGAAAAGCGGCACAATTTTTTACCTTCAAAAAAGAAAAGTTAATGACTATCCTTTTTCTCCTTTGCATGTGCTATAGAGCTGGGAGTGAGAATAGGATAATTGCTGTGGATTCTGTTAGCCGACGTTCTCTCTGCTTATCAAGATAACAAGTTACATCTTTGCTTAAAGGGGATAAAGTGTAGGCTGGAAGGCGGCAAATCGTTTTTAATGTCTTATTTCCACACGCTTAGCGCTCGGCAATACCTGCCCGCATCTCGCTTAGTAATTGTCCAGTCGTGTGGAGTAAATTCGCCTTCAGGTTCCCTGCTCATTAGCGCAGATCTGGTTGTTTTCGGCTTCCTCTGTGCCTTCGCAGGGTATGTAATTATTCCATCTCATATACTTTTATTAACTTCACTTATTCTACAAAGGACTTTTAGCTTAAAAAAAATGTACTAATGGTGTAACTTTTCCCCTTACTATCCCTGGGGGTGGGGGTGGGGGGTGCGTTTTAGGTATTGGCAGGTGCAGGAGATGTAAGGACCCTGCAGTCTGTGCTGGCGCTTCATTCAATTTTTATGTTCACGAAGTGTTAAAGGGATTTTGCAGGTTTATGACATTATTTGATCCATAGGGATAGTTTGTAATTTGCTAACTCCAGCAATCTCATTCACAGTCTATGAGACCGGCAGAGATGGACAGGTGATGTACTTTATTTTTGGCAGTTGCATGTTCTGTGAATGAAGCAACACGACCCATGCGTCATCTGCGGCTCTGTCTATTAGGGGTTAAACTCCCATTGATCCCATTATTCCCTATATAGCCAATATAGCCAATAAAGGTAGAGTAATTCCTTTTGTTCTAGGTTCATTTTGTTAGAAGGTAGCAGCATAGTTGGCTGCATGCATTATAGAGGCAGGATCATTGGGTGATGTAAGGGTATAGAGTGGGGAATACATGGTTAACAGGTGAGAAACATGGAGAGAGGTGGGTGGCATAGAGGAATGTGAATTTATTATTTCTTAACTTTTAAAAAATATATATTTTTTAAGCCCCCTGGGTATTTTAACCCTAGGTTGTCTGATTGATCCTACCATATACTACCATACTATGGTATACTTTACTGATAGTGTTTTACAATGTAATACCATGCCACTGGCACATTATCACAAATGATGAGAAACTATACAGCCTTACAAAGACCCGAGGCTGTCATAGCAACAGATCATCGCACCCCACGGGCAGCGACATTCTAACCCAAGATGTTGGCTCAGCTCTCCATACACCCGCAGCCGATGTGTGTGATGTACTAACGCGCCACATGTTCGTAAGGGGTTTACCCCTAAAATTTGTGGTGGGGGGGAGAAGAAAGAAGTATACAGTGAGATATGTCTGTGCGTCATAAAATTAGGCCTCATATACTGTGTCCTAACAACATTTGTAAAAAAAAAAAAAAAAAAAAATTGTGATGTGAATTTTGATTTCAAATTCAATTTTTCTAATTTTTTTTTAAACAAAATTTCACAATGTATCACCCAGAGAGATTCAACCATTTGATCTAACTTTCTGAAAAAAACTTCTATAACTATCAATAGAAATGAAGAATGAAGCACAGATTTTTAATAAGAGAATAATAAAAAAAAAAATTAAGATTAAAACCAAAAATTTCGTTTCCAAATAAATAACTTTTTTTTCCCCAAACTAAAAGGCCATCCGTCCAATCAAACTTTCTGAAAGTAAAACTTCCACTAACCACTCCCATCTCATAAAGTGTTTCCCTGTTTTTGGGATATGTCATAATTTTATGATCCTGGGGAAATCCAGCAGTCCAGCCCCATCATTTCCGGGAACCGGGTAAGTCTCTTAGGTCAGGTCGTTCCTGAGGATGATGGGACTGCAGTGCTGGGTCAGTGCAGCTTCTCTTCATGGAGGTCACCGACCAGTGCAGGAGGCCATAACCTTTGGATGGCTGTAGATGTATCTCTTCTGTAGATAAGTATGTGGTTATGGTCTATAGGTGACTCGACACTACAGAGCAGTTTCTTTCACCCATTTTTGCCTTGCCTTGGACCTGTAACAGGGATCCTACCTGCGCAGAAATGGTTAATTTTTCTGCATTTGTTAAAAAAAGATTTTCCCCTTCGCCCTCACCCCCTGTATAAGGTTCAGGAGCATTTTATGTAGATTTTTCATCACAAATCAGTCTGAACAATGGGAGATATTGAAAGAAATGATTATTCAAATGTATTCCACCAAAGCTTCTGTTGTAGAGCCCCAGACTCAGGTGGACGGGTCCTTTCAGCAGCTCCCAGCAGAGCAGAGGACGCTCAGTTCCCGCTTCTTTCATGTCCTTTCTTTCTCATCCGTAAGTCAGGGCAAGGTCGCAGACAGCGGAGCTCCACAGGGGGTGCGACCTCTAATGTGACTTGTATAGGACAGAGCCGCCTCGGGGAACAGAGACGTATTAATCAGATATTTGCCGGGTCACCTCTCTAGGCTAGGCCCCTCGCACACAGTCATGTCCTCCGGGGTCACCAGTCTGCTCTTCCGGATATGGCCAGAGGGATTCGCTATAGAAGTCCTGCTATTTATCTCATAGTAAGTGTGTGTGTGGCTTCCACAAGGGAGGGCTCACAATCTCCACTACAGACAGAAGCACAAGCTACTGATACGTCTTTGTAAACGCCGCAGCAGGAACCTGGTTTTTCCTATTAAAATAGTGTGACCTGTTACACTTACAGGTCAGCTTTTTCCATGCTGCAGTAATTGCGACTTTTTCATGGCTTGTATGACAGGTAATTGACGGACAAGCCATGATAAAATTCTGCCCAGACCCCCCCCCCCCCCCTTAAGGCCTCATTAACGCAGCCATAACTGTGGCCGTCATCTGCCCGCACAAATTCTGGCCAGGTATTTCTATAGTTCACTATAGAAATCTTTGGCACCTGGTCACACCTTGTGTATCATCACACAAGATATGGAGGATGACCTATACTTGAGCGGATTTTCAGTTCAGCCACTCGGATTTCAATGGAGAGGGGAGGGGCGAGACGCGCACGCTCCCCCTTCCTTCTCCACCTAGCCGTGTGCTATGCCCAGGATCAGGTCTAGGAAAGAACACGGCTATTTGAAGGCCCAAGTCTAACTTTTAGATAGCATTAGTATATCTGCCCCTGTGTGTATACGTACTTCTTATTCTCAGTCCAGCTACGAGCTTTTGCCTCATCATTTTGGTACAGCCCTCCACACCCAGACTTTCAGCATTTAAAAACCCGACTGGATTTAAAACTTTGACGTGGTAAAATGCTAGGCACAGTGTAGGGTTGTGATGCTATTCCAAATGCTGATCTGACTATATAGCAGTGAACGCGTCCATCTAGTGAGCTGAGAACCGGTGGACGCACATGCTCAGTCACTCACTTCACTGCTCAGTTTAAAAGACTTGATCCACTTGTCATTTCAGACCAGCCAATAGACATGGCTTTCTGACCTGCTTGTCAGGGAAGGATCAGAGTCTCTGTAGCTGGGAAGGTGCCTTCCTCTATTGGTAGTAAGAAGGGACTCCAATGTTGGCTTCCACTCATACATTTTGTCTCTTGATGCAAATATGAAAAGGTTTATTCTGCACACACTAAGTTACAATGTCTCCTCTGCATTTCTTATGCTGTCCAGCAGGTGGTGCTGAATACCTCTATATAGACCTCATGCAGGGTTTCACCATTGCAGCCTCAGTGATAAGACCTTGTGTAGCTTTGATACGGTTCCCTTGATAAGAGTGCTGCCCAAAAAACTAGTTTTGAAATCTGTTTGTCGCATAGACTGTCATTTCCTCTTACTATTTCCAACTTGGCTCCTATTTATTTCATTGGTCACAATGTAAAGATGGACTATATGAGTAAATGAATTAGGAGAACGTATAGATGAATTATAATGAAGTGATCACTAACTTTTCAACAAACTTTGCATGAATGAATGACACAAGTGACTGCAAGAAACTTATGTAATACGTTATCAGAGATTAGTTCTTCCTTCTCCACTTTACCTGTTCTCGTACCCCCCTCCTTGTTTGCTTTTTGCTCCGAAAGATCTGCTGACAGAAGCTCATTGAGGTGTCAGATTTGGGCTACCTGTACGATCTATGCTGTACATGATCTTTTGGTTTGTCCAAGAAACTGCAGCACGGAGGAGCTCTGGTAACGTGCAGGAGACAGAAGTGATAGCAGAGGGGATTTCAAGTTCACAGACTGCAGATACAGGAGCTGCTGGTGGTTCCCACTAAAAGTTTGCTCCAAAAATTAGCCCTGTAGGTTGGGATGTGTTGTAGTGGGAGGAAAATTGGTCTCTACAGAATCGGTCTTCTTAAAGGGATTGTCCTCTCTATGAAGTGTCCCATGCCGGGTCGTTAAGCGCTGACCTGCAATTGTTCGTGTGGTATTATCCTCTGTGATCAGCACAATTCTTGTTCAGATGCTGGTAGTTATTCGCCGCTTCTGCTCTGCGGATGTAAATAGTCGCCGCTCCTCCCGAAAAGCGCTGAGCTGTTCCGCCGCCTTTTTATCAACGCTTGGATAATCTCTTCGTAAGACTTGAGGTGCAACAACATATGAGAGAATCTTTAAAGTGCATAAATGATTCAGAGGCGTGTAGCAAGTTCCTTCACACGTCCTTTACATCTTCTGGCTAAGGCGAGCAATGATCTATACATCAAGTCGGGTGTGAACAGCGGCACACAAAGGGAATGCATGAATATCTTCTCCAGATCCTCAGGTCAAGTTCTCAAGTTTTCTTGTGCGGATATTCCTTTTATTACGGAGCTGTAAGAGGTCTATGCCCCTTGTTATATTGTGGAGCTGTACATGTACTTGTAATAGACGGGTGAGAAGGGGAAGTTTTAGGATTAAAGAGGACCTCTGCCTCTCTGGACTTGTCTATTTTAGTACATGAATAAAAATTTTTTTAGAACTCTAAACTGTTTCCTCTATTATTCCACCTATAACATTGGTTTTGAGTGTCCTGTAAGAGTGTCCCTACACTCCTCACATGGACTGGACACTGTCAGACACCGTACACCTCTCAGCACAAGTCATCCCAACCCATATACATAACTATATGCGGCCCCATCACTGTTACTTATGCATTTGCTGGTTCAAAGATGTATCCAACTTTGGTCTCCATTATGCCTACAAGTCTGGTTCCAGCTGCCCACACATATAGCCGGTGAGTCCACCACCCTCTTCCCACGCGCACAAAGCCTGCGAGTGCGCCTCGCCCTCCCCACGCGCACAAAGCCTGCGAGTGCGCCTCGCCCTCCCCACGCGCACAAAGCCTGCGAGTGCGCCTCGCCCTCCCCACGCGCACACAGCCTGCGAGGGCGCCTCGCCCTCCCCACGCGCACACAGCCTGCGTGTCCGCCCTAATCTGGTCAGGTGGGACAGGAATCGAAGACTCTCGATCAGCTGATCCCTGGACCACATTCATTATCTTGTATTTTATCTCCTGATGAGATGACACCTTCCATCCTCGCTGTGGTTGCACGTGGGCATCAGTCATGTCACCCGTGTGATATTTCCATACAGCTCGGATATAACGTGGTATCTGATCAGATCTCTTCTCCTCTGCAGTCATGCAGTCCACACACTCGCCGCTCTATGATCTGCGCTCCCGTCCGTCGGCTCCCCTTCCATTACAGTAACTTATGGATCTACCACCCGGCTAGAAAGAAATTGCAGTGGACATGGGGGAAGAATTACACGGCGCCCCCTCCGCTCCTCTGTACCAGCCAGGCATGTTATCTTAGGAGGGATTTTGAGTTACTTTTATGCCCGTCCAGTCCTTCCCTCCCTCCCGCTAATGTCATTTTTCTTCCTCACGCCCTGAGCCGCTAGTAAATCAGCCTCTCTGCAATGATGTGTCATGGGAAGCTAATGGAGCATTTCAGCCGGGGCACCGGAGGAGGGGGCGACACAGCGATTATAAAGACTGCGTAAGATAGCGGCCTGACCCTCCTAAAGTGCAGCGCTGACCTTCAGGGTATGTGACCACAGAGAGGGAATGGGCACTGGTACACATCCACCACTACCAGGCCCTGGACCACATCCCTGCCACAACAGACCATCACGCTGAGTGCATTATTGAAGTACATCTTTGCAGTTTCCATTATTTTACACCGCCTGATATGCAGATTTTTTTTTTCCTTGAACAAGGTAAAGTTTTTGTGAAATATTAGGTTAATGTGTGTGGGTAGGCAGCGGTTCCCATGGGATCTATATGTAGGTGGCCATATATGTAGTAATTGATGACACGCCGGGAAGAGGATGCCTTTAATAATCATTATTTTACGTGCTGCTAAAGTGGTATCTACAGGAATGGATATGTTTAATCCCGCACAATGGTACAGTGGTTAAAGGGGATGTCAGAGACTCTACTGGCAAGCACACTGCCACATATTATACAGGGTTTGGTATTGCAGCTCAGCTCCATTCAGTCAACCGAGGTTGTATTATTGGCCCAAAGCAGGGACTCCACAGGGGGATTCAGACGGTTAGACCCCTACATGTCTCAAATTTAAAGGAACTTGTCACCAGATTTTAACCCATTAAACTACCAGCCCCCTTCAGGTATGTTATGACATGTCCTTACTAGAATTCCCTCTTTTATGTGGGTAACAAAGTCCCTTCCAAAAACATGTGCAAATGAGCGGAGAAGAGTCACTTTTTGCTTGAGATTAGTCACTTTTAGAGGCTGACTCCTCCTAAAGTCATGTGAAAATGACCAGAGAAGTCTCATATTGCCTGGGTTGAGTCAAGTTTAGTGGCGGCGTAGGGAATGTGACATCAGATGCCCCTATCTTTTGGTTCTATAGCACCTTCAAACATGCTTTTAGTGTCATATTAAAGATAAAAGCTCAGCTTTCAAATGACTGCAGTGAAATTTTGCATCCAAATGAGTATCCAGGGTAGGAAACCCACTTTGTGATGTTCAGTCCCCTTATAATATGCTGCTATTATAACACAAACGCTGCCTCTTATGTCACAGCCTTATAAGGGGCAGATGTACATGGACGGTCCATTTTAAGCACAGACTTCTTGTGATAGAAGCTTTTAGCTTTTTTACATTTATGAACTTATGTTTTAACCATATGTTTCCTCTTGTACTTTTGCAGCATCGAGTTTGACCGAGACTGTGACTATTTTGCTATCGCTGGTGTAACCAAGAAGATCAAGGTGTATGAGTACGGCACCGTGATCCAGGACGCTGTGGACATCCATTACCCTGAGAACGAAATGACCTGTAATTCTAAAATCAGGTAGGTCGTTCCTCACTATATCATTTTTTTACAGGATAAAGGGAATAACAAGCACTTTCATCCGCTACAAAGCAGACAGTAATCTTTTTTCGGCTTGCAACGCTACGGCCCTCAAAATCAGATCCCAAATCTTGTAAGTGGGCGTTGGAGCATCCCAAAGGCAAGTTATGGCATCAGTCCTATGATGGCTGGTCCACAGGACAGCCAGGATTCTGCATCATGATCTATGAGTAAGTGCTTATCATGCTTGGTTTTCAAGGTAGATTTCCTTCAAAATCATCCTGTAGATATAGGATAAGTAGCTGATAGCTGGGGTCTGACCACTGGGATAACGAGGGATGACAACAGGAGCCCATGAGCTCTTCTGGTGAGTGGTGCAGAGACTCCAGACAGAGCTCCAGTCACTTGTATAATCAGATTGCAGCTCACATGTGTATGGGACACCAGGGGGTCCTAGTGGTCGCACCCTCAACAATCCCATTGATCCTCTGAAGGCACTTGGTGGAGAGACTCAGAATTGTTCACTTGTTTTGTAAAACGCATAAAGGGCATCCATCAGTGCTCCTATGCCAGTTTCTGGCATGGAAACACTGAAATAATCACAATTTCTTGCACACTTTTTTGCGGCGGCACCACCTCTGTGCCATGTGGGATTGGAGGGGCGGCTGCTGGCAGAGTGGGTCCTTCCCCGCGCCTGTGTACTTTTTAAAAACCTTTTATGCAAAACTATGCCAGGTTGGACTTGGTGTAGTTTTGCCAGTGGCGCAGCCGCCCAACGGCCTATGGCCTTTATCATAAATCCCCCCCATATATTCCTTATGATAAATTTTTCCCATATATTCCGTATGATAAATTTCCCCCTTATATGCAAGAGATTGTTTGTAAATCTAATCAGCAGAGGTTTAGTAAAGCCAGGTCTTGATACGTGAGTTCCTATCAGTGTATGATACGTGTCTGCAGCGTGCCAGCTGTGTCCCCCGAGCCCCTGACTCTCTCCTCTGTACCCGCGGTGTACTTGGAGCGCAGCCACACACCAGCTGCATCACCCATTCTCTTCACCTGCTTCCTGAGCAAATTTATCCCCTGTCTCTTTCCAATCTCTTACTCACAGCAAGGTCCCCGGGGAAATGCACTTCATTTTCATTTTGCGTGGCGTCCCTCCGCCTCCTGTTGTAGCCACTAGAGCATAGAAACATTCAGTATAAAATAGCATGGCGGTACGTATGGGTGTAGAAGGAAGGCTCATACAGAAATTCACTGTATAAGAAAACGTTTAACACCTGAGAAATGGCTGCAGTACAGATTCCTATTCATTCTTATCTATTTTACAAAGGGAAAGATTGGGTGTATTAGAGTCTTTGGGTGACGCAGGGAATTCGTACTGAAAGGAAACCTGTCACATTTCATATAGTGTCTGATCTGCTGGTAGCATGTTATACAGCAAGAAATGCTGGGCAGATTTTAAATGGTGTCCTATCTGCTAATGGTATGTTACGGAGCAGGAGGAGCGGAGTAGATCGTACATATTGTCCTATCTAGCTGAGAAGATTGCACACAGTGTATTACCTGCAGCTACCCTGTTATGGAGGATCTGAGCAGTTTGAACATGGAGTCATATCTGCAGCCTGGACATCATTTTGCTCTGCTGCTCCTACTCTACAGCGTGCAGTTTCAGGACATTGTACAGCCTCTTCTTATAGCTGCAGATCACACTCTTCTGCCTGCTAAACTGCTGAATTCACTGCTTGGCTTTGTCTTCGTATGTCTCAGATTCAAGAACCAGGTGCTGCGAAAAGCAGTCTGTTTCTAAATTCAATCACCGTGTATACTGAGAATAAGTCAGGTGTAGGAAAAAGTGGGGTGTAACCCCTTTTACTTTACTGAAGTACCCCATCAAAACCTCCTTATGGTTTACAGTAACCAATTATGTAAACCTGGCCATTGTCAAGAGGGTGAAACTGGTTTTTGGAAAATTATGCATCTCTAAAGTAATTTGTGGTGCACAGTGAACCCCCGCTGCTATTATAGCTGGCTGGCAGGTTTTCCATCCACTCTGTAATGTGTTGCATCTCTTAAAGGGATATTCCCATAAAGACAAGATTCTTCAATATAGTCATGATTACAAAATAAAAATACAGCATTTCACAGATATGATTCTAACCTGTCTCTATCAGCCCTGCTGTACACAATTTGGTTGTCCCTAGATCCGACCATAAACTCCTGACTATGGTCGGGTAGATTCTTTTAGCGTCTCTTAAATTGCAGGGGGAGGGGAAGGAGGCAGAGAGCACTACAGACACAGGCACTTCCTGTCTAGCAGCAGCTTATACACTGTACTCCACAGTGTGGAGAGGACCAAACTGCAGCAGTTCTACAAACAAGATAAGCTCTGGATCCCAGGGGAGCAGGAGACCTAGCAGAGCTGTGTGTTTTATTGATTAGGTAATGCAGCGGAGCCGAGTGTGTTAATTGTCGTCTATCCATCTCATGACTCCGATCTCATCTCTTTTTCTCTGTGTCAGATATTAGTAGAATATTCAGAAGCTAAATAAGTGTAGATAAACCCTGTACGCTGATAATCTAAGCACACTGGCAGCACACATCACGTAGCACAGAGGAATCAGGCCGAAAAACGGCAATAAAACTGAGTAAAATTGTAAAGTAAGGGGTTAAAATGACCTTTTATTGTGTAAACATCACTAGTGGATTTAAAATTTAAGGACTTTCTTTCATGGGAAAACCCTTTTAACCTTGTCCGGAGGTCACAGTGTAGGTGTCCAATATGAATATTGAAAGAAGTTTTCCATTATTCTTCCAGTTCCTCATTTCCATCAGTTCTCTTGGAGGCAGGACAGACGCCGCCGATACCTTATTAATATGCTGGAAAGCAACCAACAAATGTAATGTACAGGATAGTGCAGCGCTGCCGCCCTGAGAGGTCATTCATTAACCGTGTTGGACCCCTCCTCATTTTTGGGCTTCCAGGAATAATGTGGGTATTTGTCACAGGGGATGTAGTTGGAGGGAGTAGAGTATGAAGGACTCCTCGCTCCTGCAATGAAACCGTGCAGGATTTTCCTTACCCTGGTAAATACTGTGGGATATTGATATAGTAAGCGGCTATAGGGGGCGCTGCGGCCAGACCGGAGACCACGCCAAAACATGCTGTAAAATTCAGAATGTCAGAATAAGCCAACTCATCTAAAATTGCTGTTGATGCATTTTTACAATTCTATATATTCACCAGGTGCAGCCTTAATGGAATTTCTCCACAAATTTACGTTTTGTTTTGTTTTTTTGTTAATAAAGTAAAACATGATTGCTTATGTGTTTTTATATACCGTATATCCCGGCGTATAAGACGACCCCCCTACTTTCCTGTTAAAATATAGAGTTTAAGATATATTCGCCGTATAAGACTACCCCTTTTCCAAAGCATACAAAACACCGGTAAAAATTAAAAAAGGCTCCCCCTGTATTTTGCCAGTCAGTCCCCCCAGTATACAGCCAGCCCCCTGTATATAGCCAAACTGCCCCCCTAGTATACAGCCAGCCCCTCTGTATATTGCCAGCCTGTACCCCCAGTATACAGCCAGACCCCCCTGTACATAGCCAGACCACACACACACACACACACACACACACACACACCTTCAGTATATAGTCAGAAAGCTCTCCCACCCCCAATTATACAGCCTGGCGGCCCCCCAAGTGTGCTGACTGGCGGCCCCCCAGTATACATCCTGCCGTCTCCCCCTCTATATAGCCAGCCTGCTTGGCACATTAAGTTAATACAACAGCTTCTCACCTTTCCCGCGATCCGCCGAAGCTCCGCTGCTACACTCCGGCCGGCGGTGACAGCTCATTGAGCGCTGGCGGCTCACAGAATATGACGTCAGCCGTGTGCCATCATCTATTGTCAGTAGTGATGTAATGATGGGTCAATGTTATCTATATAGAGGTCATTGTACAGGGAGGGGAGGAGATAAGCTGTGCCATCATCTATTGTCAGTAGTGATGTAATGATGGGTCAGTGTTATCTATATAGAGGTCATTGTACAGGGAGGGGGGGGAGATAAGCTGTGACATCATCTATTGTCAGTAGTGATGTAATGATGGGTCAGTGTTATCTATATAGAGGTCATTGTACAGGGAGGAGGAGGAGATAAGCTGTGACATCATCTATTGTGAGTAGTGATGTAATGATGGGTCAGTGTAATCTATATAGAGGTCATTGTACAGGGAGGAGGAGGAGATAAGCTGTGACATCATCTATTCTCAGTAGTGATGTAATGATGGGTCAGTGTTATCAATATAGAGGTCATTGTACAGGGAGAAGATAAGCTGTGACATCATCTATTGTCAGTAGTGATGTAATGATGGGTCAGTGTTATCTTATAGAGGTCATGTACAGGGAGAGGGGAGGAGATAAGCTTGGAACATCATATTGTCAGTGATGGGTATGATGGGTCAGTGTTATCTATATAGAGGTATTGTACAGGGAGGGGGGGAGAGATAAGCTGTGACATCATCTATTGTCAGTAGTGATGTAATGATGGGTTCGTGTTATCTATATAGAGGTCATTGTACAGGGAGGGGGAGGAGATGAGTGTGACATCATCTATGTCAGTATGTGATGTAATGATGGGTCTGTGTATCTATAGAAGGGTCATTGTACAGGAGGGGGGAGGGGAGGTAAGCTTTGAACATCCTCTATTGTCAGTAGTGATATAATGATGGGTCAGTGTTATCTATATAGAGGTCATTGTACAGGGAGGGGGAGGAGATAAGCTGTGACATCATCTATTGTCAGTATGAAGTAATATGGTCCAGTGTTACTCTATATAGAGGTCATTGTACAGGGAGGGGGAGGAGATGAGCTGTGACATCATCTATTGTCAGTAGTGATGTAATGATGGGTCAGTGTTATCTATATAGAGGTCATTGTACAGGAGGGGGAGGAGGTAAGCTGTGACATCATCTATTGTCAGTAGTGATGTAATGATGGGTCAGTTATATAGAGAGTCATTGTACAGGGGGGAGGGGTAATAAGCTGTGACCTCATCTATTGTCATTATTGGATGTAATGATGGGTCAGTGTTATCTATATAGAGGACATTGTACAGGGAGGGGGAGGAGATAAGCTGTGACATCATCTATTGTCAGTAGTGATGTAATGATGGGTCAGTGTTATCTATATAGAGGTCATTGTACAGGGAGGAGGAGGAGATAAGCTGTGACATCATCTATTGTCAGTAGTGATGTAATGATGGGTCAGTGTTATCTATATAGAGGTCATTGTACAGGGAGGGGGAGGAGGTAAGCTGTGACATCATCTATTGTCAGTAGTGATATATTGGTGGTGTGGTAAATGAGGTGACTGCTGCAAAGAATACCCAAACAGAACTGACAACTCCTTCCTTGCTTGTGAAGTACTGTAACATCATGGTGTCGAGGAGGCAGGCTGGCAGATTATTTACAGAAATCAGAATGCTGTCGGTAACTTATTGATCAACCACCCGGCTAGAAGAAACTTGCGCGGGACATGGGGAGAATTACACGGACGCCCCCCCGGTCCGCTCCTCTGTACCACAGCATGTTATCTAGAGGGATTTTGAGTTACTTTTATGCCCGTCCAGTCCTTCCCTCCCCCGTATGTCATTTTTCTTCCTCACACCCTGAGCCGCTAGTAATCAGCCTCTCTGCGCATGATGTGTCACGGAAGCTAATGGCAGCATTTCAGCCGGGGCACCGGAGAAGGGGTGCACACAGCGATTATAAAGACTGCGTAAGATAGCGTCCCTGCCCCTCGTAAAGTGCCGCTGACCTTCAGGTGTGTGACCACAGAGGGGAATGGGCAATGATACCATCCACCACTACCAGGCCCTGACCTCATCCCTGGCCAACAGACCATCACGCTGAGTGCATTATGAAGTACATCTTTGCAGTTCCATTATTTTACATCAACGCCAGCGATTTTTTGTTTCCTGAACTAAAGTAAAGTTTTTGTGAATATTAGGTTATATGTGGGGGGTAGGCAGCGTTCCCATGGGATCTATATGTAGTGTGATTATGTGAGTAATTGATGACACGCGGGAAGAGGATGCCTTTAATAATCATTATTTTACGTGCTGCTAAAGGTATCTACAGGAATGGATGATTTAATCCCGCACAATGGTACAGTGGTTTAAGGGATGTCAGAGACTCTACTGGAAGCACACTGCCGCATATTTACAGGGTTTGTATTGCAGCCTCAGCTCCATTCAGTCAAGCGAGGTGTATTTGGCCCAAAGCAGGGACTCCACAGGGGATTCAGCGGTTAGACCCCTGCATGTCTCAAATTTAAAGGAACTTCTCACCAGATTTAACCCATTAAACTACCCACCCCTTCAGTAGATATGAGATGTCCTTACTAGAATTCCCCCTTTATGTGGGTGGGAACAAGTCCTTCCAAAAACATGTGCAAATGAGCGGAGAAGAGTCCGTTTTGCTTGAGATTAGTCACTTTTAGAGGCTGACTCCCCTAAAGTCATGTGAAAATGACCAGAGAAGTCTAATATGCCTGGGTTAGTCAGTTTAGGGGCGGACGGAGAATGTGACATCAAATGCCTCTATCTTTTTTGCTTCTATAGCACCTCAAACATGGCTTTTAGTGTCATATTAAAGATAAAAGTCGCAGCTTTCAAATGACGGCAGTTGAATTTTGCATCCAATGAGTATCCAGGTAGGAAACCCACTTTGTGATGTCATCCCCTTAATATCTGCTATATACACAAACGCCCTCTTATGTCACAGCCTTAAGGGGGAATGTACATGAACGGTCCATTTTAAGCAAGACTTCTTGTTGTAGAACTTTAGCTTTTTTTTTACATTTATGAACTTATGTTTTAACATATTTTTCTTGTTCTTTGCAGCACTGAGTTGACCGAGGACTGTGACTATTTTGCTATCGCTGGTGTAACCAGAAGATCAAGGTGTATGAGTACACCGTGATCCGACGCTGTGGACATCATTACCCGAGAACGAATGACCTGTATTTAAAATCAGGTAGGTCGTTCCGCACTATATCATTTTTTTGACAGATAAAGGGAATAAACAAGCACTTTCATCCGCACAAAGCAGACAGTAATCTTTTTTCGCTGTGCAACCTCATAGCGCCCTCAAAATCAGATCCCAAATCTTGTAACGGGTGTAGAGCAACCCAAAGGCAAGTTATGGCATCAGTCCTATTGGCTGGTCCACAGGACAGCCAGACTCTGCATCATGATCTATGAGTAAGTGCTTATCATGCTTGGTTTTCAAGTAGATTCCTTCAAAAATCATCGGTAGTATAGATAAGTACGCTGATGAGCTGGGGTCTGACCACTGGATAAGAGGGATGACAACAGGAGCCCATGAGCTCTTCTGAGTGGTGGTGCAGAGACTCCAGACAGAGCTCCAGTCACTTTATAATCAATTGCAGCTCACATGTGTATATGGGACACCAGGGGGTCTAGTGGTCGCACCCTCAACAATCCCATGATCCTTGAAGGTACTTGGTGGAGAGCTCAGAATGTTCACTTGTTTTGTGAAAACACATAAAGGGCATCCATCAGTGCTCCTATCCAGTTTCTGGCATGGAAACACTGAAATAATCACAATTTCTGCACACTTTTGAAGCGGCAACACTCATGCCATGTGGGATTGGAGGGCGGCTGCTGGCAGAGTGGGTCTTCCCGCGCTGTGTACTTTTAAAAACACTGTATGCAAACTATGCAGGTGGACTGGTTGTCGTTTTGCCAGTGTCGTGGCCCGCCCGAGCCTATGGCCTTTATCATAAATCCCCCATATTCTGTATGATAAAGTCTCCCATATATTCTAGGATAAATTTCCCTTCCCCTTACTGCAAGAGATTGTTTGTAAATCTAATCAGCAGAGGTTAGTACAGCCAGGTCTTGAGACGTAGTTGTCCTATCAGGTATGATACGTGTCTGCAGCGTGCCAGCTGTGTCCCCCGACCTCTGACTCTCTCCTGTACCCGTTGCGTACTTGGAGCGCAGCCACACACCAGCGCATCACCCATTCTCTTCACTGCTTCCTGAGCAAATTTATCCCGTCTCTTTCCAATCACTTACTCACAGCAAGGGCCCCGGGAAATGCACTTCATTTTCATTTTGCGTGGCGTCCCTCGCCTCCTGTTTGTAGCCACTAGAGCATAGAAAACATGATATAAAATAGCATGGCTGGTACGTATGGGGTAGAAGGAAGGCTCATACAGAAATTCCTGTAAAAAACGCCAACACCTGAGAATGACTGCAGTACAGATTTCTATCATTCTTATCTTTTACAAAGGGAAAGATTGGGGTATTAGAGTCTTTTGGGGACGCAGGGAATTCGTACGTAAAGGAAACCTGTCCATTTCATGTAGTGTCTGATCTGTCTGTTACTTATACAGCAAGAAGTTGCTGGGCAGATTTTAAATGGTGTCCTATTCTAATGGTATGTTATGGAGCAGAGGAGCGGAGTAGTATCGTACGTATTGTCCTTTCTAGCTGAGAAGATTCCACACAGTGTATATCTGCAGCTACCCTGTTATGGAGGAGCTGAGCAGTTTGAACATGGTGTCATATCTGCAGCCTGGACATTCATTTTGCTCTGCTGCTTCTACTTACAGTGTGCATTTCAGGAGACATGTACAGCCTCTTCTTACCGCTGCAGATCACACTCTTCTGCCTGCTAACTGCTGAATTCACTGCTTGCTTGTCTTCGTATGTCTTCATTCAAGAACCAGGTGCTGCGAAAAGCGTCTGTTTCTAAATTCAATCACCATGTATACTGAGGATAAGTCAGGAGTAGGAAAAAGTGGGTGGTCACCCTTTCCTTTACTGAAGTACCCATCAAAACCTCCTTAGGTTTTCAGTAACCAAATTGTAAACCTGGCCATTGTCAAGAGGGTGACCTGGTTTTTGGAAAATTATTGCATCTCTAAAGTAATTTGTGGTGCACAGTGAACCCCCTGCTATTAAGCTGGCGGCAGGTGTCCATCCACTCTGTTAATGTGTGGCATCTCTTAAAGGGATATTCCCATAAAGACAAGATTCTCAATATAGTCATATTACGAATAAAAAACAGCATTTCACAGATATGAATCTAACTTGCTCTATCAGCCCTGCTGTACACAATTTGGTTGTCCCTAGATCCACCTAAACTCTGACTATGGTCGGTAGATTCTTTTAGCGTCTCTTAAATTGCAGGGGAGGGGAAGGAGGCAGAGAGCACTACAGCACAGGCACTTCCTGTCTAGCAGCAGCTTATACACTGTACTCCACTGTGGAGAGGACCAACCGCAGCAGTTCTACAAACAAGATAAGCTCTGGATCCCAGGGGAGCCGGAGACCTGCAGAGCTTGTGTGTTTATTGAGTAGGCGATGGAGCGGAGCTGAGTATGTAATTGTCGTCTATCCATCTCATGACTCCGATCTCATCTCTTTCTCTGTGTCAGATATTAGTAGAATATTCAGAAGCTAAATAAGTGTAGATAAACCCTGTACGCTGATAATCTAAGGACACTGGCAGCACACATCATACGTAGCACAGAGGAATCAGCCGAAAAACGGCAATAAAACTGAGTAAAATTGTAAAGTAAGGGGTTTTAAAAATGACCTTTTATTGTTAACATCACTAGTGGATTTAAAATTTAAGGACTTTCTTTCATGGGAAAACCCTTTAACCTTGTCGGAGGTCACAGTGTAGGTGTCCAATATGATATTGAAAGAAGTTTTCCATTATTCTTCCAGTTCTATCAAATCCATCAGTTCTCTTGGAGGCAGGACAGACGCCGCCGATACCTTATTAATAGCTGGAAAGCAACCAACAAATGTAATGTACAGGATAGTGCAGCGCTGCCGCCCTGAGAGTCATTCATTAACCGTGTTGGACCCCTCCTCATTTGGGCTTCCAGGAATAATGTGGGCATTTGTCACAGGGACGTAGTTGGAGGGAGTAGAGTATGAAGGACTCCTACGCTCCTGCAATAACCGTGCAGGATTTTCCTTACCTGGTAAATATGTGGGATATTGATATAGTAAGCGGCTATAGGGGGCGCTGCGGCCAGACCGGAGACCACCCAAAACATCCTGTAAAATCAGAATGTCAGAATAAGCCAACTCATCTAAAATTGCTGCTGATGCATTTTTACAATTCTATATATTCACCAGGTGCAGCCTTAATGGAATTTCTCCACAAATTACGTTTTGTTTTGTTTTTTTGTTAATAAAGGTAAAACATGATTGCTTATTGTTTTTATATACCGTATATCCCGGCGTATAAGACGACCCCCCACTTTCCTGTTAAAATATAGATTAGATATATTCGCCGTATAAGGACTATCCCCTTTTCCAAAGCATACAAAACCCGTAAAATTAAAAAGGCTCCCCCTGTATTTTGCCAGTCAGTCCCCCCAGTATATACCCAAACTGCCCCCCCTAGTATCAGCAGCCCCCCCCTGTATACCTGCCAGCAGTACTCCCAGTATACAGCCCGCCACCCCTGTATTTGTGCCAGCCAGTCCCCACAGTATACAGCCAGCCCCTGTATATAGCCAAACTGCCCCCTAGTATACAGCCAGCCCCTCTGTTATATTGCAGCCTGTACCCCACGCAGTTACAGCCAGACCCCCCTGTACATAGCCAGACCACACACACACACACACACACACACACAACACCCTCATACACATATCAGAAAAGCTCTCCCACCCCCAATTTATAACAGCCTGGCGGCCCCCCAAGTGTGCTCTGACGGCGCCCCCAGTAACACCTGCCGTCTCCCCCTTATATAGCCAGCCTGCTTGGCACATAATTAATACAACAGCTTCTCACTTTCCCGCGATCCGCCGAAGCTCCGCTGCTACACTCCGGCCGGCGGTGACAGCTCATTGAGCGCGGCGTCTCACAGATATGACGTCAGCCTGTGCCATCATCTATGTGTAGTAGTTGATGTAATGATGGGTCAGATGTTATCTATATAGAGGTCATTGTACAGGAGGGGAGGAGATAAGTCTGTGCCATCATCTTATTGTCAGTAGTGATGTAATGATGGGTCATGTTACTATATAGAGGTCATTGTACAGGGAGGGGGGGGAGATAAGCTGTGACTCATCTATTGTCAGTAGTGATGTAATGATGGGTCAGTGTTTACTAATAGAGGTCATTGTACAGGGAGGAGGAGAGATAAGTCTGGACATCATCTATTGTGATAGTGATGTAATGATGGGTCAGTGTAATCTATATAGGGTCATTGTACAGGGAGGAGGAGGAGATAACAAGTCTGGTGACTTCATCTATGCTCAGTAGTGATGTAATGATGGGTCAGTGTTATCAATATAGAGGTCATTGTACAGGGGAGGATGATAAGCTGTAACATCTCTATTGTCAGTAGTGATTTAATGAGGGTCAGTGTTATCTATATAGAGGTCATTTACGGAGGGGGGGATAGATGCTGTGACATCATCTATTGTCAGTAGTGATGTAATGATGGGTCAGTGTTATCTATATAGAGGTCATTGTACAGGGAGGGGGAGGAGATAGCTGTGACATCATCTATTGTCAGTAGTGATGTAATGATGGGTCAGTGTTACTCTATATAGAGGTCATGTACAGGGAGGGGGAGGAGATAGCTGTGACATCATCTATTGTCAGTAGTGATGTAATGAGGGTCAGTGTTATCTAATATAGAGGTCATTGTACAGGGAGGGGGAGGAGGTAAGCTGTGACATTCATCTATTGTCAGTATGATGTAATGATGGGTCAGGTTACTATCAGAGGTCATTGTACAGGAGGGGAGGTAATAAGCTGTGACATCATCTATTGTCAGTATGATGTAATGATGGGTCAGTGTTATCTATATAGAGGTCATTGTACAGGGAGGAGGAGAGCATGAGCTTGTGACATATCTATTGTCAGTATGATGTAATGATGGGTCAGTGTTATCTATATAGAGGTCATTGTACAGGGAGGAGAGGAGGATAAGCTGTGACATCATCTATTGTCAGTAGTGTATATAATGATGGTCAGTGTATCTATAAGAGGACATTGTACAGGGAGGGGGAGGAGATAAGCTGTGACATCATCTATTGTCAGTAGTGATGTAATGATGGGTCAGTTTATCTATATAGAGGCATTGTACACAGGGAGGGGAGGAGATAAGCGTGACATCATCTATTGTCAGTAGTGATGTAATGATGGGTCAGTTTGTATCTATATAGAGGTCATTGTACAGGGAGGAGGAGGAGATAGCGGTGACATCATCTATTGTCAGTAGTGATATCGTAATATGGTCAGTGACATCATCTATTGTCAGTAGTGATGTAATGATGGGTCAGTGTTATCTATATAGAGGTCATTGTACAGGGAGGGGGAGGAGGTAAGCTGTGACATCATCTATTGTCAGTAGTGATATATTGGTGGTGTGGTAAATGAGGTGACTGCTGCAAAGAATACCCAAACAGAACTGACAACTCCTTCCTTGCTTGTGAAGTACTGTAACATCATGGTGTCGAGGAGGCAGGCTGGCAGATTATTTACAGAAATCAGAATGCTGTACCCTAGTCTGATAGCGAGAGGTTTATGGGATTTTTGTACCTGGAGTTTGAATTCTTTCTATTTTTTTTGGTATCAGGGTAGGAAACCCACTTTGTGATGTCATCCCTATTAATATGCTGTATATACACAAACGCTCCTGCTTATGTCACAGCCTTATAAGGGGAGATGTACATGAACGGTCCATTTTAAGCAGACTTCTTGTGTAGAACTTTAGCTTTTTTTTTTTACAATTATGAACTATGTTTTAACCATTTCCATCTTGTTCTTTGCAGCACTGAGTTGACCGAGGGACTGTGACTATTTTGCTACGCTGGTGGAACCAGAAGATCAAGGTTGATGAGTACGGCACCGTGATCCGGACAGCTGTGGACATCATTACCCGGAGACGAATGACTGCTAATTAAAATTAGGTAGGTCGTTCCCACTATATCATTTTTTTTACAGGAAAAGGGAAATAACAAGCACTTTCATCCGAAAAGCAGACAGTAATCTTTTTTCGCTTGCAACGCTAGGCCCTCAAAATCAGATCCCAAATCTTGTAAGCGGGGTGTATGAGCAACCCAAAGGCAAGTTATGGCATCAGTCCTATGGCTGGTCCACAGGACAGCCAGGACTCTGCATCATGACTATGAGTAAGTGCTTATCATGCTTGGTTTTAAGGTAGATTCCTTCAAAAATCACTGTAGTATGGATAAGTAGCTGAATGCTGGGGTCTGACCACTGGAAAGAGGGATGACAACAGGAGCCCATGAGCTCTTCTGGTGAGTGGTGCAGGACTCCAGACAGAGCTCCAGTCACTTTATAATCAGATTGCAGCTCAACATGGTAATGGGACACCGGGGGTCTAGTGGTCGCACCCTCAACAATCCCATGATCCTATGAACGGTACTGGTGGAGAGACTTACGAATTGTCACTTGTTTTGTTAAAACACAATAAAGGGCATCCATCAGTGCTCCTATGCCAGTTTCTGGCATGGAAACACTGAAAATATCACAATTTCTGCACATTTTTGCAAGCGGACACTCATGCCATGTGGGATTGGAGGGCGGCTGCTGGCAGAGTGGGTCTCCCGCGCCTGTGTACTTTAAAAACTGTATGCAAACTATGCCAGTTGGACTTGGTTGTCGTTTTGCCAGGTCGTGGCCGCCAACAGGCCTATGGCCTTTATCATAAATCCCCCATATATTCTGTATGATAAATGTCTCCCATATATTCGTATGAAAATTTCCCCCCCTTATATGCAAGAGATTGTTTGTAAATCTAATCAGCGAGGTTTAGTACAGCCAGGTCTTGAAAGTGAGTTGCCTATCAGACGTATGACGTGTCTGCAGCGTGCCAGCTGTGTCCCCCGAGCCCATGACTCTCTCCTGTACCGTGTGTACTTGGAGCGTCAGCCACACCCCAGCTGCATCACCCATTCTCTTCACCGTGCTTCCTGAGCAAATTATCCCCTGTCTCTTTCCATCATCTTACTCACAGCAGGGTCCCCGGGGAATGCACTTCATTTTCATTTTCGGTGGTCCCTCGCCTCCTGTTTGTAGCCACTAGAGCATAGAAAACATGTATAAAATAGCATGGCGGTACGTATGGGTGTTAGAAGGAAGGCTCATACAGAAATTCACTGGTAAGAAAACGCTCAACACCTGAGAAGACTGGCAGTACAGATTCTATCATTTTCTTATTTTACAAAGGGAAAGATTGGGGTATTAGAGTCTTTGGGTTGAGCACGGGAATTCGTACGTAAAGGAAACCTGTCACATTTCATTTGTAGTGTCTGATCGTGGTAGCCTGTTAACAGCAAGAAGTGCTGGGCAGATTTTAAATGGTGTCTATTGCTAATGGTATGTTATGGAGCCGGAGGAGCGGAGTAGTACGTACGTATTGTCCTTTCTAGCTGAGAAGATTCCACACAGTGTATATCTGCAGCTACCCGTTATGGAGGAGCGAGCAGTTTGAACATGGTGTCATATCTGCAGCCTGGACATTCATTTTGCTCTGCTGCTTCTACTTACAGTGTGCGTATTCAGGAACATTGTACAGCCTCTTCTTATACGCTGCAGATCAACTCTTCTGGCCTGCTAACTGCTGAATTACTGCTTGGCTTTTTCGTATGTCTCTCAGATTCAAGAACCAGGTGCTGCGAAAAGCGTCTGTTTCTAATTCAATCACCAGTATACGAGGATAAGTTCAGGAGTAGGAAAAAGTGGGTGTACACCCTTTCCTTTACTGTGAAGTACCCATCAAAACCTCCTTATGGTTTTCAGTAACCAAAATTGTAAACTGGCCATTGTCAGAGGGTGGATGAACTGGTTTTTGGAAAATTTTGCATCTCTAAAGTAATTTGTGGTGCACAGTGAACCCCGCTGCATATAGCTGGTGGCAGGTTTCCATCCACTCTGTAATGTGTGCATCTCTTAAAGGGATATTCCCATAAAGACAAGATTCTTCAATATAGTATGATTACGAAATAAAATACAGCCATTTCACAGATATGAATCTAACTTGTCTCTACCAGCCCTGCTACACCAATTTGGTTGTCCCTAGATCCGACCATAAACTCGACTATGGTGGGTAGATTCTTTAGCGTCTCTTAAATTGCAGGGGAGGGGAAGGAGGCAGAGAGCACTACAGCACAGGCACTTCCTGTCTAGCAGCAGCTTATACACTGTACTCCACAGTGTGGAGAGGACCAAACCGCCAGCAGCAGTTCTACAAAAAGATAGCTCTGGATCCCAGGGGAGCCGGAGAGACCTGCAGAGCGTGTGTTTTGTTTGTTATGGTAGCGATGGAGCGGAGCTGAGTATGTTAATTGTCGTTATCCATCTCATGACTCCGATCTCATCTCTTTTTCTCGTGTCAGATATTAGTAGAATATTCAGAAGCTAAATAAGTGTAGATAAACCCTGTACGCTGAAATCTAAGGACACTGGCAGCACACATCATACGTAGCACAGAGGAATCAGGCCGAAAAAAACGGCAATAAAACTGAGTAAAATTGTAAAGTAGGGGTTGTTAAAAAGACCTTTATTGTGTAACATCACTAGTGGATTTAAAAAATTTAAGGACTTTCTTTCATGGGAAAACCCTTTAACCTTGTCGGAGGTCACAGTGTAGGTGTCCAATATGATATTGAAAGAAGTTTTCCATTATTCTTCCCGTTCATCAAATCCATCAGTTCTCTTGGAGGCAGGACAGACGCGCCGATACCTTATTAATATGTGGAAAGCACCAACAAATGTAATGTACAGGATAGTGCAGCGCTGCCGCCCTGAGAGGTCATTCATTAACCGTGTTGGACCCCTCCTCATTTGGGCTTCCAGGAATAATGTGGGCATTTGTCACAGGGACGTAGTTGGAGGGAGTAGAGTATGAAGGACTCCATCGCTCCTGCAATGAAACCGTGCAGGATTTCCTTACCTGGTAAATATGTGGGATATGATATAGTATAGCGGCTATAGGGGGCGCTGCGGCCAGACCGGAGACCACGCCCAAAACATCCTGTAAAATCAGAATGTCAGAATAAGCCAACTCATCTAAAATGCTGCTGATGCATTTTTACAATTCTATATATTCACCAGGTGCAGCCTTAATGGAATTTCTCCACAAATTACGTTTTGTTTTGTTTTGTTAATAAAGTAAAACATGATTGCTTATGTGTTTTTATAACCGTATATCCCGGCGTATAAGACGACCCCCCTACTTTCCTGTTAAAATATAGAGTTAGATATATTCGCCGTAAAGATACCCCTTTTCCAAAGCATACAAAACACCGGTAAAAATTAAAAAAAGGCTCCCCTGTATTTTGCCAGTCAGTCCCCCCAGTATATAGCCAAACTGCCCCCCCGTTAAGCCAGCCCCCCCCCCCTGATACTGCCAGCAGTACTCCCAGATATACAGCCCGCTCCCCCTGTATTTGCCAGCCAGTCCCCAGGATTACAGCCAGCCCCTGTATATAGCCAAACTGCCCCCTAGTATACAGCCAGCCCCTCTGTATATTGCCAGCCTGTACCCCAAGTATACAGCCAGACCCCCCTGTACATAGCCAGACCACCAACACACACACACACAACCACACACACAAACACTTCAGTACATAGTCAGAAAAGCTCTCCCACCCCAATTATAAGCCTGGCGGCCCCCCCAAGTGTGCTGGACTGGCGGCCCCAGTATCATCCTGGTTCCCCCTCTATATAAGCCAGCCTGCTTGGCACAATAGTTAATACAACAGCTTCTCACTTTCCCGCGATCCGCCGAAGCTCCGCTGCTACACTCCGGCCGGCGGTGACAGCTCATTGAGCGCGGGGCGTCACAAATATGAATCAGCCTGGGGTGTGTGCCATCATCTATTGTCGTAGTAGTGATGTAATGATGGGTCAATGTTATCTATATAGAGGTCATTGTACAGGGAGGGGGGAGGAGATAAGCTGTGCCATCATCCTCTGTCAGTAGTGATGTAATGATGGGTCAGTGTTATCTATATAGAGGTCATGGTACAGGGAGGGGGGGGAGATAAGCTGTGACATCATCTATTGTCAGTAGTGATGTAAGATGGGTCAGTGTATCTCTATAGAGTCATTGTACAGGGAGGAGGAGGAGATAAGCTGTGACATCATCTATTGTGAGTAGTGATGTAATGATGGGTCAGTGTAATCTATATAGGGTCATGTACAGGGAGGAGGAGGAGATAAGCTGTGAATATCTATTCTCAGTAGTGATGTAATGATGGGTCAGTGTTATCAATTAGGGTCATTGTACAGGGAGAAGATAAGCTGTGACATCTCTATTGTCAGTAGTGATGTAATGAGGGTCAGTGTTATCTATATAGAGGTCATGTACAGGGAGGAGGGGGAGGAGATAAGCTGTGATCATCATATTGTCAGTAGTGATGTAATGATGGGTCAGTGTTATCTATATGAGGTCATTTGTACGGAGGGGGAGGAGATAAGCTGTGACATCATCTATTGTCAGTAGTGATGTAATGATGGGTCAGTGTTATCTATATAGAGGTCATTGTACAGGGAGGGGGAGGAGGATGAGCTGTGACATCATCTATTGTCAGTAGTGAGTTAATGATGGGTCAGTGTTTATATAGAGGTCTTGTACAGGAGGGGGGAGGGGGAGGAGGTAAGTGTGACATCATCTATTGTCAGTAGTGATGTAATATGGGTCAGTGTTTCTATATAGAGGTCATTGTACAGGGAGGGGAGTTAGATAAGCTGTGACATTCATCTATTGTCAGTATTGATGTAATGATGGGTCAGTGTTATCTATATAGAGGTCATTGTACAGGGAGGGGAGGAGATGAGCTGTGACATCATCTATTGTCAGTATGATGTAATGATGGGTCAGTGTTATCTAATAGAGGTCATTGTAAGGGAGGAGAGGAGATAAGCTGTGACATATCTTTGTCAGTAGTGATGTAATGATGGGTCAGTGTATCTATATAGAGGTCATTGTACAGGGAGGGGGAGGAGATAAGCTGTGACATCATCTATTGTCAGTAGTGATGTAGATGGGTCAGTTGTTATCTATATAGAGGGACATTGTACAGGAGGGGGAGGAGATAGTAGCTGTGACATCATCTATTGTCAGTAGTGATGTAATGATGGGTCAGTGTATCTATATAGAGGTCATTGTACAGGGAGGGAGGAGGAGATAGCGGTGACATATCTATTGTCAGTAGTGATGTTAATGATGGGTCAGTGTTATCTATATAGAGGTCATTGTACGGGGGGGGAGGAGGTAAGCTGGACATCATCTATTGTCAGTAGTGATATATTGGTGGTGTGGTAAAATGAGGTGACTGCTGCAAAGATACCCAAACAGAAACTGACAACTCCTCCTTGCTTGTGAAGTACTGTAACATCATGGTGTTCGAGGAGGGGCTGAGTCGATTATTACAGAAATCAGAATGCTGTACCCAAGTCTGATAGCGAGAGGTTTATGGGATTTTTGTACCTGGAGTTTGAAGGATTCTCTAATCATTTCTGAGCTCTATATGTATGTATTTTATAGCGGAGCAATCAGATTGTAGAAGTTGTTATTCCGGTTCCCGCTGGCTGTGGTCAGTGATTTTCTTCTGTAAGAGCCTCGGGCACACGGATATAATTATGGGACTTGTATCTGGACAAACACTTGAGTGATGCAGTTATCCCCTTGTCTGTACACATTGCATGTGGCCGCAGCTCCTCCTGCCAATCACAATTATACTCTTGTGAGTCCGTATCCCTGCTCCATCACCAGGCGGCATATCCCTCCTTCCATCCCATTCTCTTCCCCATCATTTCATCAGGGCTTTCCATTTTATTCTTCTATTAAATGGAGAAAAGCTAAACCTACCCCACATCGCTCTGAGACTGTGATATCTCTCCCTTTTTCTTTTTTTTTAACCTATTTTTTAATATTAATATACCGTGTCCAGGAGAGGACTCTCTGCATCATAGTGATGTACGATGCAAGGAGCCCCTTCTTCTCCATGGAACAGTAGTGCCAAACTTTTTATCATAATTACAGTTGAGAAGAAGAAACTCCTTTTTATATGAATATGATGCACAGAGTCCCGTCTTTGGCACTCCCTCAGATTTTTTTTCCCCCCCCCCCCCCCCCTTTTTTTTTTTTTTTCTTTTTTTTTTAATGGAAAATCTTTGTTAGGTTGCTGGGACTAAACCAGATGACAGGTCCACTTGAAAGCTAGTGCACACACGTGCTCAGTCATCTACTACTGTGTAGCCAATAAGAGCAGCTTTTTGCCCTGCTTGTCAGGAAAGGAGCACTACCTCTCTAGTTTTTTAACCGTGTAGCCAAGTAGAATTTTCTGCAGGAAAGTAAAAACCGTAACGATTTTGAGAGCTTCCAGAGGGAGGAGAAGAGGGATTCTGCTTAGAGTAGTGCGAGACATTAAAGCAAGAGATTACTGTAATACATTTAGTAACACCTTGAGAAAGTGATTGATTGGATGACCCCTTTAAGAGCGTGTGATTTTAGACACCTCTGATTTATAATTTCTTAGATGGACAATATTGGTGCTCACTAGGGAACGCCTGAATATAGGGCAGTAGCGTGCGGGCATTAGTATGGATTTGGGGCGATGTCCCTGTGGGGGTTGTCATTGCTTGTGTTAGGTGCAGGCGGCTTATTACACTTTGCCGCAGAATAGTCTTTGTCAGAGAAGACTAAATGTCTAATCTGCCGACGCGCCGCTCCTTGGAATTTGCTTTAAATTAAAAAGTTTCTGCTCTCACAAACCTTTCCACAAAAAGAAGCTTTTTTTATTTTCCTACAAATCTGCTTAATGCCTGGCACCCAGGGCAGCAGGAGGACGCCGCATTCAGCTGGGTGCCCGCCGCTCACAAAAGAGCCGAGGATTGATGTGTGGGAGCGCAAAACCGTACACAATACCGGCGACTGATAACTCATTTGTCTGTTTTAGAAAGTGAAATTGGGAAATGTTCCTTTCACACTGGCAGATTCCTTGACTTTGTACTCAGCTGGTTATAAAGCGCCGCCTGGAGTGAGACGTCCGACTCCTTTATGTGGCGGGATTTCTGACTTTCAGAGATGTCAGACCACATATCAAGGGTCGCTGGATGGCATTGAGTCATAGCAGTCATCACCGTTACTGATTCCAGACACTACCTATCAATCAGGTGTTTGGTTTTTTGTTTGTTTTTTTTTTGGGGGGGGGGACGGATTGTTAATGAAATATTGCGTCCCTAGCCTGTAGTGGGATCCCTCAATTTTTCAGTTTTAATGGAATTTTCAACAGTTTTGTAACCTGCTGCAATAATTAACTCTTCTCACCTCACTTGCATGTAACTTTATAGGCAACCTCCCCTTATACCCCCCCCCCCCCCCCCCCCCCCCCCCCCCCCCCAAAGTCAGGTAAAAATGAGCAGGGTCAAGTCATATTTGCTTGAGATCAGCCAAGTTTGGAGGCTGCAAGGGGATAGTCTCTCCAGAAGCCTTCATCCTTGGTTTTATACCTATGGTTACTTTAGTAACTTGTTTTTGGTGTCATACAAAAGGCAAGAAACTCCTCTTTTAGATGACATCAGGATTGTATTTCTGTGAGCTACAGAACTGGACACACAGGATATTAAATACTTAGTTGGAAATGTAATATTTTGATCCTCTAGTCCCCTGTACACACAATTATTATTTTATTAGTAATATATTTTATATTTGTGGTTTTTTTATAGCTAGTCAGCAAGTTCCCACTTATATGGCTCTGGATCTTGGCAGTGCAGCAGTGGGATGTGGTCCGGTGTAGCCAGCTACCTGGGACACCACCTGTGAATGTTGTAGAGGACCTTACAACCTTTCACAGCCTCCAGCTCTTTGCACCCAAGTTTCTGCTCCACAGTTTCTGGTGTAGTTGGTATTTACACTGTAGACCACAATATTCCCCAGCAATCCTTTACCATACGACTGTAGTCTGACTGATCCATGAAAAATGATTCTGGCTAGGACCTGCTCTATGGCTTAATGGATGGGTCACGATGGCGCTGATCCATGGCCATGGCCGATTTCCCTGTTGTGTTAGTGTGTGACCTTAGGCTCTCTACAGTCAGATGAGTTGTTCCTGGTGTGAACAGACAGTCTGGTCCCACCTATCTGACACTAGAGGCTCAAGTATTGGCATTGATGGCTCGGGAGCAATAGGGACTAGAGAGAAAATTCTCACTGTACCAGAATCACAAGAGAGGTGCCTATTAGATGATGCCAAAAGTTTGGGTTGATAGAGGGAGCTATGGGTTCTCTTGTTGTGTAATGCAGGACCAGTTCTCCAGAGAGGGGCTCACTAATGGGTTTTGTAAACCGGCATCTGCTTTTGAGCCTTGGTCTAAGGGTGCAAATGTTAACGTGTTAACCCATGCACTTTGTAAATGCAATGAAATTGGTCAAATCTCCTCTTCTCAGCTTGTGTGATGCGTATGAAAGTCCACGTGTTAACGCCACATGTGAACATACCCCAATCAAGATGCTGAGGTCGGTGGGGGTCATTCTAGCAGTCCAATTATATCACAATAATGGAAAGCCCCGCGATGGTCTTACTGCTCCGGAGTGAATGCAGTCGGGTGTTTGGCTCTGCCCCATGTTGAAGGGGCCAATGGTGTAATGGATGGGTCAGGTGTGGAGGGCACTGGCGCCCCCTTATGGATTTGATAGTCTCTGACTGTAATATACTTTTCTCTTTTGCAGCTGTATAAGCTGGAGCAGTTATCACAAGAACCTTCTGGCCAGCAGCGATTACGAAGGGACGGTGATTCTCTGGGACGGCTTTACAGGGCAGCGATCCAAAGTCTACCAGGTAACGGCTAACCTCTGTGTCATACGCTGCTATTATTGAGGCCCCCCGAGGAGGAAACCCATCTCCTGCTTGGATGCACATTGTGCTGTGCGTTTTGTTTTTTACCTGCTATTTTTTTTTAATCTTTTTGTTCTTTGTACTTCAATATAAAAGAAATGCAAAGTCAGAACAGTGGGGGGTAAAGAAGTCCCTGCAGGCAGAACAAAAAGTTACCACTTGTTTACTGCCGGCTTCCTTTTCAGTGAGAGCGAATAATGCAAAGTGGCCAGACCTGGCGTGACCTGCAGTCTGTGCGCTGCCTAGGGATGGGTGTTACACGCTCTGATTTTATTCGTGCTTCTGTCGAAGCCGAAAAGCAGAAGAGCCATCCCATTTTATAGTTTGTTCCTTTATTATCTATGCCTTGATTTTTCGCTTCACAACTCTTATTATTTGCACCTATGAAAAATGGCAGGGCATTTGTCTGGTGCAGGGACTACGACCTTTTTATTGTTAGGCCTGCAGCACATGACTGTGGTCGGTGCTTGAATCATGAAATATTCGCTGACCGGATTTCACAGACTAACCACCAAGGGCGTGACTCCTTGCATCAATGTGATGTATGAGGCATGGTGTCCATAAGAAAACCAATCATGATAAACCAGGGACACTTATAGATCCAAGCACTGTGACTGTGGTAATGTTCTTGTATTTAGTATCCATGGCTTCCTTTCTTGTAAAACCAATAGTTAAAATTATTCTATGGGCTCCTGGGGGTGTTACAAGAGCCCCCTCCATGCTGTCTCACTTTCCTGGTCTGCTCCCTCAGCACCCCATCCCCCGTTCCTCTGCCTGATGAAATCTCACTGCAGCAGAGGAAGTTTTAGCACAGCCTGTAAAGCTACAGCACAGAGGGGCTCTGGTAACAATCCCAAAAGCCCTTTTGGCTCATTAGGGTAATTTTAAAAGCCGATTTTATAAGGATGGAGGCCATTTGTAACAAATATAAGAAGATTCCCACAGACACGGTTCCTGGAACTTTGAGTAATGTCCCTGGTTTATCATGATGGATTTTGATTTTCTTTAAATCGATATATTTTAGTTTTATCATTTTTGGGAATTTCTCTTTCCTAACTTGGCCTCTCTCTTCCAACTTGTAAAACAGGAACATGAGAAGAGGTGTTGGAGTGTCGATTTTAACCTCATGGACCCCAAACTTTTGGCGTCCGGGTCTGATGATGCCAAAGGTAGGTCACCGGATTTTACATTTTATCAATATACATCACGTATCATCCTATGTTTAATGATATATTAAATGTTGATTGTAGTTTTAATATATTCTAACCTGTGAGGATGTGGCCTCAATGGGGCCTAATACATGGTAGGTACAGGCATGGCAACCCTTCAGGTACCAGTTACTCCTCACTCTGTAACCACTGATTCCACGATCAATAGTAACCACAGCATCTAAGAGGTTAAACAGTCAGATTGCATGTTGCCCACTATTAAAAAGTCGTAGGGGGAACTTTAAGACCCTTTAGTGATTGCATTAATTAGGTGCTTCAGCCATCACTATCTTGCATCCTATTGGGGCAGATATGAATCGATTTACATTTCTGCATAATAATGAAACCAGTCATTATTTTCATTTCCCATTCAATATAGAAATGGCAATTCTAATGAGGGCTCCATGTAATAGATGCCTTGGTAAAGGAAGATTAGTGGGTTTTTGAGTTTTCTAATGGATGGTCTGCTTAATCTGCGGCCTGGCATGTATTAATAGGGCAGCCCCAGGAAAGTCAATATTTCCAATCCTGATGGTCCAGCGGTCTATTGGTTTCTTACTGCATCAATGGGGACGTCTTCTGTGGTAAAGTTTAACAAGCCTGCAGTTAATGAAGCTGATAGCAAGAAATGAAGGCTGATCTTTAGACCCCATATATGGCTAATGCATCCGTGTAAGGCTTTAGACTTTGTCTCTAAAAAAAAGGGATAGTCCTCCATTGTCCGCACACTCAAATGTCGCAAGGAAGCTAAATGTAAACGGCGTAATGCATATAGAAGAAACAGGCTGATTGTACATAGTCTCATCTGCAGGCATTATATTATAGAGCAGGAGGAGCTGAGCAGATTGTACATAGTGTCCTATCTGATGGAAGCATGTTATAGAACAGGAGGAGCTGAGCAGATTGTACATAGTCTCATCTGCAGGCATTATTTTATGGAGCAGGAGGAGCTGAGCAGATTGTGTATAGTGTCCCGTATGCAGGCAGCATGTTATAAAGCAGGGGGCAGCTGCAGTAGGAGCTGAGCAGATTGTACATAGTGTCCTACCTGCAGGCAGCATGTTATAGAGCAGGGGGAGCTGAGCAGATTGTATATAATGTCCTATCGGTAACCAGTAAACAATGCAAAACAATTGTGCTGGTTACTGGAAATGCAGCCTATGCAATGCAAATGCCATGTGTGGCTCTTTCCTTACCTACCAGGATTAAGCATTGGAAACTAAGCACACTTACATGTTTATATTTTTGTAAAGACAAAGGCATGATGGGCTAAAAAGAGCAGATCCTGCCAGAGTGGGCACACACCAGCATATGTAAGTGTACTTGGTTTACAATCCTTCATCCTGTTGGTAGATTCCCTTTAAAGACGTGTGACCCTTGCAGTTAGTTTCTCCTTATCCCTGAATGGTTTACAGGCCGCACAGTATCTTGTGTACTGGAATATTTGCTTCTTCTTTTTAATTGCTTCTGTGAATCTTTGTCTGGAACAAAACGCTTTTGTCTGCGGGTGTAAATAATAAACCTTCTCTTGTTTGCTGAGCCGGCGGCTCCCTGACCCCATCCGTCTCGCGGACTTGATTTTTTTGGGGGCAGTGTTTTATTTGCACGTGGAGTGAGAAGTCATTAGAGCCGGTGGTGCATATTCCAGCTGGTACAGTCCTGGTGGAGGGGCAGCGCGCCTGCCCGCCTCTGCCCTTCCCGCCTCGTCTGCTTAATCGGTTTTGATTGGTGAGACACAACTGTATTGGTCGCAATTACATCTCCATGGCAGCCTTTCCTCTTACATCAACATCAGCTCCCTCTGCCCTGACAGACCTTCTCCTGTGCCTCTGCTTGACATGTTTTGTGAAGTGTGTTGGAAAGAATCGGCAACCGCTCGGAGAAATCACAGATATCAGAGCGCGGGGGCCGCTAACTACTCATCTGCTGCTTAATGGACACTTGAAGGAAGGATGTGAGGGGACTTCTAAAGCAGGAGAGATTTATAGAGGAGGGGGGTCTGACTCGGACCACCTCCTTGATAGAAATACTCCCTAATAATGTGCGGATCATTACTGGATATTGGTACCAGGTCCGATTGCAAAAGACTTGGTTATCGTCTTTATGGTGACAAGTGATGGACGTTTTTAATTGGATAGCGTACTTTGCAGAAGACCTTTTCAAGGGACTTTGTCCCTTTAAACTATTAGCCCCCTCGGGTAGAGGGGAAAAAATGTCCTTTCCAAAATTCCCTAGTTTGCCTACATTTAAAAAAAAAAACTCCTTCAAAGTCACGTGACAATGAGCAGAGTCCGAGTCCTGTTTTCTTGAGACTAGTCAAGTATAGAGGCAGCAGGGGCGAGTCACTTTAGAAGCCCCCATATTCGGATGTGTGGTACTTGAAGATTATGCTGCCGCCATATGAAAGTTGAGAATCTCTGTATCAGGCTTTTACTTTGGTTTTTTTAGATTACAGGAGATGCAGGTAATTGAGGACATAGTTGGAAATCTAATTCACACCTTTTTTTGACTCTGTATCTCTGGTTCTTTATCCCTCGGAACCACAAGCCTGATGTCATCTGAAAGATGAGATTTATTATGTTTAAAAAGACACCAGCAGCGCGCGTCTGTGTGCAATAAAACCAAAGGTGATGGTTTTCCACTTACAGCCTGTAAACTTTACTCATCTCAGGCAAAATATGACTCTTCTCTACTCATTTTCACATGGTTTCCTGAAGAAATTTTGTATAGGTAAATGGGTGACATTTCACATAGAAGAGGGAATTCTAGATAGGACATTTCACTCCCTACCTGAGGGGGCTGCTATTTTAATGCAGTCAAATTTGATGACAGGTTCCCTGTTAAAGGGATGAAATTTTATCCCCCATCACCCTCTCCATATTATTGAGACTTCCAGTTTTCAGATGCACCTCCATTCTGCACTACATTGGGTCTTCAGCTTACAGGGCATGAGAAATATGTCCTGCTGGCATGGGGCAAGGCGGGAGACACTGCATATTGGCTAAAAGTTTGTTTAAAAGGGTTGTACCAACTTTGCAAGTTATCCCCTTCGTTTGCAGGTTTCCAAATTCTGAGACCCACCAAGAGAAGAGGACCCCCCAGCTATCCAGACACGGTACTTGCTAATGGGTGGAGCGGCAGGGCGAGCCGGCACTCCACACCTCTGTTGCATAGTTTTTGGTTGTCGGATTTGCCGAGTACGGTGCTCAAGCATCTTTAGCATCCATTAAAGGGGTGCTCCCATTTTGGCAAATTAATGTTATTGTTTGTATAATGAAACGTTATACAATTTTCCAATATACTCTCTGTATCAATTCTTCACGGTTTTCTGTATCTCTGCTTGCTGTCGTTCTATAGAAAGCTTCTATGTTTACTTCCATTGGACATAAATCTGACCATGGTCACACAGGTGCACGGCTCGTTATATCACATAGTAATTAGAGCCGTGTGACCAGGACCGCAAGCAGAGGTCTAGAAAACCATCAGGAATTAATACAGAAAGTATATTGGAAAATTGTATAACTTTTCATTACACACACAATAACATTTATTTGCCGTAATGGGAAAACCCCTTTAAGACCGATTTTGGAAGTTTCTGATGCTCCCATATTATTATATTGATGGGCAGGTAACTTGCTTGCCCTGACGCTTAACCCATTAGTGAGAACAGAAGGTGGGTCCTGTTATCATGATCGGTGCAGATATTGGCAGTCAGACCGTCCATATTCGGCTAGTTAATCCCCCCTTAACCTATAACTTGATGCGACACCTTTAAGTCGGGCCACTTCCTCATTGCACTGACCTCAAGCAAGGTTTTTAACACACAATAAAAGCATTGCAAGTCATCATTGACCAATATGTTTTATGCCACAAATGGAGGCATTATTGTAGCGTGTTTAGCTGGGATGATTATGGACATGTACCTATAACTGAGGTGTAACTATGGAAAAGCCCCTATAGACCTATATAATTGTAACCCTACATATCTCCGCTCTCCTGCATCTGTGATGGTGTATACAGCGCATGGCATCGCTGTCATTTCCCTAGCACTAAACAGACGAGTATCTGAGCCGTCACATTCCTCCAGGGGCCACACGCACATCCATCACTCACATGCCACAATACTAGATGTGATTTTTAAGTGACACTATAAAACATTAAGCACATAATGAGTTATTCATTGCATTTGATCAGGAGAGGCTATAAAAGTTACTATATTAAATTTTACTCTACTTCCCATAAACTGGAGCCAAAGTGATTTTTATTTCCGTCCTCTTAGAAGGCACACGCTATGTTTTCGGTAGGCCTCTGCTGGAAATGCTGCTTCTATGTGTACCCTGGGGAGGCGCTGTATTGAGGCTCCTTCCCCTTGTTCTAGATTTCTGCTGGAAAGGTGATAAATAAATTGAAACATCATGCCGGGTCCCACTGCCTTCCACCTTACCATCCTGTGCTGGGTGCAAAACAACTGGCTGCAAATCTTTCTGTAAAACAACTGGCTGCAGCAGGAGCCTCCCTCTTTTATGCCCCATCAGTCGTAGGACACAAAATAAAGCAAAGCAGACAAAAAAAAAATCCTTTTTTTCAATCCCTAAATTGTTCCTCTCCTCATATGGTGGCCTAGTCAGCTTATACCCCCTGAGTCCACCTCTGCTTATCTAACCAATGTCCTAAGTGGATTGCTGTGTATTGTATGATGGAGCCCGGTGTCTGCTATGACTGCTACATACGTAGCCATCCTATTACAGCAGAGATTAACGACGGCCGCATTGCAGGTCCGGATTGACGGCAGTATATATCACAGTTATCTCTGTAAGATATGTCATGACGTCTAGGTGGGAGAAGCAAATTAATGCCATGTCCTGAATCACATTTACAAGCAGCAATGAAATAGGTGGCCCGGCCATCCAGGCTAATTTACCCTCGGATAACTTGGATGTTATCCGGCAGAAAATAATGTTCTGATTAATTATCAGCCTCTGTCTTTTTTATACAGAGGATAAATGCACAGATATAAGAACCCTCTAAAGTTCCCCTACCTGCGGATCCTCCGTGACCCTTCCAAATAATGGTCCGGGGTCGTAAAACATCTTTGTCGCCGCCACATCTTAATGTCCCGTCTCCGAGCCCCGAGGATACATCTGGAAGCCTCACAATGCGTAAATCAGGACAATCCACATTTATTATTCTCATATACTTAAGTAGATTTTTGGAGCAGACCAGAGTGTGTGTCGCGGCAAGTGGCGTCTTTTTCTCTGAGGAATAATTACCCGCGTTTCATAATCACAATGTCTGCCGCTGCGCGCAGTGCATAAATATTCTACAACAAGGAGTCCATCCGATTGTGGGAGATTTAATCAGATCCGAGCTCTCGGCGTCATCTCAAGCTATTTTTTTTTTATTGCCGACATGTAAGCAGTAATGACTTTTTTGTTGTATCTGAGATATTGCTGGCATTGCTCTAACACAATAAACTCTAAACGCCACGCGGCTTTTTGCATCAGTTATCATGAATTTTAAAGGGGGGGGAATTGGGGACTTATGACCCTGTGTGTGTGAATGGGAGCAGTATCCATGACTATTCCCATGTAAGAGACATGTACAAAAACCTCATTGTGGCTAATGGAGTAAAGTCATCACAAGGGCTCCCACTGCACTTTTGATTAAATAGGGGTCCTGTGGCTAAACCTGCAGCAGTAAGACTTCTATTCCAATAACATTATAGAAAAGAAACACCTAAAAGGGGTTCCAAAAAAAAAAGTGCTATTACTTACCCTGCTCCCTCTCTCTGTGCATGTGTTGTTTCATTCTCCTGCGCCCGTCCTTCTGTGGTCAGAGGAGACCGAAAGTGCAATAAGTTATGGGCCCTGTGTCCACCGATCACTGGCCAGGCAGTGGCGCAGATGATTCGAAATACTCGAGCGATGCTGTAACCGGTAGTTGTAGCAGGGTAAGTAGACTTACTATGGGTTACCTGACTCAAAAACACACACAAAACTGTACCTACTTATCACGATCCGTGGTGGTTACAGCTTTGGCGTGGAGCTTCACACTGGGGACAAGTCTCCCATCACCCAATCACTGGCCTCAGTGGTGACCTCGGCTCAATGATTGGTCTGTGTGTGACCTTCCCTCATACATACCCACCAGAAACGGGTAGATGGGGTCACCCATATAATGCTTACCCTGTTAATGTTTGGTACCAGGCATGTCACCCGGTGGCAACTGGATTTTGGGACCCTCTGTGATGCCCTGTGTCCTGCTGGCTTTTAGTGGATTTACCGGAGCCATGTTGTCATAACCCCTTTATAATTACTCCCATATGAAGTGTGGAAGTTACAGTACTGATAGGGCGGAGGTTATGACGGGTGGGCATACACCAGATGCCAGCAGGACAAAGGGACGTGACCGTAAATCCTGAGTCCTGATCGATTTAGTGTCACGTGACAATGAGGAGGGGGGGATCCTGTTAGCATCTACTTTCCTGTTACCAGTACTTATAGCCTGCAATAGTGCCCAACCCCTTTAACTCCACATTAAAGGCGCAGTGTGTTTTCAGGTATAAAACCCTCTTAGGTTCGTGGTCTCCAGACTTTTTTGCTCCTTTGCTTTTGAAACAACCTTTTCTGCAAATTTGGAGATAAATGTTAGTTTTATCATTCAGTATTTCCAAAGTTTTCTTCTATAACCTCATCCCTTCTAATGCTTTAGACTATAAGCTATACTCGCATCAAAGAGTCCCCAAGGAGGAGAACCCGAGTTTACAACTCCTGAATTTCCTATAATTTTTTGTGCCACAGTAATTACTGCCCGGCAGCTGCCTCCTTACCCGGATCTAACCGCGGACCAAGCAATATGTAAGTTACTGAACAAACCAGCGCTCCGGATTGCCTCCCAGGAATTCTCCGCCTCGGCTTCTTGTGCACATCTGAAAGCTTTTACGTGAATTCACTGCCTTAAACTGCAGATCTCGTCTCTCAGTAGAACTATAAATTGTGAATTACTTTTCTTGTATTAATACTCAGGCTGTTAGATTTGGCCCGGTCAGACTTGTACATGGGGAACCTGAAGATCTTCTCTGCTTGAGGTTTAGACCTCGCACCTCAGTCTGTAGATACAATCCTGAAGCTTCTTTATTGAAACTGTGTATATATATATATATATATATATTTTTCTATGTGCGCGCACACACACATATATATTTTTTAATTTTTTTTTTTAACCTGTTCCTTTGTTATTACAAAAAAAATGCAGTGTAAATGAACAATAGTGTATATAAAGGTCATAAATTCCAAGGCTCAGTCCGTTACATTGTGGACTCATAACTTCTGTCTATAATGCCTATAGAGACCCCAGAAGTTGTAATGCAGTTAACTACGCGAGACCTTACTTGGGGTTGCATAATATAATATTACAAGTGGCTATGAGAAGCTTTGTAATATATATTATCGGAGGAATGTGCTTTCTTCTCCAATTACGTTGGCTCTTATTCCTTTATTCCTTATTCCTGCTTTTCCGTTGCGAGAAACCTGCGGAGATGTCAGTTTACATAGATGTCTAGGAAGAGGGAGGGGGAGGAATGAGTCACAGCAGCCGGGTCTCCACACAGTAGTGGAAATTTACATATAGAAGCTGCAAAAGGAATGAATGGGGGACTGTTAGGTCCCTTTTTATGCGTGTTTTTTTAACACACAAAACTTTCATTGCACTCTGACCCATTCAATGGGTTTTGTCTGGACGTATCCATAGACCTATTCCAGTGATGGCGAACCTATGGCACGGGTGCCAAAGGCGGCACTCAGAGTTCTTTCTGTGGGCACCCAGGCCATCACCCAGCGCACCAGACAGGACTCAAAGAATCTTCTTGCAGTTCCAAGCAACTTAAAAGATGCAGCTTTAAGTCATATTTTGATGTTTACTTTGCTACCTGGGACTGTAGGAAGAGGGAGAATGAGTAGACAGGGACGAAGTATCTTTGGAGGACCTCCTGCTGGCCCCACGATTCTCTGTGTACAGAGGGACACTGGAAAGAAGCTAAAATTATGAAACTTTTCCATCTTTCTACTGTTTTGCTGTCCTCAGGAGGACTATATGATTGAAAGTTGTTGAACAGGGAGCAATAAGTTACTGCTTTCATTTTTGGTTGGCACCTCGCGATACATAAGGGGGGGTTTTGGGTTGCAGTTTGGGCACTCGGCCGCTAAAAGGTTCGCCATCACTGACCTATTCAGTCTGTCGGCACATTATACATTGCAAACTGGGGGAAACAGGCGATAGAAAAACACAGCAAGCTACGTCCTGCTCCTTCCTGCTGAGAAATATATGTTCTCAGCTGAGGCCACTGCAGCCTATGGGAGACGTATGCTACTGTTCTGCATCTATCCCCCGGCCTCCACTGAGCCTTTTCTTACAATTACTGTAAAGAGGTGAAAACGCCCTGAAAATCAGCCACAGCCAATCACTAGCTACTACCAATGTTCACACGTTCAGGGGGAGGGGAGGAGCTGACGGTGAGATCCATCCTCACCCTCTTTTCTTGGGGTATGTCGGGAATGCATCCTACATGTCCTTACAACAGGGTCAATGATATTGTGTTGTGGTTGTGATTTTTGCAAAGAACATTGAAACAATTCAACTATAAAAGTTTCTGCAGAGATCAGTTTTGCTTTGTGAACTAAGAGGAGCGAGGGTAATGTGTGATTATAGGGGGGTGACCCATGGGGAGAAATTGCACATTTAAAATCGGATATTAGCCAGTGCGATCTCTGTTATACACCGCAAGAGGAGAAATCTGAGTTATAATAGGGACGTATATCATACAGTGTTTAGTCACATCCTTCCCCCATTGTTTAGTTAAGTAAATTTGCTGAGATGTGAAGTTTGGCTGCGGCGCTCGGCTGTTCCCAGACTCCTGTAATGCTGTGTAATAGAGCTTGGTGCCCGCTGCCCATTACATCTGAATGGCGCAGGCCCCCGATGCAGCCTGAATGTTAATCACCGTCCTGACATTCAGTAATATTGACTGTGGAGCGAGACCTGACATCTGCAGATCCGTATAAATCTGACTATTATATGGCCGTATGAATGAAATAGTCATTTCTAGCTTCTCTGTGACTTCTCATCAGGGGCCGGGGGTCGGCAGCGATGGTGATGATGAAGCATATGCGGAGAAACCGTCGATTCTCTCTGCCATCGCTGGAGTAACACAAGTGCTGGGGTAGCAGGAGATGTCCAGGGGTTGTCGAGTAAACAAACCGGAGTCATTAGACGGACACACTTGTAGTCACGAACAATTGCACTTAAACTGACCCGCACATCGCTGGAATCAATAGTCCGTTCTCACTGCCGGAATAGACTGGGATTTTAGTAATGTATTTAAAGGGATATATCAGGATTTTAAATTGATCTGCTAGTCTTCTGATCCGTGTGGATAAGCACTGTGGATTCTACAGTCTTCCCAGCACGGTGCACTACATTTTGTATAGTGGCTATTCATGGTATTGCAGCTCGGTCCCATTTATGAGAATATTATATACAGGACTTCACAGGGGTAGGAGAAGGATTTCCCTCAGCTGCTTTAGACTGCTTTATGTCTAGTCTGACATTTGATCATTCTCAGTTAGAGATGATGGGACTTGATGGCCGGGTTCAGCCATGCGACCTGGACTCCACGCTGGATTGGCGGCCAAATATCCAATCCGGCAAATTGAGGTTCCTAGCTACTAGGAATGATACAGCAAGTTAGCCCCTACCAATGGATAATTGCTGATCAGCCAGGGTCTTGGTGAAGAAACCTTCACATTTCATGAGAACCGGATTTGTTGTACCCTACAGAGATGGAGAAGCCAGTTGCCAGCTGAGCGCTGGGCTCTATCTCCGTTGGTTCTATAAGCAGTGATTGGACCCGCACACCATGGTCTACCTTGGGGATCCTAATCACTGAGAATACCACCGACCAGCAAATCACTGGAGAACCCCTTTAAATATCTCCCATGCTTCTTCAGGTGACAGGTCTCTTGTGAAGTGCTTCTATTCCCGTCCCGGCCTACATTTTACCTGATACAATCTTTTACCTGAAGAAGAAGCATTTGTGGCCCCCAATCACTCTGTGGTCCATCAGATATTTAAGGATATTCCATTCTATTCCTCTGTAGCCTGTTCCTGCTATCTCCACATATCCACTAATGGCTTATGAGGATCTATATTCGATGAAGAGTCTCACCTGGATCTAATAAAAACGCCCAACCAAGATGAGACGTAAAGATGGGGCCATAGGGGGTGACCGTGCTATTGCACTTCCATTATGGCCATTCAAAAGACAAGATTGCAGTTCTTTACAAAAACGTGTTACTGTGTGCATGATTTCATGTGTAGTCATTTTTGTTTTCTTTTTTTCTTCTTGTTTAGTAAAGCTATGGTCTACCAACCTGGATAATTCAGTTGCTAGTATTGAAGCCAAAGCCAATGTATGCTGTGTGAAATTTAGTCCCTCTTCCCGTTACCACCTGGCGTTTGGCTGTGCAGGTAAGTTCACCTTTTGTTATACAATCTTATCTTTAAAGGGATATTTATAGACTATACACATTACATATAACTAATATATACTCACCGGCCACTTTATTAGGTACACCATGCTAGTAACGGGTTGGACCCCCTTTTGCCTTCAGAACTGCCTCAATTCTTTGTGGCATAGATTCAACAAGGTGCTGGAAGCTCCTCAGAGATTTTGGTCCATATTGACATGATGACATCACACAGTTGCCGCAGATTTGTCGGCTGCACATCCATGATGCGAATCTCCCCGTTTCCACCACATCCCAAAGATGCCTATTGGATTGAGATCTGGTGATGTGGAGGGCCATTGTGTCCAGTGACCTCATTGTCATGTTCAAGGAAACCAGTCGAGATGATTCCAGCTTTATGACATGGCGCATTATCCTGGCTGAAAGTAGCCATCAGATGTTACAGGGTACATTGTGTCATAAAGGGATGGACATGGTCAGCAACAATACTCAGGTAGGCTGTGCGTTGCAACGATGCTCAATTGGTACCAAGGGGCCAAGAGTGCCAAGAAAATATTCCCACACCAGACATCACCAACCACCAGCCGAGACGTGATACAAGCAGGTGGATCCATGCTTTCATGTTGTTGACGCCAAATTCTGACCTACCATCCGAATGTCGCAGCGGGAGAAATCGGACTCATCAGACAGGCAACGTTTTTCCAATCTTCTACTGTCCAATTTCGATGAGCTTGTGCAATTGTAGCCTCAGTTTCTGTTCTTAGCTGAAAGGAGTGGCACCGGTGTGGTCTTCTGCTGCTGTAGCCCATCTGCCTAATAGTTTGACGTACTGTGCATTCAGAGATGCTCTTCTGGCCTCCTTGGTTGTAACGGGTGGCGATTTGAGTCACTGTTGCTTTCTATCAGCTCGAACCAGTCTGCCCATTCTCCTCGACCTCTGGCATAACAAGGCATTTCCGCCCACGAACTGCCGCTCACTGGATGTTTTTCTTTTTTTCAGACCATTCTCTGTAAACCCAGAGATGTGTGGGTGAAAATCCAGTATAGATCAGCAGTTTCTGAAATAATCAACCAGCCCTTCTGGCACCAACAACCATGCCCCGTTCAAAGGCCTCAAAATCACCTTTCTTCCCCATACTGATGCTCGGTTTGAACTGCAGGAGATTGTCTTGACCATGTCTACATGCCTAAATGCACTGAGTTGCTGCCATGTGATTGGCTGATTAGAAATTAAGTGTTAACGAGCAGTTGGACAGGTGTACCTAATAAAGTGGCCAGTGAGTGTAAGTCTGTATATGTCCTCCCTCCTCTTGGACACCCATCTCCTGGCTGCTGTAATTGAAAAGTAATAAAAAAGTTGCACGTTTTGTCATACAAACAATATCCTTTAATTGCTGAAGGTAGACGACCCCTGTAATGCACAGACTGGATGAATCCTCATAGGCAGTTTAAAAACTGAATACAATGTGAACACTCCCTTAAAGGGAACCTGTCATCAAGAACAGACACAATAACCCACACTCGCTCCCCTCTGTGCCTTTGTTGCAAAGTGCAGTGCACAGGTCCAGCTGTATTCAGCCTCCTCCCACCGGTAAAATCGTTCCAAAACGTTTTCAATCTTTGTTTATGTTGGCTCAACACACTGTTGCTTGGCCCCGCTCATCGCGGGGTGCACCCATTGTGGTGCTGAGATCTACAGTTTCCCACACTGCTCAGGAGGAGGCATGGTTCACTGGCACCCCAGGAGAGAAAACATGACTCTTCTTGTCAGAATATGACTCATATACACTCATTTGCATATCAGAAAAACTGCTGTAATTAAGGTACAGAACCTCAGTGGCAGATAATTGTAGACGGTATGGTAAGGACTTTTAACCCTTTACCAGCAGTTATTACTGGTGTGAAGGGTAAAATTCTGGTGGCAGGTCTTCTGCATGTCTCTTTTCTAGACTTGTCAGAGCATTTCATCCCGTTCCCATTTTTAGCTGAGGATGTCATAGCAACTTTACAATGTGACTCTGGAGATGGAAGGGTGAAAGATCCCTCCTGGTGAGTAAATGTGTAGGATGCAATAAAGGGAATCGGGTCGTAACCACTTCTCCGCATCGTACATGTGGATCATGGGGAAGTTGGCCTCCTTTTTAACTTTTTTTTTTTTTTTTTTTTTTTTTTTTTTGTCCTCCCCCCCCCCCCCCCCCCCCCTTGCTGTGCACATTTTACTTTCATTGACATTTTTATCTCTTGCTGTGTCAAAAGCTTTTGACAATACAATTAAAAGGGAAAGGACGCCTTGGCCCTCCCCCCAGCCCTCAATGTCAAGCCCATTATCCAGAGCTGTCTGAATGTCATCCATAACCTCCGGCCATTGCTGGGCCCTGTCACAACCGAAGCTTGTAACGACGAGGGCAGGACACTCGCTGCTTGTGCCTGTGTGATCAGCGCTCCTAGGTACCTTACATCCGTGTCCTTACATGCCGACGCGTGAGCTATGAGTCCCCTTATACTCTCCAATGGGGTAAAATCTGCTAAGAGGTTCCCTTCAAAGCAAAAAGCATCCCATTAAACTAGCAGCCCCCTCCCCTATGTAGGGAATGAAATGTCCTTTCTAGAATTCCTTCCTTTATGTAAAATCTCACCCGTTTACCTATAACAAAAAAATACCGGCCAAAGTTATGTGAAAATGAGCAGAGAAGAGTCATATTCACCTGAGCTGAGACAAGATCTTCGATTCTGTAGCACCTAGAAACATGCTACTGGTTTTATATTAAAGATAAGAATTTCATCTTTCAGATCTCAGAGCTACAGAACTGTAGGTACAGTCAAAAACAATAGTTGGAAATGTGAGCTGCATATAAAAATGCACAACTTTTATTTAATTGTACGCATCTCCGGATCCGTCGTTCACAGTACAATAAAACGGATTCTGAAAGAGGTGTTTTTTGTTTCTTTACTGCAACACTAAAAGCATTGTTTCTATAGAACCGAAGATAGGGGCGTCTAAAATGATGATACCTCTGGCAGCCTTAAAAAGTGACTCTTCTCAGGGAAAAAGTGACTCATCTGCACATGACACTGGTGAAGAACGGTCAAGATTTTGCATTAAAGAGGGGATTCTGGAAAGGACAAATTATCCCCTACCTGAAGGGGCTGGTAGTTTTAATGGGGTAAAATCTGGTGGAGGGTTCCCTATAAGCTTGGATATCCATTTCTACGGATGTGTACTTGCAGGCCTATAAATGTCTGTCTCAGTTGTGCCGTATTTTAATTACTCGTCTATTTTAGCTTTTGCAAAACTATCTGAACATTAGTGTCTAAATACTCTCTGAAGAAATTACTCCTGTAATATCACATATTACCTTGTTAAGCCTCAAAATAAGACGCTTTTTTTCCCCCCTTCCTCCCATAGATTGAATATCACTTAAAGCTTCTAAAAGAAGTATCCGGAGGGCACTTAGGGCTTGTTAATGTGCGCTATGATTAGGGAGACTTAGCGGTGAATTATACCCGAGCTGCCGCATCTATCTAAGCTGATGGTCCATTTCTCTAATGTTCCTACTTAGGGTCTGGCCTGGGTTTTACTACTATAATGTAACTAGAAAGTAAGAGCTTTGGGGTTTCTTGAGACCTAGGATACTGATGGCTCTTATTATCTGACTGTTTTCACATTATTCAGGAGAGAAGAAAAGTTTTTGAGTCTTCAGTGGAAGGGACGACCACTACTGGCCTCTAGAGGTGGCCTCTGAGTTTATTAAAAAATTCTAGACAACCCCTTTAAAGGAAACCTACCATCAAAATGAAGCCTGATAAACCAGGGGCACTTGTTCATAGATCCAGGCACCGTGACTGTGGTGATCTTCTTATATTTATTATCCATGGCCGCCTTCTACTATGTCTTTTGGTGTCGCAGGTTGTTTCACCTCTCGCCATCCCACTGCTTCCTCTGCCTGCTGTAATCTCTCACAGTGGGAGGAGGAAAGTCCTCCTGCACAGTGTAACAGCTCATGAAACTACAGCCCTGGGAGTTCTTCTGACTCATTAGCATAATTGTAAAGGTTGATTTCAGAAGGGACGAGGCCATGGATAACAAATATATGGAGATTACCACAGTCACGGTGCCTGGATTTATGGGTAAGTGTCCCTGGTTTATCATGATGGGTTTTGTTGGTAGATTTCCTGTAAGGAGGAGGCTATGGCTCTACTGATGAAGGAGCCCCAGTTGTGTCTTGATCGTCCATACTTTGCCTGCATCCGGATGAACCAAACTTGGGTCGTCAAGCAGTGAGCTCCGAGACAACTTCTTCCGTAAACCTCTAGCTCGCTGGTATAAGGATTGTGACCCAATCATGAGGTTGTGTTCGAGGCTTTGATATTGCACAGCGAGTTGTGTAGCTCCTCTCCAGCATTAGAAGGTTCTTGGATGTGTCCATAGATGATGTCCGCAGATGGCCATCTTGGCCTATGTGCTCAGCGATGTTGGAAATGACAATGGACCGTCTAGCCAGCTTTGTCCCAACTGCAGAATATTCTGGTCCGGCCGACTGAAACGCTGGACCAGGCCAGAAGTAGAGAAGTAGATGGGATCTGGAAGCTTATCCAGGACACCAGCTGTTCTCTCCATATAACACTTAGGAACGCTTCCGGCCTTGGAAGTCTTGGTGACAATGGATTCCCGCACTATGTCTGATGATGGCCACAACATTTTTTTGTAGATGCATTTACTCATTGTAAGATTTTGGGATGATAAGATTACAGGAGAGCATAAGATGGCAAAAACCAATGAAGGTGACCTCTTGGGACCCTGTAACATGAACACATTGGGGAATTTATGGACAAGCCAGGGAAATGGAGTTGGACATAATTGAAACCCCTGGTTTCCAGTGTTGGATAAAGTAAGGTCTTTGGTTGATCTTGTTTACATTGCCTTATGGTAGTATCTGACAGGCGTTCCTGTTGTAAAGACACGTTCAAGCGATTCTGGGTAAGCGATTATACACGCAATCCGTTCTATAGCCCCCACTTAATGGGGTATTCCCATAATAATAATAATTAATAATTCTTTATTTATATAGCGCACACAGATTACGCAGCGCTGCACAAAGCATGTCAAATTGGTCCCTGTCCCCATGGGGCTCACAATCTAAACAACCTAACAGTATGTTTTGAAGTTTGGGAGGAAACCGGAGTACCCGGAGGAAACCCACGCAGACACGGAGAGAACATACAAACTCTTTGCAGATGTTGACCTGGGTGGGATTTGAACCCAGGACCCCAGTGCTGCAAGGCAGATGTGCTACTCACTCAGCCACCGTGCCGCCCTGTAACCCATAGAGACAAGGTTCTTAAATATACTTAGGATAACAAAATAACTCACTCTTTCATTCACTGTTATCACCAAAAACATAGCATTGTCCTGGCTGTCAGTCCTGGTGTATACAATTTTGGTCGGGTTCTTCTCATGAATAGCTTTTTCTGTCTGCACACTGCAGTGCTCTCTGCCTCCTGCCCCTCCCCCCTGCAAGACCAGCTCAGACACCGGCACTTCCTGCCAACAAGCAGCGTGCAGAGACTTACTCTACAAGCTACGGACAGATAAGGTCTTTATAGCGGAGCTGACTCTGTGTCATTATAGGTGAGTTAGCAGAGATGAGTCAAATTGTAAGTAAAGTGGTTAAAAATGATCTTTATAATGTAATCATCACTAGGGGATTAAAATTTCAGAACTTTCTTTCATGGGAAAACCCCTTTAAATGTGTTAGTCAGTGTTTGGGCCTAGTTTTGGGACACTCACAATATAATTTTTCATTGTGATTTTTGTTTCCTATTCTTTTTCTTACATCCAGATTTTCCATACTTTTTGTTTTCCTCGCAGATGGCATCTTTCTCCCTTTCCTTTTAATCTTCTCGTCTGACGGCCCATATGGCGGACAAGCGGCGCTGTCTCTTTAAAGCGCGGCCAGCTGTTGTTACATTTCCCATTACTGCTCGCAGCTCCGTTCCGTTGTTTTTGTAGTTATTAAAAGAAGGGTAGGTAAATGTAGCATAAAGATTGCTGGAATTGATGTGTGCATTGGGACGAGAGGGGGGCGAGGGAAACCAAACTCATTCACGGAACACTATGTCAGGGCAATCAATTAATAATTAAGCAACTAATTTTAGTTAGCCAAGGAAACTGCGCCGAAAGGGATGGGGAACGATTGCCCTGCGAGCACGTGTAGGCACACGGTGTCCAGACCGCACGCCAGGAGGTGCAGGGTTGTTTAGTTGGCTTTCACATATCCATAGGGGGTATCGAGGCTACAAGGAGAATGGGTCATTTCGAGCTATTTTCGGCGCAGTGAATACTGGATATAGTCCTGCTCAGCGTCTCGGCTAGTGGAGGGCTCTATAGTGCACACATTATCGGAGCGGACCTTTTAAACTTTCTCGTATTCTTCTCATCTGTAATAATGGCTTAGTCGGTGTAAGAGGTTAGACCTCATTCCTCCTTGAAAGACTCCGCTGCCGGCTTTAATCTTCCCTCTTCAGCGTAGCTCTCCCGCTTCTCTGATTGAAGGAATCAATATGTATTTGGAGAGCTGAGTGGTGATTGTTCATATGTGCCTCGGGCAGGTCACGGTGTGGACGGTTTAACCATTTAGGGTGATCCTTTGTGCGGTCGCTACCGTATCAGCTCCTCATCAGTGGTCACACTTTTGTCGTTTGGCTCGAGGCAAAGCTCGTGAGGAAGCTCCTCTTCAATGAGCGGTCATCATGACTGTCACATCCAGAAGGCTTTGTACTAAGCTATACTCGTACAGCGAATGTTACACGGGATGGGTGTACAATTGGGCTACATTGAGTGGGCCATCCGCCTCTGAAACCAGTCCAAATACCAACCCTTATGATGCAAATAAGCTTTGCGGAGAGTGACTGCGCACAGGAAAGTCCCATTGTAAATAACTTGCCTACAGGCAGAGCCACGAAAGAAAACACCAATGCCAAGCCATGATGAAGAAGAGCAAGACTGTCTCAACATCTTATCCAGTAACTAAGCAGTGGCAGTCCTATGGTACACGTGCTGTCAGATCCCTCTCTTTGGGTACACGGCATAGAGTTCACCAGGAATGCCTCCTTCTTCTGTTATCCCTTTATTTCTGTATAGGTGGCCCTGGAAGGAAGCCAAAATGATAATCCAAATTTTTCCCCTTCTCTCAATGGTTTGGTGTCCTCTGAACCCCAGTGCCGGTGATAGTTGTAGCAGAGCAGGGAGGAATAAGTTTAAAATGAGTTACTAAGTAGTTTTTGGGTTGCAGTTTGGGTTCTGTCTCTAAAGGTTTTGCCCTAGCGGATCTGCCACCACAAAACCTGCACCACAATAGTCCATGGTCTGTGACTTGCATTGCAGCTCGGCAACTTAAAGGTGGCAGAATGAAATAAGACAAGGCACAAGGAAGAGAGTAGTGGATCTCGTATCAAAAGTTATGTGTCATGGGTTTGGTGCCAAGCAGTAATCTCCAAATTGAAGAGAGAGAAGAGATCGGCTAGGAGAGCTGGCGTGGGGCCCATATAGGACAGAACTTTCAATCCATCTTCCACATTCTGGATTCAAAAAGTTAGATATGTAACATCTGGCCTGCCGTGCACCAAAAATGTAGTGAATCTTTGCAAGTTCACACCAAACGTCTTAGTTCTAAGATTGTGGTGGGCGTTGGGGCACGGTTAGATATTTCGACTTCAAGCTCAGCCAGATGAGACAGACCAGAAGGACCATTCTCGGGCTCCCCGCTGTTGTAGGCCAGGTACATGTAATCAGCATGCTGCACTTAGGCTTCTGCTGTGTATTTATGTGACAGTATATGACCTTGGCTTTGTAGAAACCCCTACTGACATCCAGGGTTGTCCCGTTATAATGTGGTGTCTGAGGCTATACCGGTCACCGAATAGTGATATAATACCTGTGGGGATTCTCCAGGCTGCACTAGTAAACAGTCCGCAGCCAATGTCCATCATCCTCTGGGCTCCCCCCATTGTCTCCTGGGTCCCGATAAATGGCTATTGACCATGCTTCTTCACAAACTGATCACATGTAATGTACGGGCCGGCTTCAATAATATAACCAGAAATGACACCAATATTAATTATATTATATACAAACAGATGGCAAAAGTAAATCACCTTTTTTCAATCCATTTTTATTCATGATTGTATTTTTTTTCCTCCTATTGTGCCTATGTGAGATGCCATCTTGCCCAAGTTGCAGCATTTGGTGATAAACTTTACTGTTTACTAAGACCGCAATTATATGGGCGCCTCTCATTGAAGTATATGGGTGGTTTTCCAGGCATGTTCGTCTGCAGATAGGTATGACATCATCTATTGTCAGTTAGTGATGTAATGATGGGTCAGTGTTATCTATATAGAGGTCATTGTTACAGGGAGGGGAGGAGATAAGCGGTGACATCATTATGTCAGTAGTGATGTTAATGAGGTCAGTGTCTATCCTATTAGAGGTCATTGTACAGGGAGGGGGAGGAGATAAGCTGTGACATCATCTTTTGTAGTGATGTATGATGGGGTCAGTGTTATCCTAATAGGGTAATTGTACAGGAGGGAGGAGATAAGGTGTATGACATCATCTATTGTCAGTATGATGTAATGATGGTTCAGTGTTGTCTATATAGGGGTCATTGTACAGGGAGGGGGGAGATAAGCCTATGACTCATCTATGTCAGTAGTGATGTCATGGGGTCAGTGTTATCTATATAATTACATTGTACAGGGAGGAGGAGGAGATAAGCTGTGACATCATCTATTGTCAGTGTGATGTAATGATGGGTCAGTGGTTATCTAATTAGAGGTCCTGTCAGGAGGGGAGAGGAGATAAGCTGTGACCATATCTATTGTCAGTAGTGAGTGTAATGTGGGTCGGTGTTATCTATATAGGGTCATTGTACAGGGAGGAGGAGATAAGCGTGACATCTACTATTGTCAGTAGTGATGTAATGATGGTCAGTGGTTCTATACTAAAGAGTCATTGTACAGGAGGAGGAAGAGCATAAGCTGTGACATCGTCATTGTCCGATAGTGTAGTAATGATGGGTCAGTGGTATTTATGTAGAGAGTCATTTGACAGGGAGGGGAGGAGATAAGCCTGGACATCATCTTTGTCAGTAAGTGATGTAATGATGGGGACGACGTGTTATCTATATTAAGGTCATTGTACGGGAGGGGGGGGAGATAGCTGTGTAGACTCATCTATTGTCAGTAGTGATTGTATGAGGGTCATTGTTATCTATATTAGAGGGGAGGGGAGGAGATAAGCTGTGACATCATCTATTGTCAGTAGTGATGTAATGATGGGTCAGTGATAACTTATCGCTATACTGCTAATTCTGTGACAAGATGATATATATTGGTGTAGCGCCTTTAAATATGCAGATGAACATTTCTAGGGGGAGTAGATGGGTCTGATGGAAACAAATAGCCGTCCTAGAGCAGAATTATTTCCCTGGTAATTCTCGTCTATGAAATTGCTATTCCCTGTGTTGCAATGAAAAGTTTGTTCTGTGAGCCCAGTCATTGGGAGTGCATGGGCGGGCGGCCAAGGAAATCGGGTTCGGAGTAACCTGACCCCTTCTCTTTCTAGTTGCCACAATCCATCACCGCTAAATAGCCACCCGGGCCCGCGCCTTAGTAACAAATTATCCCCTCGCTTAAATTGCCAACATGCGCTAATTTTGATTTGTTGTTACAATTTGCAAACCTCCGCAATAAAAAATGGATGTACACTACAAAAATATAATCGATGAGATTGTAGCGTTATTAATATAAAAGGGGGAACACGATGCAGAGCTGTTATTGTAATGCGCTCATGCGTAATACACGCTGCAGGTTTTAACCCCTTCCTCCCCTCTTCTCGTCTCCAGATCACTGTGTCCACTATTACGACCTCCGCAACACTAAACAGCCCATCATGGTGTTTAAAGGACACCGCAAAGCCGTCTCTTACGCCAAATTTGTCAACGGGGAGGAGATTGTCTCAGCGTAAGTACCTTTTTTTTTTGCATTTGTAGTTTGCTCTCCGGAGTTTCACCTCCGTCCTTGGGTCGGATCTATAAAGGTGAAACCCACTCATGAGCGCGGAGCGGTTTTGGAAATGAGTGACTTGGGTGCCGCAGCGCGTTGTGTGGATGTGCATCGCAGGCATCATCAACAATTAATGGGGATAACGCCATTGAGCGGCCTTCCCGGCCATGCCGACTTCTCCATGGAGACCTGCCGAGTGTATTACACTGCTTATTACCTCTCCGCAGAAAACCGCAGCTAATTATGTGTAGTCCTCACATCTAGGAACCTTGACCTCCGTGTACATAGGCCATGTGTTACGTATATTCTGTTCAACACGGCGAAAACTAGGTCTATTCTCATGTAGTTAATGGGAACCCGTCATAGGTTTTATGGCGCTCTTAGCACGAGGAACACAAAATAGCTACAGGCTCTCAGTACAAAGCATTATAAAGAATACATAATGATGTGTGTATAGTGAATTGCCTGGTGGATATTGTATCCTGTCTTTTGTGCTTGGGTTGCATATACACGCAGGCTCCTCTAGGAAGTGTGGAGTATTGGAGAACGTCATTGAGTACCTTCATCGTTGTATAGATCTGCACTGAGATGGATGACGTCTCGTTGCTTTCCTATTCTGCAGCTTATACTCAGCAGCTCGATCTCTTGTATTCCTCAGGTCCACAGACAGCCAGCTGAAGTTGTGGAACGTGACCAGACCACATTGCCTGCGCTCCTTCAAGGGTCACATCAACGAAAAGAACTTTGTGGGTCTGGCGTCTAATGGCGATTATATTGCCTGTGGTCAGTATTGTGTGGGTTTTTTTTTTTTTCATTGTAATTTTCGCTAATTGTTCTCACTCTCAAAAGAGGCCACAGATAACAAATATAAGATGGTCACAGTCATGGTGCTCATTATGCTAATGAGCCGAAAGGGCTCTGGAGTGCGTTACCGAAGCCCCTCCGTTCTGTAGCTTCGCAGGCTGTTACGATGTGCAGGAGCACTTCCCAATCCCTCTGCCTGCTGTAATCTTACACTGTGAAAGTGTAAGCACTGAGTGAGCAGTAGTGATGGGTCTTCGCTAACGAGTCGACACAAAGAGCCGGCTCACCTTGCCCTAAACTGCTCGCCACGCCCCTTTAACCCGATAAAATCGGGTGTAACATGGACGCGTTAGAGTAGCTTTTTTTCGGCCTTGGATGTTATGAGCTGACTGCTGTGTACATTGCTTGCTCAGGTCTGATATTTTCTGTTGTTTGCTGATGTTTATGCAGGATCTCTTCTCGTTCTACTCTAGGAAGTGAAAATAACTCCCTCTACCTGTACTACAAGGGTCTCTCGAAAACCCTTCTGACTTTTAAGTTTGACACTGTTAAGAGTGTATTGGACAAAGATCGCAAAGAAGACGACACCAATGAGTTTGTGAGCGCCGTGTGTTGGAGGGCTCTTCCCGATGGGGTAAGTTTATATCATCCAATAATTGAAGCATTTTTAAGTGTTGTATGAAGTAGAGGATTAAGTGGCCATAGGGGTCAGACCTCTTTTATCAATCAGGCTCCACTGTTACTCCAATCACCTCTATGGGACCGTCAAAACAAAAACTAGCATGGAGTTCTGTCTCTCTTAATCTGTCCTATTGACACAGGACCTGTTTTTTCTTGATCAGTCGCTAGCCATCTATCCTAGGAGTAAATGATTTCTAATATTGGGGCAGGTAAGGGAAATCGAGCATGAAACATTCACTCCTAGACCCAGGCACCGTGACACTGGTAATGTTCTTATGTTTGCTATCCATGGCCTCCTCCCTAAAATGAACTTATAATTATACCAATGATTCTGAAGGGCTATAGGAGTTGTTACCAGGGCCCCTCTATGCTGTAGCTTCACAGGCTGTTACAATGAGCAGAGTGGGTCTCCATTTTCCCTGTACTTCAGGCTGCTGTTAGGCAGAGGGAGAAGAGAGAGGAGGGGGAGACCTGTTCAGCTCATTGTTACAGCCTGTGAATCTGCAGCACTTCAAGCAATTTTAAAAATAGATTTTAGAAGGAAGGAGGCCGTGCATAAGTAATATAAGAAGATTACCACATTCACAGCAACTGATCCCTGTGTCCCTGGTTTATTATGATGCATTTTTTATCATTTCCTTCAATTGCTAATGCTCATGATATGCCACCCATAGTTAATTAGTGGAGGTCAAGACCCGACCATGGGCCCAAGGTAATTGGCTCAGTGTCCTAGTATATAGTTGCGCTCCGTTAATTTCGATAGGCTCTGCAAGAGTCAGTTGTTGACCCTTCTCTGCTGATCACTTTCTGGAATTAGTAGCCATTCCCTTTAAGTGACTTATCGGCGTGAATTGACCGTAAGGATATAATCTGGCGGACCCATGTTATTATAAAACACTCCACAAAACTGAAACAGAGCAGCATTAGAGGTGACCGAAATATACAGGAGGTCAGAGACTCTCCGGGGGGAGAGGTGTAAAGTCTGTACTGTCAGACAAGTCCATTGATGAAGCATCAGTATTTCTGTAGCTCCAGGTCCAGTGTTATCTTCCAGCTATAGCGCCTCTCCGCTCGTCCTCAGTACCAGCATAGCCCTTCCCGTTGTGCCTAGAAGATGATATTGCGTTGCCTCTGTGGCCCGGCCGACCTTCAGTATATTCTGACCGCAGGGTTCACAGAGCCGCAGTAAACCAATGCGATGAGGATTGTACAGCGAGCAATGGAGCTCCGTTCCCATCGCCGCTCAGAATTCGGCTCAGTTCTCAGTCTATGGCGAGAAGAGATCACTATTTTTAGTCCATCTCTCCGGCGGTGCCGATAGCTCTTCTTCTTATAACAATATAAAAGGTGGCGGCGCACAGAGCGGAATATGACTCCGCATATTAATTCCTTCTCCGGCCTTCGTTCTCGTTAGGATAAAGCCCAAGCAAATTGCCGGCTGTTTGTCTGAAAGAGTTCATTACTGCAGATGAGGCTATTGAGAGGGGAGGGGGGACGACGCGATGCAACTACTGCAAGTACCAAAGAAAGTAATATCACAGCTGCAGAAGATCCAGACGAAGAAGCCGCAAGCAGAAAATTAGCTTAGGTAAAGGTTAACGCCACCGGCGGAGGAAGGCGCTTCTCATAGGCAACGGCTAATGAATTATAGGGGGTTTAACATGCGAGAAACCTTGAAAACTGGTGAAAGGAGAAAACTAATGAGATGTTCTGCTGTGAAAGGAAATTATCAATACAGGAGGAGGATCCCTTCTGCTATTCAGGAGGGGATGTTTTCTTAGAGAACCGGTCACCAGCTATTACCCCATTAAACCTATCAGCCCTTGGGTAGGGGATAAAATGTCCTTTCTAGCATTCTCAAAGGATATCTACCACCAGGATGAAGGTTTCTAAACCAAGCACGCTGACCTCCTGGGGTGTGCCCCCTCTGGCAGGATCTGGCCTTCTTTTAGCTTCTTATGCCCTTGTTTTTACAAAAAAAGGCTTAAAAGATTATGCAAATGAGCCTGGTGGTAGATTTCCTTTAACTACATCTACACTTGCCCGTTGTATGGCTACAACATTTACTGCAGGAGCCTTCCAGAGAACAAAAGAGGGGTTAATCTTCTGCCGATTTGCCCAATTTTTAGAAGGACTTTCGGTTTAGGAATTTTTTCTCTATTGCTCACGGAGCATGGCAGGGACTGTCCCAGCCAGACACAAGACTCTAGTTCCAGTGGTCCCAGTCATGGCCATGTGGCCTAAAACTGAGACACAGTCCCTGGTCATGTGATGTCACACAGGTGCACGACTCATTATAGAAATCAGAGCTGTCTGATGTCACACAGGTGCACTGCTCGTGCAATCTGTGCACTTGTGTGACATCACATGACCAGGGATATAAGGGCTGCGCACCTGTGTGACATTGCATGACCGGGAATGTAACGAGCCGAACACCTGTGTGACATCACATGACCAGGTATATAACAAGCTGTGCACCTGTGTGACATCACATGACCAGGGATATAATGAGTCGTGCACCTGTGTGACATCACATGACCATGGATATAATGAGTCGTGCACCTGTGTGACATCACATGACCAGGAATATAACAAAACACAAACATTATTAGTAGTTTGCAAAAAATGGGCAGCTTCTTTAATTCTCCAGTCTTTGCATTCCTATATTGGTTAGTATCTTGTCCCATTTTGACATTCTGCTCTCCACACGCCTTGTATATAAAAGATGGATATGTTGTGTCTAGTACTATGGGATGAGGCTCCATATTTCATAGATATTAAGGGGTGGGGGGGGTTATAGTAAAATAAAACAAATCCTCTTAATTGGAGTGATGTACAGAGCGATCCGGTGAGAGCCGGGTCACTCATCCATCATTTTTCGTCTTCACCGGTTAAACTTTTCACCTTGCTACTCTCCCCTCCCCCCTTATTCCATAAAACAAGATGGAAGGGAATATATCACAATCCCCTACATAGGAATCCAGAGGAATCCAGGCTGTGCTCCGCAGTTACTATCGCTGTGTCTTCGGCGTCTCGCTACGAGCTCGCGAGTTCCTTTTAAAGTTAATTTATAGCTAAACAGGCGACTGGGAAATAAGCGGTGATTTATTAGTAATCAGCGTTGTGGTCCCCAGCAGGGATATCTGCGGATACAGCCGGCGAGCGGTGACATTTACAGGAGAACAGACTCTGCCAGACGTTCTGGGTGTAGGATCTTGCGCCGTACGCTGCTGTCTATACTGTCTGGGGGAAGGGGGGCCCGGGTGCCGCATTACCTGATAGCTGCATGCACTGAGAAAAATACAAAATCACATAACCTTTCCTTGTAATACATAAATATATTTACAGAAATTGAAAGACCCCCTTAAATTCCTCAAGGAATGACCGAGATTATATAAAGAGGTTGCCAAATATAATACATCTGTATAAGTAACTACTGGTATTACCCATAAGAATCAATGATTTTTCTTCTTAAGTTTCTGACTTGTGCCGTTCCTCTGTTGTTCCATTTGGAAATTACAATCGGGTGTTGGGCTGCGTTCACAGGTGATGTTAATATTACGTTCTGAAATGCGATACAGCAGCCGAGGAAAGGAGATTTGCCCAATTACATTGCTGTTAACATTTGTGTTAACAAAATTGTGAGATTTGTGTATTGTAAACACAATGTTAACTAAATGTCTTTTGTTGTTGCATTTCCGAACGTAATGCAAAGACCACGTGTGATGAGCTTCAGGTTTTCCCTTCACTTTCTGTCCAATAAGCATGGATAGAACCAGAGTGTGTCTCAGGACACGCCCACCCAACTGGCAACGCCCAGTTGTCAGTTTCTTTTTACATTTCTTGGAGGAATAACAGAGGAACATCACATTGCAGCGTTAGAAGAAGAGATTCTCCAGAGTTTCTTGTCTGCTGTTCTTTATGTTGCATGTCATTGGGATAGCAGATCTGTAGGTGCGGCTCTGGCTAAGTTATTAGTAGTTAAAGTTCCCAAAAAATGCCTTTAAGGGTACCTTTCTGTTCTCTAGGTGTCTCTATTTTAGTAAATACCTGTGCCCGTCATAATATGGTAGCTCTGAAGGATATTGTTCTAATTCTACTGTAGCATTGCTCTGTTATTTCTCCTTAGTTGACACCAATAATTTTTTTATCAGAGATGAGTGACAATCCTGATGAGACTAGTGCAGCACCTCAGGGACCCTCTCCCTGTCTAGAAATCCACAGATTTCTAGGAGTAGTAACAGAGGAACAATGCAAGACCCAAGAAAACCTTCTCCAGAATTATCATTTCAAAAAAGAATTGAAGTGTTTCTCCTCTAGTAGACATGCGAGGAGTGTTGGCAGGACCTCCTGAATATTACATTGGTACACAGCACAGAGGCTCCGAGCTGCGGCACCGGCTGATTATTTATGTATGTTCTGTCCCCTACAATGCGTTCACCCTGCTCCGCAGAAAGCTGGGGCTGCGGCACCACCACCCTGCGTCTCCTTGAGCGTGGACGGGTGGATCCGCCGGTAAACAAGTCATCCTGGTCCTGATGGATATGATGACATAGTAGTGCTCTGCACCCAAATAAAATACAGTTTTTAACAAGTTATGTTTGGTTCCAGGATTAGTAAATTACAGATTAGGGCAGAGGCAGCAGGAGGAATCTATCACCGGGTCTACTTCTGATTTTAGATTTCTTATAGAAGGTTTCCTACCAAACCATTGCTCTTCTCCCTAAATCGGTGATGGCAGAACTTTTAAACGCTGAGTGCCCAAATTACACCCAAAACCCACATATTTTTCGCAAAGTGCCAATGCGAAAATTTAAGCAGTAACTTATTACTCGCTGCTCTTCCACAGGTTTAAATTGTATAGGCCCCTGAGGACACCAATACAGTAGAAAGAAGGAGAAGAAGTTTGGATTATCATTGTAGCTTCCTTCTAGGGTCCTGGGCTGCCGGGACTGCTAGAGGCCTTGAGTCCTGTCTGGCGAACTCTGCGCTGTGGTGATGGCACGGGGGCCCATACAAAGGGCTCAGAGTGCCACCTCTGGCACCCGTGCCATAGGTTCGCCGCCACTGCCCTAAATGGTTCCTTTCCATGGCTGCTGTGGAAAAAAAAATTTTGTAAATTTACATGCAACACATCTGGGGTGAGTCCAAACATTGTAAGCAAGTCCTGCATATTCATTATTCCCTGCCCTGGTTCTCTGTTCCTGATTGACAGGTCTCACTGCTACCACCATGCTGCCAGAATGGAACTAGTTCTTAAGGGACTATTTGCCAATATTCAACTACAGGCATATACAGCTTCCCTTCCAAGGGGCTGTTATCATGGGTAGGAATGCTACATGATGCCTTGCTGGAACCTTGAGAGAGAGACGGTGGCTTTGTGTAGCTCGGCTCTGCTACATCATTAACCACTCCCTCAGGAAGGAGCAGGGGGTGAGAGGGACTCTGGCTATGTCTAGAGAGATGAACCTTCCTTACCCCTCCCTCAGGAATTCTCTTCTGCCCGGTTAGCAGTGTCCGCATTAGTGGGGAGAGCAGGATATATACACTATATACTCTTATATACTGCAGCTCTCAGGAATATTGGACATCAGTAGAATTTTTATTTTAGAAGAATGGGAATTCTAATCCTATGGGTAGAGGCATCGGTGAAAAATGTATAAAGACATCTAAAAGGTCCTGTGTGATGACAGGCTCTCTTTAGACAAAATATTGGGTTAAATGAAGAATGCAGGGAAAATGTCACAAAAGAGGTTTGCCTGGTAGAGGGTTTTTTTGGGGGGTTTTTTCGTACAATTCGTTATTTATTTAATTTGCTGTCGTTTTCACCGCTTTCTTGTCTGTAAATAACTTCAGGCAAATCTTCCCAGCATTGATGTATTATTGATCTCTACCTTTATAATGACACCACAATACATAAATAAGTTATTGATGGTACAATAGATTCAATATCCTAGAGGCACAGTTGGCCGCTATCAATGAGATGCTGCTATTACTAGAGCAAGATAACCTTAGTCTTGTATCTTATACCTTGTTTAGTGTTGGATTTGGGTTTGAGTGAAGAATCTGCTGATAGGTATTTGTACTATATTGTTCTTTAGTCTCGTTTAGCACGCCGGACCCTTATGCTATATCAAAAAGCATCCTCAGCTACAGCTTTGACCAGGGTAGAGACAAGCACATGGACAAGCTGACCCTTCCACAGACTGAGAAAAAGCTTATAAGGGGCTAAAAACTTTCTTTGCATTCTTTATTTATCTACAGTGTGTGTGTGTGTGTGTATATATATATATATGAGATGGATAGATAGACCTACATATGCAATGGACAATCTCTATACCAAGTCCATGGCTGCACATTCCCTGGCACACGCACTCTTCCTCTATTATGTAGGTAGAGATATCAATGCACGCGGACTATGCTGATATCACTAGGTTTCCTTACAACCTAGAACATTAAGCAGGTAATTACAAGAAAAGATGATCACATCTGTTTCCAGCAAATGTTGGTTCAGCTGCTGCAGGGTAGTTGGACGTCGCCGTGTGATGAAAGTAGCGGATGAGCCGGTCACAGACCTACATCCATTACATGCTCACTGGCATTGACCCCTCACCAAAAATAAAATAACTATTCTAGGGTTATAGTCATGCCCCACGCTCACCCAAAACCTTGTAGGGTTTTTCTAAAGTGCGGACTGTGGAGACTCTCTGCGATGCACAGAAGGTCAGAATAAAATTCCCTCTATGGATAATAGAAAGTCGTTTTTGTCCAACCTGCAATCCCATTCTGATGTCCCATATAAGTCAATTTAGTGCAGGGCGAAACCCAGAAGTTGTCCTGGCATGGAGCAAGTTGTGGGGGACGTGTAGATCTTTTGTGGGGGCTCACCAGTCCAGTGCACTGCAGACATTATCATTTCTGCTTTGTTAGAGAGCAGGGCTATAGAGAGGAAGTCCCTACAATTTATAAGGTCTCTTGTCTGTGCTATCTGTGAGCCCTATGTGCAGATTTTGCAGTGTATCATATGTGATGCAGGTTTAATGTGTTCTCACTTCTCCATATGACCAGTAGGCTCCTTCCAAGAAGTCATAAGGGGCAGAATGGGTGACACAGCATCTTGTAGAAACCGGAGTGCTATGTGCAGAATGTGCGGTGTATTCTACGTAATGCAGGTTCAATACGTTCAGTGCTATGTGCAGAATGTGCGGTGTATTGTACGTAATGAAGGTTCAATGCAATCCGGTAGGCATCTTCCTATTAGGCGAAGTTAAAGGGGCTTTACATAAGTTTCCTGTATGCCATTACTGCCTTGTAGATAATATTTGAATGTCCATCAAGTGATTCAGCAGTTCTGCTACTTACTTCTATGCTGTGTGCATCTCCCCGTAATTCTTTGTTTTGCATGTCTGCTGCTACAGCTCCTCTTATATAGCAGAGCTCAGAGTTATGACTCCTCATGGACTGTGAGACACACAGTGGGTGTCATGAGGAGGGGCTGGAGCACTGGAGAGGAAGCTGTGTGTATTTATGCAGAGGGCAGCATGGTGAGAACAGGGAATGGCTGAAGCTCTCATAGGAGGCAAAGACAAAGGTTCATATACATGCACAGACTTGTCCGATGGAAAATATTTATTTATTATATATTATTATTGTCCAGTCCTGTTATGAGAGAGAAAATAAGCAACTCGTAGAAATATACTGGAGATACTGGAGTAAAAGGCATAAGTCACATGTCACTTGGTTCCCCTTTATTATTACATAGTGAAGTGTGATGAGACCCATAGGCAACAATAAGAAGTGTAGTCTGTATAAGAAGGCACAACTAGAAAGAAAGCTCATGTATGGCATACCAACAAAAACCAAGCGGGATCCAACACCCTGCTGCACCCCTACATGTCAGCTCTACTCAGAAACTGAAAACTACACTGAGAGTAGACTGCTCCGTTTTCAGTGTAGTGGTCAGACCTGGTTACTGCTCAATTCACCCACCGCACAAAGAATGGAGATGTTGACTACCTGGGCCATTCTCTGTTTATCAGGGCTGATCTTTAGGAGGCTTTTGTGTTGGGCCCCAAGCATCTGATATTGCAGACCTATTGATAGGGTCTCCTCTCACTGATGCAGCTTCTTTTGTTGGAGAATAAGAATAAACTATAAACCCTGAGTAGGAAATCCTCCTCTTACATTGGGAGTAGTCTAATGCAGTCCAGAACCTCTGCCCCCTCTAATAAGTTCCCATAGTGTGTGCGTTACTGATCAATGGCTGGCAGGTTCCCTGGACTCGCACTTGAGCAGTGATTGATTTTCGCTTTATTACATGTGAATATTGTCCAACCGCACACACCTCCTCCTCCTCGGCTCCCACATCTCTGCCCATCTCTTCTTTTCAACAGATAATGAGAGAACGTCAAGAGCTCTCCAGAGCTTCTGTCTGAGATTTTCATGCCATTTGCTATTTTCTAGTGTGCTAAAAATATATACAGATACAGCGTGACACGATACATCTACACAAATGTCCTCTGCGCATAAGCGGAACGGGTTAGCAGAATCCATGTTTATCTACAAACTTGCGATGTGGGTTTAGACCAAATCATGGAAGTGACCTCAGGTCTAAAGACCATGTAACCCACTCATGCACCGTGGTGGTAAGGTTCCTGTTCGGGTTCCGCTACGCAACCCGGACATAATGCCAGATTGGCTGCCGAATGGCCAATGTGGCAAATTGATTCCCATAGCAACTAGCCATGGCTATGATTGGCCAGGGGGAGTCTAAGGGCGTCAGTTTGGCTTTTCGGCATGTTTGGGTCCCGCGGCTGAACCCAGAGGCAGAGGTCTGCTGATCTCTACCAATAAGTGCTTGCTGATGATGGTGCCTACATAAATGCCTAAAACATTTACCTAGCATATATGACCTTATAAAGTTGCAGGCGGTGTTGGGTATTGACCCTAGAGATCTACGTAACGATACCTTGTAGTCTCTGAATTCAAACTGTCCCCTAGCCCCTCCCCACTGCTGTAATATCAAACCAGAAGCCTCCTTCCATTCGCCTTAGACTATACCTCAGCACTGGAGGATGTGTATATTTTCCTATAGGGGCTCTCTCTGATAATGACCTCCATCCGTTCTCCCTTCTTCCTCTTCCCCTTACATCGCTCCTCATATATAACTTTTCAGCCGTAATGCTCAGCGTTTAGCTCATCATGTCTCTGCATACAGCGAAGGGCGCTGACAGCCTCGTAATAGCCGGCGTCAGGTTTTCTGTCTCCGCTTCTCCCTCGATGGGAACATTTCTAATTATCTAATGGTGTATGTAATTTACCTGTCCTGTATTTAGTTTGGCCTCTTGTCTGACTCCTTCACTTTCCGATAGGCCGCCTTACGCTAATGTGCCCCATATCGGTAATTGCAGTGCGTTCTCTGTTAACACAGCCCTTTCCCCACTCTCTCCACGACGGATACTGAAGGTTGCTGAAGTGCCGCTGTCCATCTTTTTTACGGCCGTCACCCGGAGAGCGAGATTAACGGCGTCTCCGAGAGCTCGGCGTCATTTATTTATCAGAATATTGCGGGACAACGGAGGGGGGAAGCCGAGGAGATACAACGTTAGAGATGTGCTCCGGCATGAAGGTGGCTGAGCAGGGCATGGGCAGATTTTGACATCCTGTTCTGAACCTGATATATATATATTGTCTAAGTGATGTGGGATGAGGAAAGGTAGAACCCAACAACACATCTTGGCATTAGCGAGCGAGAAGATGAAATGCGTTGGCAGCACGGAAAGCTTTTAGATCACACACAGCGAGCATCCGAGTCAACGGGGATGTGTTATTAAGGATGTTCTTTGGCAGAATAAGCAACATTAAGGAGGCTAAAGAGCTCTCAGAAATACCTTCTCACAGCCCGGGATGGATGGGGATGTGACTTGTAACTGGCGTATCCTTAATGAATCCGTGTAATAATTCCTGATAACTGGTGTATGGAGCGCGGTGCACTGCAGAGGTCTTTTCAAGTACACTTGGGGTGTAAATAAATACAATGCAGAGTTAATGATAGGAGGAGATGCATTTTTGTTATGTTGGGGGATAGATGCTTTCAGGGACTTAGGAAATCTACCATCAAAATCAAACATGGTTAAACCAGGAGCACTTACTCATAGATCCAGGCACCGCGACTGTGGGAATCTAATATTTATCCATGGCCTCAGCATCATTACAAAAGTTGATTTTAGTAGGCAAAGGAGACAGAAGGGCTCCCTGGGGTGTAACCAGAGCCACACAGTGCTGTAGCTTCACAGACTGTTACACTGTCTCGCTTTCCTCCCCTTGACCACTATCTACTGTGTTCTGCTGCTATGAGAATACAGCCGAAATAGGCAGAGGGATGTGCTGAGGGAGCAGAGGGAGGGTGAGACCGTATGAGAGCTTGAGAACACTGAGGGGTAGCGCACTCATTAGCATAATTATGAAAGTTGATTTTAGCAGGCCATGGATATCAAATATAAGATGATTACCACAGTCACGGTGCCTGGATCTATGAGTAAGGTTCCCTGGATTATCATAGTTCCTGGTGGTACTCAGGCTTCTTCACAACTTCCAGGTGGATTGTGGTTCTAACATAATCCAACCGGAACAGGTAGGGTCTCAGACGATCACATATTCAGCTGAAACGGATGCGTTCCATGTCTTTTGCTTTGCTTACATGCAAACGTGCTTGTTACCAATCGCATGCAGCTCAGTTGAAACAACTATGTGTTATGGATCCTCCATGTATCGGGTGGATTCCACAATCCAACTGGAACGTGTGAACACAGCCTCGGGGCTTCATTTATTTGCTCCAGAAATGGTAACTACACAGAGGTAAGTTATAATGGAAAGACTTGAACCTGTTCTGTGTGTACCTACACTCCTGGTTTTGGCTCCCAATAACTGAAGCAAATATCTGAGGCCCTAATGGGAGCCCTTAGTTGTCTTAACCTAGACCTAACAGGACCCTTAGTTGACTTCTGTCAGTCCATCCTTCCCATCACGCAATACACAAGCATACATGATGTATCCGTCCATGGAAGCTGAATGACCCCTGTGTGCAGGCGAGGTCCCTGCCCGCAGTATGAGGCTTCCTATAGTAATGTAGTGGAGATCTCTGTCCGGCTGTGTACAGGACCCCCAGCCGGATCGTTCCCCTCCATACAAGTCCTGGGTGATGCATGTGTATAGTTAATGAGAGCGGCACAGATCAATGCGCCAACATGAAGTGGAGGACATACCTAATGGCACATTACTAATGAGTAACCTCACTTTCTTTTATCTTCTATAAATGTTACCTATTATTCTGGGCTTCGTATATGTTGGCTGCTTATTATCAGAAATGGAAGTAAGTCATCACTATCCCAACCTAACAGAAGCATGATATGACTATTCTAACCCGGTACTGCTGTATTAGGGGAGGAAGGTTAGGTTTTGTTACAGGGTTAAAGGGAACCTGTCATCAAGATGCGACACAATAAACCTTCCCCCACACCCCACCCACTGGTGACTGAACGTCTTCAAAAGTAGTTTGGTTAAAAAATAAGTCATTCTCTACGATGGTGTGAAGTATCTCCATAGGAGGAAATCACAACCTTGGAGGTCGATTTGATCAAAGCTGTAAGGCTGATGCCACACATAGCGTTTTTGGTCCGTTTTTAAACCTCCGTTTTCAGTCCATTTTTGGCCGTTTACCATGCGTTTGGCTGCTTACAACCTGTTAAGATAATTGGGGAAAAAAGGACTAAAAGTTAATCAAAAAAGCCATGTGTGGCATCACCCTAAGTGTCCAACCGTTCTGGAGAGGGACCCAGGCTGTCCATGTATGGGTGCACGATGATCCGTCTCTTGGGTCAGATTGCTTTATCCCTATAAATGATCCACAGAAGAGTCTCATCTATGTAGCGATACTTCAAAGTTATGCAGGTTATTTGCTTTATATGTATTTGCACGCCCGTTTCACGAATTGTCTGTCATCTCAGTCTCCTGGATTGGTCATAAGTAAGCGATGGTCTCTCCTTCCACGTGTCTCCCGTGCCGGCTGTTTCTCTCCGTTAGGAACACGATGACCTGTAATGCAGATAACACCGGGAAAGCTGGAAATCTCTCCCACGAAGCAGCGGGTAAACAGCGAGGATCTGGACGAGCCGCAGCCAGTGTTGTTTTATTAAAAGCAAAAGGAAAAAAATCCATGCCAGGACACAGCGAGTAACGGGTCCTTGTCTGTTCCTCCCAGATAACACCTTCCCGCTGGGCTGTGCACAAAGTGACGAGCAACTGAGTGGGAGCAGAGGACAATCGCACGTATTATTTTATATAGAGAAGACTCATGAGGCGACGTTACCCTGTGCTCTGTATAATATACTAAAGCAGGGATTGGATCTTTTATCTGCGGCTCCCTTTCCCTACTCGGGTTATATCTAGAATTTTTGCATTCACAGAACCGCAGTCCTGATACAAACTTAAAATGGGGACGTCTGAATCTGAAGTGACTCTTCCCAACCTCTTTCATTATTTTTATCGCATTTATAACATTTTTCGGTTCCATTCAGTTTTCCATTGAAAAATGGGGGCATCTATCTTTTACCAGCATTCAGGATCTACTTTACATTTTACGCATGGCTCAGTTCAGACCGGAAATGTTCATGGGATTTTTCGGAAGTGTAAAGAGGACGTGCTCTGAGCCAAGGAGGACAGACCCTATCTCTAAATTATCATTTAAGCCACTGAAGATAAGAGGTCCAAATATAGGTGTGACCTGGACCTAAAAGCTCTGGGATCTATGACAGCAGTGTTTTCCAAAGATTTGTCTTCGATGGCCGAAAAATGTCTGATTCATATAGAATATATGAACCAAGGAATAGAATCGCTCGTTCTGTGAGTGGTGTGATCCGATCGTCACTATATTTAGCTATTTGTTTATACTATCCCTGTCATGGCAATGAGATGACTGATCTCTACAGAACAGGAAGTCTCAACTAAGGAGGAGGATCTGCTTGTTTTTTAAGTGGTGACAGAAAATTCATAAACATCAAAGAGGTTGGCCACTTTTCCTCATTTTTTTTTTTGTAGTCTGTGGGGGGCAGAATATTTGGTAATTTACCATTATACATATATAAATGGTTCTGCTTCGTTTTCTTGATATGTAAAGTGAAGCCTCCTGTATTTTACCTCATCAGCCAGAGAATCCTGTCCATAAAATGGCTGCAGATGGAGGGTCATGCAATCGCCCTGCCAGGACCTTGATCTTATATTCATGAATACTATCCTAAGATCCTGGCAGGGCGATTGTTCATGGACAGTTGGGCAGATCACATGACCCTCCATCTGCAGCCATTTTATGGACAGGATTCTCTGGCTGATGAGGTAAAAGTCAGGAGACTTCACTTTACATATCAAGAAAGCGGAGCAGAACTATTAATAGATGTATACAGGCAGTCCCCTACTTAAGAACACTCGACTTACATACGGCCCCTAGTTACAAACGGAACTCTGGATATTGGTAATTTATTGTACTTTAGTCCTAGGTTACAATAATCAGCTGTAAAAGTTATCACAGGTGTCTGTAATGAAGCTCTAGTGTTAATATTGATTCTTATGACAACCCAACATTTTTAAAATCCAATTGTTGCAGAGACCAAAAAAGTTCTGGCTGGGATTACAATGATAAAATATACAGTTCCGACTTACATACAAATTCAACTTAAGAACAAACCTACAGACCCTATCTTGTATGTAACCCGGGGACTGCCTGTACTGGTAAATTACCTAATATCCTGTCCCACAGATATACACACATTACAAAAAACATGAGGTAAAGTGGCCAAGTCCTTTAACCCAAAATGGGACCTATCAAAAACCCTTTTAGGGCATGTGACATTCCCCTTTATCCAGAGTGGAGCTTTTCCTCTGCTGGGCCCTGTCATGTTGGTTATAACTGAAAACAGGGTCATCCCTTGTGATAATGGGGTCGGGGCATATTCCCGTCTCTACTACGTTTTCCGCTTTTATTTAGCATTTTTCATTCTTTGCCTGTGACCTTAACACTGAGAAGGATGAAACCCATCGTGGTGACAAGCTGCGGATGATGCCGCTTATCCACCAGCTCCAGCACTTTCCCCGCACAAGTGTCACCTGACAACAGCTCCGCATTGATTGCTATGAAGGGCTGAAGCAGCCAATATGTCATCTGTATGCACGGCGCAGGCGGCCAGCATAGGGGAAGAGTGTCAGTATCACAGTAATATCCTTACACCGTGGGCCCACGTGGCACAGTAACATAAAGCCCCTCCTACAGCGGAGGATTACTGTACAATATTTGCACAATTGGTGAGTGATATTGACTGAATCGGATCTGTAAGAATATTTTTAGATCTGGTGGGTCCGGTCACTTTTCAGCCGTGGCATTTGCATCTGTGTCTGAGCAAAGAGTGCCCGCCCACCTGTACACTTGCATGCTAATTTGCATATGCATAAAACAAAATTCATAATGGTACAGCTCATGAGCGGAGACCTCTCTCTATGGGGTGGGTGACTTCTGTATTATACAGCAGACTCTCACTGATAAAACCCTTGATCGGTGCCCATTACCAATTTGGTGTTAACTTTTCAAGTGTTGTGGTTGAATGCAACCAAACCAGCTAAATGGTGGCAGTGCCACAACATATTAGGTCATCACCGCGCCATATCCTCATTGAGGGGAAGTGGTGATCCATTGTAACAACTGCCGGAAGCCTCTCTGAAGCCATCAGATATCCTAAAATGATATGCCTTAGGCTAGGTGCACAGCACAGCTTTTGTGTAGGCTCTGTGTACAGTGGGATACATTGCAGCCCGCCATTTGTAATAATACATTGGATATCCTTACAACACAAGGCAAAAATGCAATGTGAACTCAGCATCAAATCCTGTCAGAGGCGTTTCTATTTAATTTACCATCTTAATGATAGATCCAGGCACAGTGACTGTGGTGATCTTCTTATATTTGTTATCCATGGCCTTCTTTCTTCTAAAATAAACTGTTAAAATTATGTTCATGAGACCATAAGGCTCAGGGAGGTGTTACCAGAGCCCCTCCATGCTGCAGCTCCACAGACTTACACTCCCAACTGATCCCTCAGCACACTCCCAATTTCTGCCTGCTGTAATCCTGCACAGTGGTTGGGTGAAGTGCTCCTCTCACAGTGTAAGAGTCCCTGATGTTCCTACAACTCTCCAAGCAGACGCCTCTGTGCTATGAGATGCTGTGTGCTGACAGTGTACTTAGATCAGGGTACAGGTTTATATACATTTTTATTTAGGTTCTGCTCATTCTACTAGTATCTGACACAGAGATATGAGACAGATCACAGATGAGAGATAATAAGATCCATGACATGCATATAACACACAATGACACTCTCAGCTCTGGTAACTCGCCTATAACACACACAGTCAGCACTGCTATATGCCTCCCTCAGATGAAGACCTTATCTGTAGCAAGTAGAGTAAGTCTCTGTACGCTGCTGATTACCGGCAGGAAGTGCCTGTGTCTGAGCTGGTCAAGTAATGAAGGGAGAGGGGCAGAGCACTGAAGTGTGCAGATAGGAGAAGCTATTCATGAGAAGAACTCGACCATAGACGGAAGATATCCGGTTGGGCAACCAAAATTGTGTCCACCAGGATTTATAGAGACAGGTTGGACTTATATCTGCGAAATGCCTTATTTGTGTTAACAGTGAATTAGAGAATGTTATTTTGTTATAATGAATATATGTAAGAATCTTGTCTTAGTGAGAATACTCCCTTTATAAACAAATGCTAAAAAGAGGGTCCTAAAGACCCCTCTATAGCCGCATGTTACCCCCTTTTGAGACCATCTAGTGCTATCGAGCCTTTTCCTTAGCGCTAGATTTTCGAGATCTTCCCCACCGAGCCTGGAGTATAATTACTCGGCAGCCGCCCCCATGGCTGAAGCTTCTGAGCTGAAAGGTGGATCTCGCTCCAGGTCGCCCTCTGTGCGCAAATATTTTCGCTTAAAGCACGTTTTGGATTTAACAGGACAAGAAATCTGTTAGGATTTTTGCTTCTTTAGTGGGGAGCCGTGCGGCACAGAGGGGGGGCGCACCGGAGAAGGGAAAAAGTCATTACACACTCAGCTGGCGCAAGATATTTCTGGGCCACGATTTTCCATTGTCAGGTCGTTGGGTTTAACACCGTCCTTGCTGAAAGGTACAGAAGTAGCAGAGCAGAACTCTTATCGTGAGATTATTCCAACGGCTGCGATTCATAGGCATCCAGGGTTCATGTTTTTACCCGCCTCATCCTAATCCATGTCCTATCACTGTTTAAAGTGAATTTGCAGTTTTTCCTATATTATATTAATCACGTATCCTTCTGATTAATGATCAATATCAGATGGTAGAGCACCCAGCACCCCGGCCGTGCAGCTCAGTCCTATTCATATAAATACCCTTTTAAATATAGATTTATTTTCTGTGTCACATAGGATCAGCCATGTTTCCCCCCTGATAGCGGCTTCTGTGCCGTCCTGGAAAGCAACCAGTATGTAATGAGAAATGGACAGGTCGTCCTGTGTCTCCTCCTGAGCCCAGAAGGACCTCCAATCGCTGGTTCTAGTCTATCTGTATTACATGTATTGTTGTATACATAGTCTACTGCTTATAGATAATTGTTTGGAATGAGATAATAATAATAATCTTTATTTATATAGCGCCATCAAATTCCGTAGCGCTTTACAAATCATAGGGGACATATACAACTATATTACATTACAAAGAACAAACAGTCATATGGAACAATAGGCGTGAGGGCCCTGCTCACAAGAGCTTACAGACTATGAGGATGAGGGGGTGACACAAGAGCTTGTATAATGGTCCAGCCATTCTTTATAAGGGAACAATATAAAATAATTTAATAAATAATTTACTAAACAACGATGTTGCTGCTTGGACCAGCCATCAGCCGCCATCTTATTTACAGGGTTCTAGGTGAAAAAGACTGCAGAGAAGCCTGGTGCTTGGTATATATCAGCTGTTTGCCAGATAACAGATGGGAGATAGGACATACAATGGATTAGTAAAGGGAGAGTTGACATTTCATGCAGTTAGCGAGAGTGATAGGCTTGCCTAAAGAGATGGGTTTTAAGAGCACGTTTGAAGCTTTGGAGGGTAGGCATTAGTCTCAGAGTCTGAGGAAGGGCATTCCAGAGAATTGGTGCAACTCGGGAAAAGTCCTGGATACGTGCATGGGAGGTTCGAATTAAGGTAGAGATTAATCTAATGTCACTGGCAGATCGAAGAGCACGGGAAGGGCGATAGACTGAGATGAGAGAAGAGAGATAGGGAGGTGCAGCATTATTCAGAGCTTTGTGGATGAGGGTTATTATTTTAAAGTGAATACGGAAGGAGACAGGTAGCCAGTGCAGGGATTGGCACAAACTGGAGGCATCCGTGTAGGGTTTGGCCTGAAAGACGAGCCTGGCTGCTGCATTAAGAATAGATTGTAGAGGAGAGAGTTTAGAGAGTGGAAGACCAATTAGTAGGGAGTTACAGTAGTCTAGTCGAGAGTGAATAAGTGCAACAATTAGCATTTTAGAAGTTTCAAATGTCAGAAACGGACGGATTCTGGAGATGTTTCTGAGATGCATACGGCAAGAGCGAGCAAGAGATTGAATATAAGGTGAAAAGGAAAGGTCAGAGTCCAGCACAACCCCAAGACAGCGGGCCTGCTGCCTCGGTGCTATAGTGATCCCACAGACCGAGATGGAGAGGTCAGGGTTGGGTTGGTTAGTAGATGGTGGAAAGACAAGAAGTTCAGTCTTAGAAAGATTAAGTTTCAAGAAGAGAGAGGACATGATGTTAGAGACAGCAGAGAGACAATCACTAGTGTTCTGGATTAAGGCAGGAGTGATGTTACGTGCAGAAGTATATAGCTGGGTGTCATCAGCATAAAGATGATACTGGAAACCAAATCTGCTGATGGTTTGTCCAATGGGGGCAGTATAGAGAGAGAAGAGAAGAGGACCCAGGACTGAGCCCTGAGGAACCCCGACACTGAGAGGAAGATGAGTAGAGAAAGATCCAGAAAAGGAGACACTGAAAGTGCGGTCAGAGAGATAGGAAGAAAACCACAAGAGTGCAGTGTCCTTTAGGCCAATGGAGTGAAGCATCCTAAGGAGGAGCTGGTGGTCCACAGTATCGAACGCTGCGGATAGATCCAGGAGAATGAGGAGAGAATAGTCACCTTTGGATTTTGCAGTGAGGAGATCATTGGAGACTTTAGAAAGAGCAGTTTCAGTGGAATACATAGAGCGGAAACCAGATTGTAGGGGGTCAAGGAGGGAGTTAGCTGAGAGATAGCGGGTTAGTCGAGAATAGACCAAGCATTCCAGGAGTTTGGAGATGAAAGGGAGGTTAGAAACTGGTCGGTAGTTAGTAGCATTGGATGGGTCCAGTGAAGGTTTCTTTAGTAAAGGGGTAACAATAGCATGCTTGAAAGAAGAGGGGACGACCCCAGAAGAGAGAGAGAGATTGAAAATTTTAGTTAGGTGAGAAGTGACTGCTGGGGAGAGAGACTGTACCAGATGTGAGGGGATGGGGTCACTGATGCAGGTAGTGGGGCGAGCAGAGGAAAGGAGCCTAGACACTTCTTCCTCTGTGACTGGCTCAAAGGAAGAGAGTGAACAAGATAAGGTATGGGAGGGAAGGGGATTGGAGGGGTGAGTGGATTGAGCAATTATTTCCTGGCGGATACAATCAATTTTGTCCTTAAAATAGGCAGCCAGATCTTCAGCCCCAAGGTCTGTGACAGGTGGCTGCACCTTGGGTGTTAGTAAGGAGTGAAGGGTATCAAAGAGCCTTTTGGGGTTGTTAGAGAGAGAGGATATGAGATTAGTAAAATAGACCTGTTTAGCAAGGTGAAGGGCAGAGTTATAAGTTTTTAGCATAAATTTGAAGTGTAGAAAGTCTGCAGATGTGCGCGATTTTCTCCACAGACGTTCAGCAATCCTGGAGCACTGCCGAAGGAAACGAGTTTGTTCAGTGTGCCAAGGTTGCCTGCGTGTGTGTTGAAAATTTCGGATAGTGAGTGGTGCCATCTCATCTAGGGCGCTTCTGACAGTGTGATTATAGTGGTTAGTAGCCAGGTTTGGACAGGTGAAAGAGGAGATGGGGGACAGTGCAGACTGTAAGTTTTCTGTGAGTTTATGAGTATCTATTGCACGTGGGTTCCGGTATGAGTGATGGGTGGAAGGCTTCTGAGAACGAGAAGGATTATTGAAAGTAAAAGAAAGGAGATTATGGTCTGAAAGTGGAAAGGAGGAATTGGTAAAATCAGATATTGAAGATGGTCGGGAGAAGACCAAATCGAGGATGTTTTCCTCACTATGAGTGGGGGAATCGCAGAGTTGTGAAAGACCGAGAGAAGTAGTTAGTGCCATGAGCTGAGAGGCAGGAGGGGAAATGGGAGTGGTAACAGGGATGTTGAAGTCTCCCATGATGATGGTTGGAATTTCACAGGATAAAAAGTGAGAGAGCCAAGAGGCAAAGTGGTCAAGAAACTGATAGGGTGAGCCAGGAGGACGGTATACTACAGCCACACGAAGAGAGAATGGGCGGAAAAGTCTGAGGGTGTGGACCTCAAAAGATGGGAAAGTAAGAGAGGGTACAGGAGGAATGACCTGGAAAGTGCATTGTGGAGAGAGGAGTATGCCTACCCCACCTCCCTGCCTATTCTCAGGTCTGGAACAGTGCGAAAAGTGTAAACCGCCATAAGACAATGCTGCAACGGAGGCGGAGTCATCCTGCTGGATCCATGTTTCCGTAATGGCAAGCATGTCAAAAGATTTAGAAAGAAAGAGGTCATGAACTGATTCTAGTTTATTACACACAGAGCGGGCGTTCCATAGGGCACATTTAAAAGGGGTTACGGGTGGAGAAGGAGAAGAGGGGATACACTGAATCTTTATAAGGTTAGCAGGGTTTCTGTGTGAAGTGTTAGAATAAGCAGAAGGTGGGCCTGGGTTAGGAGAGACGTCCCCTGCAGCAAGCAGAAGGAGAAAGAAAAGAGACAAAAGATGCTTTAGAGATTTATAAGAAGTTATTTCTTGCTTCACAGCAGAAGACTGTGATAAGTTAGTCTGGTTACATAACGTATAGAGTGTGTGAGTGGTAAAGAAAGGTGAGTGAAGAAGGGAGGCATTGATATGGATAGTTGGTACTGGTGGAATAGATGGACGGTAGGCAAGTAAAACAACCATGGCAAACAGGGAGAAAATGGAAAACATTTTGAGACAAACATAATTGTTCATTTTTCTCTGCCATCTTACCTGCCTCCTGCCCTGTCTAACTGCAATGTCAAACTGCAGTTTCATACTTCTCAGAATATTATTATACTTGGCAGAATATTATGCTAAGCAAACAAAGAATGCAAGCAACCTGGAATGCAAGCATCCTATACTATCACTAAATTTGTATTGTTGTATACATAGTCTACTGCTTATAGATAATTGTTTGGAATGAGATAATAATAATAATCTTTATTTATATAGCGCCATCAAATTCCGTAGCGCTTTACAAATCATAGGGGACATATACAACTATATTACATTACAAAGAACAAACAGTCATATGGAACAATAGGCGTGAGGGCCCTGCTCACAAGAGCTTACAGACTATGAGGATGAGGGGGTGACACAAGAGCTTGTATAATGGTCCAGCCATTCTTTATAAGGGAACAATATAAAATAATTTAATAAATAATTTACTAAACAACGATGTTGCTGCTTGGACCAGCCATCAGCCGCCATCTTATTTACAGGGTTCTAGGTGAAAAAGACTGCAGAGAAGCCTGGTGCTTGGTATATATCAGCTGTTTGCCAGATAACAGATGGGAGATAGGACATACAATGGATTAGTAAAGGGAGAGTTGACATTTCATGCAGTTAGCGAGAGTGATAGGCTTGCCTAAAGAGATGGGTTTTAAGAGCACGTTTGAAGCTTTGGAGGGTAGGCATTAGTCTCAGAGTCTGAGGAAGGGCATTCCAGAGAATTGGTGCAACTCGGGAAAAGTCCTGGATACGTGCATGGGAGGTTCGAATTAAGGTAGAGATTAATCTAATGTCACTGGCAGATCGAAGAGCACGGGAAGGGCGATAGACTGAGATGAGAGAAGAGAGATAGGGAGGTGCAGCATTATTCAGAGCTTTGTGGATGAGGGTTATTATTTTAAAGTGAATACGGAAGGAGACAGGTAGCCAGTGCAGGGATTGGCACAAACTGGAGGCATCCGTGTAGGGTTTGGCCTGAAAGACGAGCCTGGCTGCTGCATTAAGAATAGATTGTAGAGGAGAGAGTTTAGAGAGTGGAAGACCAATTAGTAGGGAGTTACAGTAGTCTAGTCGAGAGTGAATAAGTGCAACAATTAGCATTTTAGAAGTTTCAAATGTCAGAAACGGACGGATTCTGGAGATGTTTCTGAGATGCATACGGCAAGAGCGAGCAAGAGATTGAATATAAGGTGAAAAGGAAAGGTCAGAGTCCAGCACAACCCCAAGACAGCGGGCCTGCTGCCTCGGTGCTATAGTGATCCCACAGACCGAGATGGAGAGGTCAGGGTTGGGTTGGTTAGTAGATGGTGGAAAGACAAGAAGTTCAGTCTTAGAAAGATTAAGTTTCAAGAAGAGAGAGGACATGATGTTAGAGACAGCAGAGAGACAATCACTAGTGTTCTGGATTAAGGCAGGAGTGATGTTACGTGCAGAAGTATATAGCTGGGTGTCATCAGCATAAAGATGATACTGGAAACCAAATCTGCTGATGGTTTGTCCAATGGGGGCAGTATAGAGAGAGAAGAGAAGAGGACCCAGGACTGAGCCCTGAGGAACCCCGACACTGAGAGGAAGATGAGTAGAGAAAGATCCAGAAAAGGAGACACTGAAAGTGCGGTCAGAGAGATAGGAAGAAAACCACAAGAGTGCAGTGTCCTTTAGGCCAATGGAGTGAAGCATCCTAAGGAGGAGCTGGTGGTCCACAGTATCGAACGCTGCGGATAGATCCAGGAGAATGAGGAGAGAATAGTCACCTTTGGATTTTGCAGTGAGGAGATCATTGGAGACTTTAGAAAGAGCAGTTTCAGTGGAATACATAGAGCGGAAACCAGATTGTAGGGGGTCAAGGAGGGAGTTAGCTGAGAGATAGCGGGTTAGTCGAGAATAGACCAAGCATTCCAGGAGTTTGGAGATGAAAGGGAGGTTAGAAACTGGTCGGTAGTTAGTAGCATTGGATGGGTCCAGTGAAGGTTTCTTTAGTAAAGGGGTAACAATAGCATGCTTGAAAGAAGAGGGGACGACCCCAGAAGAGAGAGAGAGATTGAAAATTTTAGTTAGGTGAGAAGTGACTGCTGGGGAGAGAGACTGTACCAGATGTGAGGGGATGGGGTCACTGATGCAGGTAGTGGGGCGAGCAGAGGAAAGGAGCCTAGACACTTCTTCCTCTGTGACTGGCTCAAAGGAAGAGAGTGAACAAGATAAGGTATGGGAGGGAAGGGGATTGGAGGGGTGAGTGGATTGAGCAATTATTTCCTGGCGGATACAATCAATTTTGTCCTTAAAATAGGCAGCCAGATCTTCAGCCCCAAGGTCTGTGACAGGTGGCTGCACCTTGGGTGTTAGTAAGGAGTGAAGGGTATCAAAGAGCCTTTTGGGGTTGTTAGAGAGAGAGGATATGAGATTAGTAAAATAGACCTGTTTAGCAAGGTGAAGGGCAGAGTTATAAGTTTTTAGCATAAATTTGAAGTGTAGAAAGTCTGCAGATGTGCGCGATTTTCTCCACAGACGTTCAGCAATCCTGGAGCACTGCCGAAGGAAACGAGTTTGTTCAGTGTGCCAAGGTTGCCTGCGTGTGTGTTGAAAATTTCGGATAGTGAGTGGTGCCATCTCATCTAGGGCGCTTCTGACAGTGTGATTATAGTGGTTAGTAGCCAGGTTTGGACAGGTGAAAGAGGAGATGGGGGACAGTGCAGACTGTAAGTTTTCTGTGAGTTTATGAGTATCTATTGCACGTGGGTTCCGGTATGAGTGATGGGTGGAAGGCTTCTGAGAACGAGAAGGATTATTGAAAGTAAAAGAAAGGAGATTATGGTCTGAAAGTGGAAAGGAGGAATTGGTAAAATCAGATATTGAAGATGGTCGGGAGAAGACCAAATCGAGGATGTTTTCCTCACTATGAGTGGGGGAATCGCAGAGTTGTGAAAGACCGAGAGAAGTAGTTAGTGCCATGAGCTGAGAGGCAGGAGGGGAAATGGGAGTGGTAACAGGGATGTTGAAGTCTCCCATGATGATGGTTGGAATTTCACAGGATAAAAAGTGAGAGAGCCAAGAGGCAAAGTGGTCAAGAAACTGATAGGGTGAGCCAGGAGGACGGTATACTACAGCCACACGAAGAGAGAATGGGCGGAAAAGTCTGAGGGTGTGGACCTCAAAAGATGGGAAAGTAAGAGAGGGTACAGGAGGAATGACCTGGAAAGTGCATTGTGGAGAGAGGAGTATGCCTACCCCACCTCCCTGCCTATTCTCAGGTCTGGAACAGTGCGAAAAGTGTAAACCGCCATAAGACAATGCTGCAACGGAGGCGGAGTCATCCTGCTGGATCCATGTTTCCGTAATGGCAAGCATGTCAAAAGATTTAGAAAGAAAGAGGTCATGAACTGATTCTAGTTTATTACACACAGAGCGGGCGTTCCATAGGGCACATTTAAAAGGGGTTACGGGTGGAGAAGGAGAAGAGGGGATACACTGAATCTTTATAAGGTTAGCAGGGTTTCTGTGTGAAGTGTTAGAATAAGCAGAAGGTGGGCCTGGGTTAGGAGAGACGTCCCCTGCAGCAAGCAGAAGGAGAAAGAAAAGAGACAAAAGATGCTTTAGAGATTTATAAGAAGTTATTTCTTGCTTCACAGCAGAAGACTGTGATAAGTTAGTCTGGTTACATAACGTATAGAGTGTGTGAGTGGTAAAGAAAGGTGAGTGAAGAAGGGAGGCATTGATATGGATAGTTGGTACTGGTGGAATAGATGGACGGTAGGCAAGTAAAACAACCATGGCAAACAGGGAGAAAATGGAAAACATTTTGAGACAAACATAATTGTTCATTTTTCTCTGCCATCTTACCTGCCTCCTGCCCTGTCTAACTGCAATGTCAAACTGCAGTTTCATACTTCTCAGAATATTATTATACTTAGCAGAATATTATGCTAAGCAAACAAAGAATGCAAGCAACCTGGAATGCAAGCATCCTATACTATCACTAAATTTATACCCAGAGAAGACAAGAGACCAGGCCCTCATTTAGCTCATAAAACAATTAATCTAGGACACTTAACACATGTGGATCAAGTTCTGAACAGAGAAAAACAAACTCATTGAGGGGCAGAGATGAACATTAAATCAGGTAGGACAGAAAAGGGTCAAATGTTACAGAAAGAAACAGACACATGCAATACGAGGGCAATTAACAGATATATACCATTGCAGAGAGTGAGACTGGATTTAAAGACACAGTAGATGGGTGAAAAATGATTCAGCAATCAGAGATATATACCTGTGGAAGAGATGAGAGTTTGATGTTATATCCATTCAATGTCAAACTGCAGTTTCATACTTCTCAGAATATTATTATACTTAGCAGAATATTATGCTAAGCAACTCTGGGGGTTGATGTAGAAGTCATTTTTCAGTGTGTATAATATTGTATCGATGCTGAGCGCTGAATGATGAGGAGTCGGATGTATGTGAGGAGAGCGCGCTGTAGCTCCAGGGCGGCTCATACTGGGATAGTTGGAGTAATAACGGGTCCTGGCCTCGGGCGTGTTATTTCCAGGCTTTCAGGCTGGCGTTGTGCTGTGAATGTCAGTGAGAGATGGTACAAGTAAAAGAAGCTTACACCGCTGTGCGCACCGGAGGTGCATTACCTGATCCAGGCATAAGGCTCGGTAACACGGCTGCAGGTGGTTTAGCTGGCGCATCGGCACCGCGTCTCCCCGGCTCAGAGAGCTGGCAGCATGTCAGGGCGAGAGCGGCACAAGATGCTGGAGGCAGGATTCCTGGTAATCGCTTACATGTTTGCAGAGATTTCAGCTGAAGGTAAACAAGTGGTTGATGAAAGTCTTCAAGCCTATTAACAGCGTCAAAGTGTAACATATATAACATTTAACAAGCTAATCCGGGTTATACCGATCACAGCTGCAACGCTCGAAGTGTTTGCGCTCATCCACACAACAGCAAATTGGAGACTCTTGCAAACTTTAGAGTTTTCTATTGTATCAGATTTTTTGTTGAGGCCGCCATGTTGCACCGCATTTTGACCATGCGTATTAGAAGTCAATAGCCGCCGCGAGCTAACCGCTATTTGTGCTGCTAGCGCGCTTCGGGCTGAGGATCCAGTGACCCGGTGCGTTTACATTTTCACAGCTGCTTACACTTCCTGAAATGAAGAAAAATTAATTCAAAGAAGCTAAAGGAAAGGGTAAACTTGCACCAAGAACGCGTGGTGTGACCGCACCCTAAGGCTCAGTTCACACCTGTGTCTTGGCTTTACGTTGCCCTCTGCGTTTTATAAGAGCATAGATACAAGAATCTGTCCTCCAGGGTCCTGTGTTCACCTTCCTTTCACCATTGAATTCATGTTACCGCAGCCTCCGCCCAACCTGTTATGTATCAGCACTTTCATTATTAAATTGACATAACCAAACAGCCAAGCATACAGAAGGTACTGCTGCCAAAAACCAAGAGGGAGGTTATGGAGGTATTGGCTCCAGCCATTGTGCTTTCCTATCCATTACATAGACGTTCATAAACCTACCCAGGCCGTCCTGTAAGGGTGATGTCACACATGGCGTTTTTGGTCCGTTTTTAAACATCCGTTTTTGGCAGTTTACCGTGCATTTGGCTGCTTACAACCTGTTGATCTATTAAGATAATTGGGAAAAACAGACTAAAAACGGACCAAAAACGCCATGTGTGGCATCACCCTAATGTCTTCAGTATCCGGCTGGATCACCCAAACTGGATACCTAGGCGGCCAGTCTAGAGTTTTGGCTACTGAATCATAGGTGACATGAGGTAAGTTCATGCACAAATATACCGACACGTAAAAGGGTAACGATGTGTCTGAGCTCTTGACTTTCACACTCCATATCTCACCAACCTCTAGAGCTGTGAAAGCGAGGGCCGCCATCATCTGGGATATCTCGTACATACATTTGTAATTAGCATATGCTTAGCTATGCAGAGTCTTCTCATGTAACTGCATTGTCACTGTTTTAGTCTTAAAAATTTTGAATTTCAATTTTTGCTTTAAACTTTCCCATCATGCTCTTGCTTCAAGCATGCCTTGACCGAAATCTGGGGTCTCTTCTACATGTTTCCAGTGTTTGCATACTGGCCGATTCACATGGGTACAAATTCAATTTTTTTGCTATTTTTTTGCCCCCACAGTTCACAGACCACCACCCAATCATTGGAAAATGTCTTCACTAGTCTTGACATAAGCTTTGGGTCATTGTCCTGCCAGGACACTGTGTCCTCCTTTTCATACCCCAGTACTCTGGTGTGTACAATGTTCCACCATCAGTCCTGGTCAAGTACCCAACTACTTTGGCTGTGAAATAAAACCTATATAATCCGGCTCCCTCCACGAACCTTGACTGTTCCCGCAATTTCTTGATCCGTTGGCCCTTTTTTCCCTTGATTCTTGTAGATCTATTTGCATTTAGAGCCAAGTTCATTGACTCATCATTGTCTCATCGCTTCATTTCCAATCTCCTAGCGCCCACTTCATACTTATTCTCATCCTTTCTAATATATATCTATGTATCACTAGTGTAAGGCAGAATATGTCTGATGGCACGACTTTCCTTATTGTTGACCTGGTCATTTATCCATCACACGGCCAAAATATAATCCGTCTCTTATTCCCTGTCTGCACCCAGCAACGTCCCAATTTCTTGGTGGCAAATATATAAAGAAAGCCGCCAAGAAACCGTCCCCTCTGCTGTCTCGCGGCGTCATCCTATTCGCCAGTCTTTCCTCTCGTGTCATTGTAATGGAAAGTTGAAATGTTGATTCAATAAACGTCTCGGCGGATGTATGTAATACCATTTTACATCGGCATCTTCAGCTCACCGACCGCCATAAAATAAACTGTCAGACTCAACATTTTAAGGAAATGAGATCCATGTTCTCTGGAATGTAAAGCACACGAGGCAATTTCAGCCCGGCTTCAGATAATATAACCATGTTTACTCTCCTGGCGGGATGTGAGATTGATACCACATTTCTATAGGACTATGAAAAACAAGAATAGGGAGGTCACTTTCTTTTTTTTTTTGGCTTTAGAACAAACAGTATTTTCGTTATGTTGGCGAGCAGCGTAGAAAATGCTAAATGAGGGAGAAAATGCAGAGAGAAAGTCTTTCATCTTAAGGTCATCAAATAAGACATAAGTAAATACTGCCGGGGAAATTCATTTTCTGTGTGAGGAGGCAGCCAGGGAGCACATGGATTGTCTCTTCCGATGGGAAAACGTTGGCTATGGACAGACTTGTTTGTGCAGGGGATTACTGTACCTAGGAATTTTGGAGCTTCATGTGCTTATCTGTAGTAACCAAGTGTGGCCACTACACGAAGAATGGCGCTGACTTGTATTCCATTCAAGGATATCGAGGATCCATTGAATTCACTACAAGTGGTCATGATTGACATGGGGAGTCAATCATTTAAGCCAGAACAAATCCTAATTACAGGATGGAGAAAAAGTTTTATATCAATGGGGTCCAACTGCAGAGCCCTCAATTTGGGACCCAAAGACCACCAGTGGAAAGGCGTCACCAGTGCTCCAGTCGCTTTAGCCAGATTGCAGTGGACCCCTATATCCCTTCAACTTTAGCTTTGTTTGTGGAAAAATCTTTTTAACATGAACTTGTATCTCTACATGACAGCGCTACATTGAGCACTAACTAAGTTATGATGGGCAGCAAGACCTAATTGTCAATTGAATGGCGTCTCGTGGCCAGATTTGGGAGTTGACCAGGTCAGAATGAATGATATCCAACTATACCTGTTTTTAAGGTCGAACATGATAGGCTCTTGACCTCCGTTACGGAGAGATGATGGTTCAGGAAAGTAAACTCTATGGTTTGGACTATGAACATGTCATGACCACTTGTAGTAAATAATAATTCCCTTATTTATATAGCGCACACAGATTATGCAGCTCTGCAAAGAGCTTTCCAAATCAGTCCCTGTCCCCAATTGGGCTCACAATCTAATCACAACCTACCAGTATGTTTTGGAGTGTGGGAGGAAACCGGAGACGCAAACGCGGAGAGAACATACAAACTCTTTGAAGATGTTGACTTGGATGGGACTTGAACCCAGGACCCCAGCGGTGCATGGCTGTAGTGCTAACCACTGAGCCACTGTGCTGCCCAACAAATGCAAGAGTGTGGCATCTGTACCTACCTGAGCCTTCATTGCAGATCCAGTCATATTTACCATAAAAACCTATTGGGGACTGGGACCGATCTGACAAGCTCTGTGCAGCGCTGCATAATCTGCATGCGCTGTATGAATAAAGAATTATTAAAACCTGACAAACATTATATTGGGAGGACCAGTATGGCCTAGTTATTGGGGTCCGTTGGCACCATTAAAATCCACCCTACCATGAATTCAGCCATTGATAATTTAGTTTTTCTTCTCTTATGGAACAGCAGAAAAATCAAACATGTCAGCGCAGATAATCATCTGCTTTTTTTATTCCGCAATCCCGGATCCCTTTTACATATCCGGCTCCTCCAGCGCTCGGCTCTCGGAGCAGTCATAGTTTGGACGCTGTCACTGTATCATTTCCCAGGCAGATTAAAAGCAAGATGTATATTTAGACATTCCGGAATTTATAGTCAAGAGCACAGAAGCGAAGTCGCATCAGAATACAAACAAGCCTGGCATAAACCACGGCATGGCAGCGCTCGGAGCCAAGCGGGGACCACAGCGAGATGTTACAGAGCGGAGGAGAGGGCAGCGCTCCACCACCACAATCCACAGTTTTTATTACTAAGAGTGAAATATTTTTATTGCTTTCGAAACTTACCCCAAATTTTCTGTAATATCTATTAAGAGTAAGTGCTGGGAGAAGGAATTGTCAGTTCCAGAGCTTCCGCCCCAGAATAAAGGTAAAGCATCTGGAATGAGATGCCCCCTGTGGCCCATTCTTATAACAAATTGTCATTGCATTTGCTTAACCGCTCGGAAGCGTCTTTGTTCGGTGCTCGTGGCTTAGTGTATCACATGTAAGCTCCTCGCCCACCTCCAATGACATCACATCATTATAAGGTGTAATTACACTCACAATACAGCGCGTTCTCCGCTAACAATGCACCGCAGCTCCCCATTGATCCCTAGTCATGAATTATGCAGCGTACAAAGCCCCGGCGGTGAACTGGTTAAGCCCCGCACCTCCTGACATATTGCATTTTGAGTGCAGGCACGTAACCTCTTAATTATCTCCCTGTGATCCAGTCCATTAATAGTTGGCCTCCGTTTTATATTTATCTTTTATTAGAGCTTTGGTCTCCACGTTCGGTTTTATTTACAAGGGCAGCGCCATCGCTTCGTCTGTGCGCCCATTACTGCCCGCCATCTGATGCATCAGAATATTACTTGGACAATGGAAGCCATAATCTTTCACGATCAGAAGCGTGCCAGGGCTCCAGAACAGCCCTCGGAGGCCGGCAGGAGGGAGTCCGAGCCCTGATACCATCTCCGCACCACAAAGCCGCTAATGGGACTTTTACATTTGTTATATTTCCATGAACCCTGAGGTCACACATGGGGAGGAGAGTTTCAGAGTTTCATCCGCAGCATTATTTATGTTACATCGCAGTGACTGATCTGAAAGCGTTCTTCTTTTTTTTTTTAGCAAATATATCTTTTAGCAAATGTCTATCTTTCGGAAAATGTATGGTTCACACGAGGACTTGCCCAAATTGCTTTGGGCCAATTTATATGGTGCATCCTTGAGTCCATTCTGTGTTTCCATTGAGTGGAAACTGCTTTCAAGGACCCATCCTGTCTATACCCAGCATGGTCGTCTACTGCTAGTGAATATGCCCGACGTGGCTTCCTCCAGAGTGTGATCAGGTATGATCAGCCAATTGCACGTTACATATATTACCATTTTAATGAGTAGGCCTGTGTTGGAGTGGAACTATTGTATTATTTGTGCTATCTACTGGACCTGTAGCTGGTCAGACTGTCCTATGCTCCGTGGGATCCACTGGTGTGGATAGACTGGTGTGGTTCCTTCCACGTGATCCCACGTTCCTTGCACAGGACTGATTTAAAATCCAGCGGAAGGGACCTGATAGATATTGGACATAGTGCCGCCATCATCAGTATGTCACTCTACATAAAACCATAATACCTAGTACTCAGTTTTGTGGCGTACAAGCCCTAAAATAATCCCAATTTTTTTCTTGAACCTCCAGTTATTGCCATTATCTGCTATGCCCCCTGCACAGTGGCGGAGGGGACTTCAGTAGTGGAGTCAGCTGGCCGGTGCTCCTGGCTTCTTACCCGCTGCAGCCTGACCGTTACCGGTTAAGAGCACCAATGTATGTAACCAGAGGGGCATAGGTCAGCTAAAAACCGCCGGTGTATGATAAATCACCTCCATTGATTCCTTCAGAGCAGAAGCTCTTCTCTTGCCTCCGATGGGACATGTTGAAGGGGCTGTTCTGATGGGCTCACATTAATTACAGATCTATAATAAATCCCCTCTACATACTCTGCAGACACCTTAGATTTGTATTAAGGTTGGATCTTACAGGATTAACAGTTAAATAACGACAAGCGACCAGAGAATTAGCGAAGACTCTGTGTACCCTGATCCTTCATGAAGCTGCACACGAGCCAAGACTCAATTCTCCGCTCTGATCTTCTCCTTCAAGGTTAATAGAAGCCATTTTAACAATTAAGTTGAGCGTTCAATCCCGCTACCAACAGGAGGTGCTTTGTGTTTTTTTCTGCTTCTCCTATTATTAGAGTTGTTGGGGTTTGCAGGGTGTTGCTGGTTTTATGATCACAGAGAGATCAAACCACAAGGAGGTTAAAAGTTCCTTGTCAGATCAATGCCGCGCTGTGCAGTGAGCGGGAGGACGTGATTGCCGGGATTTCTGCTCCTGCTGATGGGATTTTGTGTTGGAGCCTCGAGAAGTAACGACGAGGATTCATCCGATGCAGAAAGTGACACGTTTCCCATGTGTGGTGATCAGCGAGTGACCTGTCCTGTAGTGTAATGAAAGTGTCTTGTGTGATGGGCGCTCGGCAGTGTCCTCGCTTTCTCTCCGGTGACTGAATCGTCAGATGACGGCGGTGCGGGGAATGTGCTCTTTGCCCTTGTACGTTTATGCGCGTGCGTTTATGGGATTGCCGGCATTACAGTAATGTATGCACAGCCTGGTAAATCTGCTGAGGGCTCGGCCTGGCATTAAATAATGAAATGTATACGCTAATGAATCTGTACAATTTGTGGATGTAGGGAAAATCTATAGATGATGGAGTAGGTTTTCCATATATTAGCGTAATACTTTCATCTAGAGCCGGGACCTTGTGGCTGATAACATCCAAGCTTCATGCTGTTCTCACACATGACGACCTCTATCTAGTCATTTTCATGGGGTTTTGTAGTTTTCATCTTTTCAAAATAACTTTTTTTTAAAATTCCCGGCTACATTCAGGGTTTTCCCAAGTGCAGTGGAAGGATGGGTGTGGCCAGGGGGGGTCCTCACACTGCTGTGCTCTTGGTTTTGCAAAGAACTGGGTCAGCGCTCCTCAAAGTAGCAGTCTGCTCCTGCTTCTATGGAGCAGCTCATACAGAAAAATAAGAGCACGATTCTTGGTTTACATTTACTCCTGAGGAGATGGGAGAAATGGCCCTACAACCTTTCCCAGATTGATGGGCAGCCACAATTGCTTTTTATTACCACCTCTTCCTTCCGTCCTTGTTATGTTAACACAAACCTGAATGCTCCATATTAGTCAATTGTCAGAACTAGCAAACTTCCGCTATTATGGAAGTGGTCACACATTCTGCTAATTTATTTCTATGGAATTAGTATTGGTTCCTTTTTTTTTCTGCATTTTGGCAAAGTTGTTTTTAAACAATGACTTCAATCTATTGTGTGGTTTTTCATTAGATTGACCTCATTTATTTATGAACCATTTTTTTTTTTTACTATTATGATCTGATTTGTAAAATTAGAATAGAAACAGATAGAACTTACTTTCTTCTTAAGACCATATATCTCCCATCACAGTATTGCAGAACTTTGTTGTTTTTTTTATTTTTTTTATTTTTTTTATTTTTTTTTTTTACTTAACCTGATCACATCATACCACTACTATCGAGTTGTATTAAGCCGGGATTTTTCTGTATTTCACCATCGCTATCTTCTGGGAAATCTTATGCTTTACTTCAGGGGCTGTACAAGTTTTTAAGCTTTTAGTGATTTCTTTTAGTGATATTTTTTTTTTTTTTTTTTTTTTTTTTTTAATATCTTCCCAAAAACCTGGGGCAAATGCATGAGGTAGCCAGGAGCTGTGGTATTATGATGTCAGTCACTGCCCTCTTCTCTCTGACCACAGCTACAGAATTGGGCTCAGTGTATGTTTACCTGTCGGGTTATAGGATATGTATATTTGTCCCTATGGATATATTCTGCATCCAGGAATGAGATGTAAGTAAACAGACACCCCCTCTCCCGCCTCCCTGGATTTTCCAGAGATGATGACCTAAAAATCTCGTAAATCCAAACATAAAACCTATTGGGAAACCCAATGAGTGAAATCCACATTGCAGCTGAGCGGAGGGTGTAATAGAAAGCCAGGGCTCGCCTTGTACTCTCCTAATTAAGATGTATTCCACTACTCCTGGATAACCCCTTAAATTTTTAATTTTCCATCCTCATTTCCAGCCTCTTGTGTAGCACTGGAGTCAGCGAGGTGCCTTGTCTCCGATGTCAGATAACAAAAGGCTTATTTGTTGAGAGAATTTCTGTAAACCTGCAGCTTGTCCGCTTACTCCTCATAGCACCCACGGGTTGAAGGTCGCTGTGTAACAAGTTGCCTAAAGCGCCGTACGATGGGTGAATGTTTTTGATCTTTTGAGTCCATTTACACATAAACAATAACCCTTCTTGGTTCTTTTACAGGAGTCCAATGTTCTTATTGCTGCTAACAGCCAGGGCACAATCAAGGTAAGTCCGGCTCTTCTTAAAAGTCATCTTGAAGGCCATGGGTGCCTGGGTTTCTCTTAAATATATTGCAACAAATTTTAAAAGAAAAACCATCATCGGGGTTATAGATTTCTTCTTCCTCAGTCCTCTCGTAGTCCTCTATTGGTGCAGTAACTGCAGCCGTTGAAGACCAAATGGTTATTTCCAAAGATTTGCACTTAGGTGGTGGAAGGAGGCGACCTGCCTGCTGGGTTTTTAACCAATTATGGGTTTTGGGGTGCATGTTATCTTTCAGTTGAGCAATGGTCATGCATGCTTTCTCCTGCTCCATTGAATTCGAGAGGACTGGGGGAAATGGCTGAACGCTACACTTGGCTTCTTGGCACCCGTCCTATAGAAATAAATGAGGAGGTTTTTGTGGTAGACTGGTCTCCAAACAGAGATTCATTACTCATTTTGTCCATTTGAGATGCAGCCGATCAGTGCAGAACCGGTTGGCCTCCCCTCGTGATCTGACTTTGAGGATAATGTTACAGGCAGGCCTACACTCTCACAGTCCTATCCTGTTACAGAACCAGTAATGTGCTACTTTCATCTTCCATACAGGTACTGGAGCTGGTATGAGACATGGACACCTAGTTCACAAGTGAAGAGGTCTTGAAACTCTCTTCCCGGGCAGAATCTCCACCTGCAGAAAACTCTAAAACTCTTCCTGATGGAGACCGTCGAAGCATTACGTCACACGTCACTTCTGGACTCTTACGAGACTTTTTGATGGGCAGGGAAGCATTGGGAACATGCATAAATGGACGTGACACTTTATGCTGCCACCCGCGGGCACTCGAGAGTTCTCCTGCCCTCATAACTGTGTACTTTTTTTTTCTTCTGGTGCTGCTTTATACCTTAGTCAATGGGGGGGCCTGTATACTGTTGCTTTGTGTGGTTCCTACCAACACTGAGGACGTAATCTGAGAGGTAGAGAAAGGCTTCATTTTTATCATAGGGGAAGCTATTAAAACAGATCACGCAAAAAAAAGTCCCAAAAACCTAAAAATAAAGATTTAAATATTTCTTAAGGACATGGTGTGGTTTGAGTATATTCTCATTTTTTATGTCTGGTGTTATTGCTCATCTTGTGATACAATGGGTTTGGAAAGTATTTAAACCCTTTTAAATGTTTCACTCTCATTGCAGCCAATTGTTAAGATCCAATAATGTGCACTCTGCCCCCATCTTGACAGAAAAAAAACAAATGTAGATATTTTTGCTAATTTATTATACAAGAAAAACTGAAATCTCACATGGTGAGAAGTATTCAGCCCCTGGTGATAAGTATTCGGCCCCTTTGCTCAGTGTTGAGTAGAAGCAGCTTCGGAGCTGGTGCAGCCAGGAGTCTTCTAGGGAAAATGCAACAAGTTTCTCACCCCTGGATTTGGGGATCCTCTGCCTCTTCCTTGCAGATCCTCTCCGGTTCCCTCAGGTTGGATGGTGAACATTGGTGGAGGCCATTTTGAAGTCTCTCCAGAGAAGCCTGATTGGGGTTAGGTCCGAGCTCTGACTGGGTCAGTCCGGAATAGTCGTAGTTATTCTGAATGCTTTGTTATTTTAACTGTGTGCTTAGGGTCCATTGAACCTTCGGCCCCGCCTGAGGTCCAGAACGCTCTGGAAGAGGTTATCATTCAGGATATCTCTGTACGTGGCCGCATTAGTCTTTCCTTCAATTACAACCAATCGTCTTGTCCCTGCCCCTATAGCTGCCACCACCATGTGTCACTGCTGGGATTGTACTTGGCAGACCTTCTTGCCCCAGTGAAAATTCCAAGTGCCCCAGAATCTGGATGCTAGAGCCTGCTTTATGGTATGTTCAGTTTGGGAAGTCTGGGGTGGTGAAAGGTCCTCTTTAAGTGTTAACGAAATTATTTTGTAAATTTGGCCAGATCTGTGTCTATTTTGTCTCTGAGCTCCTTGGGCAGTTCTTAGACCTCATGTGCTCTGACATGTACTGTGAGGTCTTATATAGACAAACGTGTCTTTCCTAATCAAGACCAATTAGTTTGATTAAACACAGCTGAAGGAGTATAACCATCTCAAGGAGGATCAGATGAAAATGGACAGCATTTAAATAAGAGTGTCACAGTAAAGGGTCTGAATACTTATGACCATGTGATATTTCAGATTTTCTTAATAAATTATCAAAAATCTCTACATTTCAGTATTTTCTGTCAAGATGGGGGCAGCATGTACATTGAGCTGCAAAAAATAACTTTTTTGATCTTGCCAATTGTCTGAATACTTTCCATACCCATTGTATATAGTAAGGTGCATTTATAAATTGACTAAGGGTGCATTCACACGGCCATGCGCTCCCCCGCACTGGGAGAGGGCGGTGCTCTTCACCCCTCCTACCTCCATTGGCAAGCGAGTAGCCGCCCTATGTGGTGACACACCGTGACCTGGAGCCATAGACTTCTATTGTGGCTATAATCTGATCCTGCGATTCCTGCCGTCTGAATGAGCCCTAAGGAAGATTACGGACTGGAGAATGTAGCGTCGGACGGGTGTGTGCTGCGAAACAGGTTACTGATTGTTGGTTTCCTCGTGATATCTCCATGTGAACACTAAAAAGACACGTTAGGGGATATTTTTTCTGTAATAGCTGCAATACCAACCCCAATGTGTAAGCATACTGGTGTGTGAGGCTACATGGAGGTCTATTGAGGAGCAGGAGTGAGCTGAGCTAAAATAAGTTTTTATCTTGCCTGAAGTGCTTCATTTACATCCATGCAGGTCAGTAATTTACTATAATGTGGTGATTGTCCCCAAGTCTTCTCTATGTGATCTGGTTGATCCAATGATGACCAATTATACTGCTAGTGCCTCCTTACAGGCAGTTACTAGCAGTGTATATTGTACATCCTTTCAGACCTGTAGACATTTTGAAGTGTTGGAGGAAGTCTTCTCACTTCCGGTACGGCACAGGTAGCACGCGGCCACTTCAATCGGCTGTATTGCAAGCCGTAGAGCAGTGGTTCTCAACCTTTCTAATGCTGTGACCCCACAACACAGTTCCTCATGTTGCCGTGACCCCAAACCATGTACAAGAATATTGTATTTGTGCCAAAAAAGGCAATAAAATAGTGGCTCCGATGGCTTTAGGCAACCCCTGTGTTTTGATTGTTCAACCCCCAGGTTGAGAACCACTGCCAAAGAGCATGCTATCTCTCTCTGTATGTACAGCCGGGCTTCATGGCTCCCTATGGAGGGGTGAGCAGCGCTCGTCTCTAGCCGGGCATGATACACAACGTGCACATGAAGCCTCAGCCTGGTTGGCACCTCTGTCGGCTGTTTCTATAAAGTTTTCCTTTCATCTATAATAAAGTATTTTGATTTACATAAAATAAGGCAAATTTATAAGTGCGCCCGGCGTTTTTACATAGACCCGTTTCTTAAAAGCACATCAGAGTTTGATTCTTTTTCCGAACGTTCGTGTTCTGCCTCAGAAGTGGCACATGCCAGTGCATATGATGGCATTATGTATGCAAATCCCAGGGCAGACACATAAGATCTGTGCTGCTTATCGTTGTCTCGTACCTTGGAGATCAAAATGTAAGCGGAAAAGATCTCAGTATTTTTCCTTTTTCATGCCTTCTACTTCCCGACATAAGAGCTTTCTTATAAATTCTCAGTCTTTGTTCACAGTAAAAGCCGCGCTGCTTTCTTCTTAAAAGCTACTCCCTCAAATTTTCCAATACAGTTTCAAGCCGCTAACGAGCCGTGCACCGGCCTGCATCACATGACCAAATGATCTACTCTGTATCTTGCATTGGGAGATCTACATTCCCTGTGGAGAACCAGAACCTTCCATGTCCACAATAAAAAGGAAAGTGCTTTACTCTCTTCTGGAGCCCTGTGCTTCCTCCTTGCCGAGATGTAGAGAGAGAAATATGGAAATGAAAATGTACAAAAATAAATGAATGAAACAAAATGGAAACTTTACATGAAAAATCTGTGTTTTAGAGAACTTGAAGGTGTTATATATTAAGTGCCATCATTTGGATAAGTTGAGGGAATATTTTGAGAATTTCTACCAAACGAGACCAATGCTTTACTCTTCTCTTGTTATGTTGCCAAAAACCTGTTATGATACTTACACACATTTTTATATTTCTACCTGTTTACTGAAACATATTCAAGTTATAGTTATATGATGGACGTAAAGTCCAGACCTAAAGCTTTCATTTGAGGGGATCATCCAATCATCCAAGTGATATCTATATAGAGGTCACTGTACAGGGAGGGGGAGGAGATAAGCTGTGACATCATCTATTGTCAGCCCAAGCCTCTCAGGAGTCTTTTGGAGATGAAAGGGAAGGTTCGAAACTGGTTCGGTATAGTATAGTACAGTTGGACTTGGGTCCAGTGAAGTTTCTCTTAGTAAAGTGGGTAAACAAGAGCATTCTGTGAAGAAGAGGGTACGACCCAGAAGATGAGAGAGATTGAAAATTTTTAGTTAGTTGAGAATTGAGCCTGCTGGGGAGAGAGACTGTAACCAGATGTGAGGGGATGGGGTCACTGATGACAGGTAGTGGGGCGAGCAGAGGAAAGGGCCTAGACACTTCTTCCTCTGTGACTGCTCAAGAGATAGTGACACAGATAAGTTATGGGAGGGAGGGGATTGGAGGGTGAGTGGTTGAGCAATTATTTCCTGGCTATCAATCATTTTGTCCTTTAAATAGGCAGCCAATCTTCAGCCCCAAGGTCCTGTCCAGGGGCGTGCACCTTGGGTGTTAGTAGGAGTGAAGGTATCAAAGCCTTTTGGGGTTGTTAGAGAGAGGGATATGAATTATTAAAATAGACCTGTTTAGCAAGGTGAAGGGCAAGTTATAGTTTTTAGCATAAATTTGAAGTGTAGAAAGTCTGCAGATGTGCGCGCTTATTTTCCACAGACGTGTCAGCAATCCTGGAGCACTGCCGAAGAAAACGAGTTTGGTTCAGTTGCCAAGGTTGCCTGCTTGTGTGTTGAAATTTCGGATAGTGAGTGGTGCCATCTCATCTAGGGCGTTCTGACAGTGGAATATAGTGGTTATACCAGTTTGGACAGGGAAAGAGGAGATGGGGGACAGTGCAGACTGTAAGTTTTCTGTGAGTTTAAGAGTATCTATTGCACGTGGGTTCCGTTATGAGTGAGGGTGGAAGGCTCTGAGAACGAGAAGGATTATTGAAGTAAAAGAAAGAGATTATGGTCTGAAGTGGAAAGGAGAATTGGTAAAACTCAGATTGAAGATGGTCGGGAGAAGACCAACATCGAGGATGTTTTCCTCACTATGAGTGGGGAAATCGCAGAGTTTGTGAAAGACCGAGAGAAGTAGTTAGTGCCATAGCTGAAGGCAGAGGGGAAATGGAGTTGTACCAGGGATTGTTGAAGTCTCCCACTGATGATGTTGGATTTCACAGGATAAAAAGTGAGAGAGCCAGAGGCAAAGTGGTCAAGAAACTGATAGGGTGAGCCAGGAGGACGGTATAACACAGCCCACGAAGAGAGAATGGGCGGAAAAGTCTGAGGTGTGGACTCAAAGATGGGAAAGTAAGAGAGGGTACAGGAGGAATGACCTGAAAGTGCTTGTGGAGAGAGAGTATTGCCTACCCCACCTCCCTGCCTATTCTCCAGGTCGTGGAACAGTGCGAAAAGTGTAAATCCCGCCATAAGACAATCTGCAACGGAGGCGGAGTCATCCTGCTGGATCATGTTTCCGTAATGGCAAGCATGTCAAAAGATTTAGAAAGAAAGAGGTCATGAACTGATTGCTGTAGTTTATTACACACAGAGCGTGGCTTTCGATGGGCGTTCCATAGTCACATTTAAAGGGGTTACGGGTGGAGAAGAGAAGAGATGGTACACTGAATCTTTATAAGGTTAGGCAGGTGGTTTCTGTTGAAGTGTTAAACTAAGCAAGGTGGGCCTGGGTTAGTAGAAACGTCCCCTGCGCAAACAGCGAAGGCAGAAAGAAAAGAGACAAAAGATGCTTAGAGAGATTTATAGAAGTTTATTTCTTGCTTCACAGCAGAAGACTGTGATAAGTTGTCTGGTTACATAACGTTAGAGGTGTGTGAGTGGTAAAAGAAGGTGAGTGAAGAAGGGAGGCATTGATATGGTAGGTGGTAACTGGTGGAATAGATGGACGGTAGGCAAGAAACCAACATGGCAAACAGGGAGAAATGGAAAACATTTGAGACAAACTAATTGTTCATTTTTCTCTGCCCTCTTACCTGCCTCCTGCCCTGTCTAACTGCAATGTCAAACTGCAGTTTTCATACTTCTCAGCATTTATATATTCGCATGAATATTATGCTAAGCAAACAAAGAAATGCAGCAAACCTGGAATGCAGCATTCTTACTATCACTACAACTTTTATACCCAGAGAAGACAAGAGACCAGGCCCTCATTTAGCTCATAAAACAATTAATCTGGACACTTAACACATTGGATCAAGTTCTGAACAGAGAAAAACAAACTACATTGAGGGCAGAGATGACATTAATCAGGTAGGACAGAAGGGTCAAATGTTACAGAAAGAAACAGACACATGCAATACGAGGGCATACAATATATACCATTGCAGAGAGTGAGACTGGTTTAAAGACACATAGTGATGGTGAAAATGATTCAGCATCCAGAGATATATACCTGTGGAGAGAATGAGATTTTGATTGTTATAAATTCCATTCCAATTCAAACTGCAGTTTCATACTCTCAGAATATTATTGTATTAGCAGAATTTATGCATAAGCAACTCTGGGGGTTGAGGTAGAAGTCATTTTTCCTAGCGTGTATAAATATTGTATCGATGCTGAGCGCTGAATGAGTGGTATCGAGTCGGATGTATGTAGGGAGAGCGCGCTGTATCCGCGCCATGCGGCTCATACTGGATATTTGGGAGTAACGGGTCCTGGCCTCGGGCGGTGTTATTTCCAGGCTTTCAGGCTGGCGTTGTGCTGTGAGTCATAGAGATGGTACAAGTAAAAGAACCTTACACCTCTGTGCGCGCCGAGGTGCATTACCTGATCCGGCATAAGGTCACGGTCTGACACGGCTGCAGGGGGTTTAGCTGGCGCATCGGCACCGAGTCTCCCCCGGCTCAGGAGCTGGCAGCATGTCAGGGGGCGAGAGCGGCACAGATGCTGGAGGCAGGATTCCTGGTAATCGCTTACATGTTTGCAGAGATTTCGACTGAAGGTAAACGCAAGCTGTTGATGAAAGTCTTCAAGCCTATTACATGGCGTCAGTTGTACATATATAACGATTTAACAGCTGACAGCCGTGGTTATTACCGATCAACACTGCAAACCCTCGAAGTGTTTGCGCTCATCCACACAACAGCAAATTGGAGACTCTTGCAAACTTTAGGGTTTCCTATTGTACAGATTTTTTTTGTGAGGCCGCCATTGTTGCAACCGCATTTTTGGACCATGCTATTAGAAGTCAATAGCCGCCGCGAGCTAACCGCTATTTGTGCTGCTAGCGCGCTGGGCTGAGGATCCGTGACCCGGTGCGTTTACATTTTCACGCTGCTTACAATTCCTGAGAATGAAGAAAATAATTCAAAGAAGCTAAAGGAAAGGGTAAACTTGCACCAAGAACGCGTTGTGTGACCGCACCCTAAGGCCTAGTTCACACCTGTCTTTCTGGCTTTACGTTGCCCTATGCGTTTTTATAAGAGCATAGATACAAGTATCGTCCTCCAGGTCCTGTGTTCACCTTCCTTTCACATTGAATTCATGTTACCCACCGCACCGCAGCCTCCGCCCAACCTGTTATGTATCAGCACTTTCATTATTAAATTGACATAACCAAACAGCCAAGCAATACAGAAGGTACGCTGCCAAAAACAAGGGAGTTATGGAGGATTGGCTCCACCATTGTGCTTTCCTACCATTAAATAGACGTTCATAAACCTACCCAGGCCGTCCTGTAGGGGATGTCACACATGCGTTTGGTCCCGTTTTTAAACATCCGTTTTTGGCAGTTTACCGTGCATTTGGCTGCTTACAACCTGTTGATCTATTAGGATATTGGGAAAAACAGACTAAAAACGACCAAAAACGCCATGTGTGGCATCACCCTAATGTCTTCAGTAATCCGCTGGATCACCCAAACTGGAATACCTAGGCGGCCATTCTAGAGTTTGTGGCTACTGAATCATAGGTACATGAAGGGAGTTCTGTGCACAAATATACCGACACGTAAAGGTAACTATGTCTGAGCTCTTGACTTTCACACTCCATATCACTCACCACCTCAGAGCTGTGACAGCGAGGGCCGCCATCATCTGGTATCTCGTACTACATTTGTAATTAGTCATGTCTTAGCTATGCGAGTCTTCTCTGTAACTAACTGCATTGTCACTGTTTTAGTCTTAAAATTTTGAATTTCAATTTTTGCTTTAAACTTTCCCATCATGCCTTGCTCAAGCATGTCCTTGCCCTTCAATCCGGGTCCTTCTATCAGGTTCCCAGTGTCGGCATCTGGCCGATTCAGCGAATGGAAGTCACAATTCAAGGGCCCTTCCTTTCTCTTTTCCACTTTTTTTGCCCCCACAGTTCACAGACCACCACCCCAATCATTGAAAATGTCTTCACTGTCTTGACATAAGCTTTGGGTCATTGTCCTGCCAGGACACTGTGTTCCTCCTTTCATACCCCAGTACTCTGGTGGGTACATGTTCCACCATCAGTCCTGATCAGTACCCAACTACTTTGGCTGTGAAATAAATCCAATAATCGGCGTCCCTCCACAACCTTGACTGTTTCCCCTCCCGCAATTTCTTGAATCCGTTGGCCTTTTTTTTTTTCCCTTGATTCTGTAAGATCCTTTGTCATTAGAGCCCGTTCATTGACTCATCATTGTCTCATCGCTTCATTTCCAATCTCCTACGCCCACTCTCATACTTATTCTCATCCTTTCTAATATATATCTATGTATCACTAGTGTAGGCAGTAATATGTTGATGGCACGACTTTCCTTATTGTTGACCTGGTCATTTATCCATCAACGACGCCAAAATATAATCCGTCTCTATTCCCTGTCTGCACCCAGCAACTCCCAATTTCTGGTGGCAAATATATAAGAAAGCCGCCAAGAAACCAGTCCCCTCTGCTGTCTCGCGTGCGTCATCCTCATTCGCCATTCTTTCCTCCTCGTGTCTTGTAATGGAAAGTTGAAATGTTGATTCAATAAACGTCTCGGCGGACGTATGTAATACCATTTTACATCTGCAGCTTCAGCTCACCAGACCGCCATAAATAACTGTCAGACCATCCATTTTAAGGAAATGAGATCCATGTTCTCTGGAATGTAATGCACGAGGCAATTTCAGCCCCGGCTCAGATAATATAACCATGTTTACTTCCCTGGCGGGATTTGAGATTGATTACCACATTTCTATAGACTATGAAAAACAAGAATAGGAGGAGGTCACTTTTTTTTTTTTGGCTTTAGCAAACCGTTTCTCTTTTCGTTATGTTGGCGAGCAGCGTAGAAAATGCTAAATGAGGGAGAAAATACAGAGAGAAAGTCTTCATCTTAGGTCATCAAAAAGACATAGTAAATACTGCCGGGGAAATTCATCTTTCTGTGTGAGGAGGCAGCCAGGAGCAGTGGAACTGGATTCGTCTTACCGATGGGAAAACGTTGGCTATGGACAGACTTTTTTGTCAGGGGATATACGTACCTAGGAATTTTGGAGCTTCCATGTCTTATCTGTATAACCAGTGTGGCCACTACACGAAGAATGGCGGCTGACTTGTATTCCATTCAAGTGGATTCGAGGATCCATCTCTTACATGGGGGAGTCAATCATGTTAAGCCAGAACAAATCCTAATTACAGGAAGGAGAAAATTTATTCACTGGGGTCCAACTGCAGAGCCTCAATTTGGGACCCACAAGACCACCAGTGGAAAGGCGTCACCAGTGCTCCAGGCGCTTTGCCAGATTGCAGTGGACCCCTATATCCCTTCAACTTTAGCTTTGTTTGTGGAAAATCTTTTTAACATGAACTTGTATCCTACTGACAGCGCTACATTGAGCACTAACGAGTTATGAGGGGCACAAGACCTAATTGTCATTGAATGGCGTCTCGTGCCAGATTTGGGAGTTGACGCAGTTCAGAATAAATGATATCCAACTATACCTGTTTTTAGGTCGAACGTATGGGCTCTTGACCTCCGTTACGGAGAGATTGACGGTCTACGGAAAGTAAACTCTATGGTTTGGACTATGAACCTGTCACTGACCACTTGTAGTAAATAATACTTCCCTTATTTATATAGCGCACACAGATATGCGCTCTGCAAAGAGCTTTCCAATCAGTCCCTGTCCCCAGTGGGCTCACAATTTTAATCAACCTAACATATGTTTTTGGAGTGTGGAGGAAACCGGAGAAGAGACGCAAACGACGAAGAATACAAACTCTTTGAAGATGTTGACTTGGATGGACTTGAACCAGCACCCCAGCGGTGCATGGCTGTAGTTCTACCACGCCTGAGCCCCGTGCTGCCCAACAAATGCAAGAGTGTGGCACTCTGTACCTCACTGAGCCCTTCATGCAGATCCTGTCATATTTACCATTAAAAACCTATGGGGACAGACCGATCTGACAAGCTCTTGGCAGCCGCGTGCATAATTGCGTCGCTGTATGAAAAAGAATTGTTAGTAAAACCTGACAAACATTCATATGGGGAGACCAGTATGGCCTAGTTATTGGGGTCCGTTGGCACCATTAAAATTCACCCTACCATGAATTCACCAATGATAATTAGTTTTCTTGCTCTTCCTTATGGGAACAGCAAATCAAAACTGGTCAGCGCAGATAATCATCTGCTTTTTTATATTCCTCAATCCCGGATCCTTTCATATCCGACCACCTCCAGGCGCTCGGCTCTCGGATCATCAGTTTGGACGCTGTCACTGATCATTTCCCAGGCAGATTAAAAGCAAGATGTTATTAGACATTCTGGAATTTATAGTCAAGAGCACAAGCAAGGTCTGCATCAGAATACAAACAATCCTGGCATAAACACACGGCATGGCAGCGCTTGGACCACCAAGCGGGGTCCACAGCGAGATGTTACAGAGCTGGAGGAAGCGCAGTCTCCACCACCACACATATCCACACCATATCCTCCAACTTTTTCTCAGGTTTTATTACTAAGATGAAATATTTTATTGCTTTCGAAACTACCACCCAAATTTTCTGTAATATCTATTAAGAGTAAGTGGCTGGGAGAAGGAATGTCAGTATCAGGAGTTTCCGCCCCAGAATAAAGGTAAGCATCTGGAATGAGATCGCCCCTGTGGCCCATTCTTATAACAAATTGTCATTGCTTTGCTTAACCGCTCGGAAGTGTCCTTTGTTCGGCTCGTCGGCTTAGTTATCACATGTAAGCCCTCGCCCACCTCCATGACATCACATCATTATAGGGTGTAATTACCTACAAATACAGCGCTTTCTCCGCTCACAATGCACCGCAGCGCCCCATTGATTCTGTCTGAATTATTGCACGCGTACAAACGCCCCGGCGGTGAACTGGTTTAAGCCCCGCACCTCCCTGACATTTTGCATTTTGAGTGCAGGCGCGTAACCTCTTTCATTATCTCCCCGTATTCCTCCATTATAGTTGGCCTCCGTTTTATATTTATCTTTTATTAGAGCTTTGGGTCTCCCACATTCGGTTTTATTTACGGCAGCGCTCATCGCTTCATCTGTGCGCCTTTTACTGCCGCCATCTATGCATCAGATATCTTACTTGGACAATGGAAGCCATAATCTTCACGATCACAAGCTGCCACTCGCTTGAGAACAGCCCTCGGGGTCCGGCAGGAGGGAGTCCGAGCCCTGATACCATCTCGCACCCACAAAGCCGCTAATGGACTTTTCAATAGTTTGATCATGTAATCCTCTAGTTATGATATCATGAACTGAGGTCCACACGTGGGAGGAGGAGAAGTTTCAGCGTTCATCCGCGCATTTATTTATGTTCACCTTGCAGTGATTGATCTGCAATTAGCAAGTTTCTATCTTTCGGAAAATGTGTGGTTCACACGAGGACTTGCCCAAATTGCTTGGGGCCAATTTATATGGTTGCATCCTTGAGTCATTATTCTGTTTCCATTGAGTGGAAACTGCTTTTCAACTGACCCATCCTGTCTATACTCAGCTGGTCGTCTACTGCTAGTGAACATGCCCGACGTGTGCTTCCTCCAGAGTGTGGGATGTATGATCAGCCAATTGCACGTTACATATATTATCCATTTTATGAGAGGCTGCCTGTGTTTGGAGTGGAGACTATGTATGTACTGTGCTATCTACTGGACCGGTAGCTGGTAAACTGTCCTAGCTCCGTGGGATCAACTGGTGTGGATAGACTGGTGTGGTTCCTTCCAGGTGACTCCACGTTCCTTGCACAGGCTGATTTGGAATCAGCGAAGGGACCTGATAGAATTTGGACGATAGTGCCGCCATCTACAGTATGTCACTCTATCACATAAAACCATAATACATCGTACTCAGTTTTTGTGGCGTCAACAAGCCCTAAAACAATCCAATTGTCTTGACCCCGATATTGCCATTATCTGCTATGCCCCTGCACAGTGGCGAGGGACGTGCAGTAGTGAGTCAGCTGGCGGTGCTCCTGGCTCCTTACCCGCTGCAAGCCTGACCCGTTACCGGTAAGAGCCCCAATGATGTAACGGAGGGGGCATAGGCAGCTAAAAAACCGCTGGTGTATGATAAATCACCTCCATTGATTCCTTCAGAGCAGAAGCTCTTCTCTTGCCTCCGTTGGGACATGTTGAGGGCTGTTCTGAGGACTCAATTAATTACAGATCTAGTAATAAATCCCCTCTACATACTCTGCAGCACCTTAGTTTGGTATTAGGTTGGATCTTACGGATATAACATTTAATACGCCAAACGACCAGAGAATTACGAAGACTCTGCTGTACCCGATCCTTCATGAGCTGCACACGAAGCCAAGACTCATTCTCCCTCTGAATCTTTTCCTTCAAGGTTAAAGCCATTTTAACAATTAAGTTAGAGTTCAATCCCGCACCAAGACTAGAGTGGCTTTGTGTTTTTTTTCTGCTTCTCTATTATTAGAGTTTGTTGGGGTTTGCAGGGTTGCTGGTTTATGATCACAGAGAGTCAAAAAAACAATAGGGGTTAATGTTCCTTGTCAATCATGCCCGCCTGTGCAGTGAGGAGCGGAGGACGTGATTGCCGGGATTTCTGCTCCGCTGATGGGATTTTTGTGTTGTGAGCCTCGACGTACCGGCGAGGATTCATCCGATGCAGAAAGTGACAACGTTTCCCTGTGTGGTGATCACGAGTGACCTGTCCTTAGTGTAATGAAGTGTCTTGGGTGTGGGGCGCTCGGCAGTGTCCTCGCTTTCTCTCCGGTGACTGAATCGTCAGATGAGGCGTGGCGGGGAATGTGCTCTTTGCCCTTGTACGTATGCGCGTGCGTTTATGGGATTGCCGCATTACAGTAATGTATGCACAGCCTGGTAAATCTGCTGAGGGCTCGGCCCTGGCATTAAATTACTGAAATGTAATACGCTAATGATTCTGTACAATTTGTGGATGTAGTGAAACATCATAGATGATGGAATAGGTTTTCCATATATGTACGTAGTACTTTCATCTATAGCCGGTCCTTGTTGCTGAAACATCCGCTTCATGCTGTTCTCTCCGAACCTCTATTAGTCTTTTCATGGGTTTTGTAGTTTTCATCTTTGAAAATACTCTTGAATTCTGGTTTTGCACAAGTGCAGTGGAAGGATGGTGTGGCCGGGGGGGGTCCTCACACTGCGTGCTCTTGGTTTTGCACAGAACTGGTCAGCTGCTCCTCCCAAGTAGTGTCCTAGCAGTCGTGCTTCCGCTTCTATGGAGCAGCTCCTACAGAAAATAAGAGCACGATGGTTAATTTTCACTACTCCTGAGGAGATGGGAGAAATGGCCCTACAACCTTTCCCAATTGATGGGCATCCACATATTGCTTTTAATTACCACCTTCTTCCTTGCTTGTTTGTTTTCAACCAAACCGTGAATGCTCCATATTAGTCAATGTCAGAACTAGCAAACTTCGCTATTATGGAAAGTGTGTCACACATTCTGCTAATGATTTCTATGGAATTATTATTGGTTCCTTTTTTTTCTGCATTTTGGCAAAGTTGTTTTAAACAATGACTTCAATCTATTGTGTTTTTTTCATTAGATTGACCTCATTTACTTATGAACCATTTTTTTTTTTTTACTATTATGATCTGTATTTGTAAATACGATTTAGAAAAACAAAACAATACAACGAATTACTTTTTCTTAAGACCATAATCCCATATCTCCCCATCACAGTATGCAGAACTTTGGTTTTTTTTTATTATTTTATTTTTTTTTTTTTTTTTTTTTTTACTTAACCTGATCACATCATACACTACTATATCCGAGTTGTATTAACCGGGTTTTTTTCTGTATTCCCCCTCGCTATCTTCTGGGAAATCTTATGCTTTACTTCAGGGGCTGTACAAGTTTTTAAGCTTTTAGTGTTGTCTTTTAGTGTGTTTTTTTTTTTTTTTAATATCTCTCCCAAAACCTGGGGCAAAATGCATGAGGTACCAGAGGCATCATTGCGTATTTAGATTTCCAGTATCATGCCCTCTTCTCTTCTGACCAACAGCTACAGAATTGGGCCTCAGTGTATGTTTGACCTGTCGGGTTATAGGATATGTATATTTGTCCCTATGGATATATTCGTCACATCCAGGAATGAGAATGTAAGTAAACAAACCCCCCCCTCTCCTCCGCCTCCCTGTGATGTTCCAGAGATGATGACCTAAATCTCTCAAATCCAAACATAAAACCTAGTGGGAAAACCATGATGAATCCACATTGCAGCGGAGCGGAGGGTGTATAGAAAGCCAGGCTCGCCTTTAGTACTCCCAAATTAGATGTATTCCCCCTACTCCTGGATACCCCTTAATTTTTAATTTTTCCTCTCCTCATTGTCCAGCTCTTGTGTACACTTGGAGTCAGCGAGGTGCCTTGTCTCCGATGTCAGATAACAAAAGGTTATTTTGTTAAGGAAATTTCTGTAAACCTGCAGCTTGTCTCCGCTTACTACCCGTTAGCCCAACGGGGTTGAAGGTCGCTGTGTAAACAGTTGCCTAAAGCCGTTGTACGAGGGTGAATGTTTTGATTTTTTAGTCCATTTACACGAAACAAACCCTTCTTGGTTCTTTTACAGGAGTCAATGTTCTTATTGCTGCTAACAGCCAGTGCACAATCAGTAAGTCCGCTCTTCTTACAGTCATCTTGAGGCCATGGGTGCCTGGGTTTCTCTTAAATATATTGCAACAAATCATAAAGAAAAACCATCATCCGGGAATAGTTTTCTTTCTCCCAGTCCTCTCATAGTCCTCTATTTGGTGCAGTAACTGCAGCCGTTGAAGACCAAATGGTTATTTCCAAAGATTTGCACTTTGGTGGTGAAGGGGGCGGCCTGCCTGCTGGGTTTTTAACCAATTATGGTTTTTGGGGTGGAGTGTTATCTTTCAGTTGAGCAATGGTCATGCATGCTTTCTCCTGCACTCCATTGAATTCGAGAGGACTGGGGGAAATGGCTACGACTTGGCTTTTGGCACCCGTCCTATAGAATAAAGAGCGAGAGTTTTCGTGGTAGACTGTGGTCTCCAACACAGATTCATTCCTCATTTTGTCCATTGTGGGCGTCAGGCTGATATTTGCGAAGACCGTTGGCCTCCCCTCGATGTGACTTTAGGATAATGTTACAGGCACCCTACCACAGTCCTAGCCTATTTACAGAACAGTAATGTGCTATCTTTCATGCTTCCATACAGGTACTGGAGCTGGTATGAGCATGACACCTATTCACAAGTGGGAGGTCTTGAAACTCTCTCCCGGGCAGAATACCTCCCCTGCAGAAAACTCTAAAACTCTTCTCTGATGGAGACCGTCGAGCAATTACTCACACGTCACTTCTGGACCTCTACGAGACTTTTTGATGGGCAGGAAGCATTGGGAACATGCATAATGGACTTGACAGTTTATGCTGCACCCGCTCGCACTCGAGCAGTTCTCCTGCCCTCATAACTGTGTACTTTTTTTCTTCTGGTGCTGCTTATACCTTAGTAAATGGGGGGGCCTGTATAACTGTTGCTTTGTGTGGTCCTACCAACACGAGGACGTAATCTGAGAGGTGCAGAAAGGCTCATTTTTTATCATAGGGGAAGCTATTAAAACAGATCACGCAAAAAAAGCCCAAAAACCTAATAAAATAAGATTTAAATATTTCTTAGACATGGTGTGGTTTCAGTATATTCTCATTTTTATGTCTGGTGTTATTGCTCTCTTGGGAACATGGTTCGGAAGTATTTAACCCCTTTAAATGTTTCACTCTCTATGCAATTGTTAAGATCCAATAATGTGCACTTCTGCCCCACTCTTGACAGAAACAAAAACAAGGTAGATATTTTGCTAATTTATTACTACAAAAAAACTGAAATCTCCCTGGTCATAAGTACAGCCCCTGGTGTACTATCGCCCCCTGGAAAGTATTCAGCCCCTGGTGATAAGTATTCTTCAGCCCCTGTGATAAGTATTCACCCCTAGTGGTGAAAGTATTCAGCCCTAGTGGTGATAATATTCAGCCCCGATGGTGAATAGATTCAGCCCTAGTGGTATAAGTAATTCAGCCCCTAGTGGTGATAAGTATCCACCCCTGGTGATAAGTATTCAGCCCTAGTGGTGATACATTATTCACCCCTCGTGGTGAAAGATTCAGCCCAGTGGTATCACTATTGTGATGTGCGCCTGTGATTAGTATCGCCCCTTTCTCATGTTGAGTAGAAGCAGCTTGGACTGGTGGCACCAGGAGTCTCGTGACAAATGCAACAAGTTTCTCACCCCTGGATTTGGGAATCTTCTGCCTCTTCTAGATCCTCTCGGTCCCTCAGGTGGATGGTGAAACTTGGTGGAGGCCATTTTGAAGTCTCTCATCCAGAGAACTATTGGGGTTATTCCGGGCTCTGGTGTGTCAGGGGAATAGTCCGGAGTTATTCTGAATGTTGTTTTTAATAACTGTGTGCTTAGGGTCCCTTGAACCTTCGGCCCCGCCTGAGGTCCAAACGCTCTGGAAGAGGTTATCATCCAGGATATCTCTGTACGTGGCGCATTAGTCTTCCTTCAATTACAACCAATCGTCTTGTCCCTGCCCCTATAGCTGCCACCACCATGTGTCCTGCTGGATTGTACTTGGCAGACCTCTTGCCCCAGTGAAAATTCCAAGTGCCCCAGATCGATGCTAGAGCCTGCTTTAGGTATGTTCGAGTTGGGAAGTCTGGCGTGTGGTGAAAGGTCCTCTTTAAGTGTTAACGAAATTATTTTGTAAATTGGCCGATCGTGTGTCTATTTTGTCTCTAGCTCCTTGGGCAGTTCTTAGCCCTCTTGTGCTCTGACATGTATTGTGAGGTCTTATATATACCAAACGTGTCTTTCCTAATCAAGACAATAGTTTAATTAAACACAGCTGAAGGATATAAAAACCACCAGGAGGATCAGATTGAAAATGGACAGCATTTAATAAAGTGTCACAGTAAAGGGTCTGAATACTTATGACCATGTGATATTTCAGCTTTTCTTGTTTAATAAATTAGCAAAAATCATCTACATTTCAAGGTTTTTTTTGTCAAGATGGGGCAGCACTGAATTGACTTGCCAAAAAAAAAACAACTTTTTTGATCTGCCAATTGCTGAATACTTTCCATACCCTTTGTATATAGTAAGGTGCATTTATCAATTGATAAGGTGCCTTCCACGCCATGGCTCCCCCGCACTGGGAGAGGGCGGTGCTCTTCACCCCCTCATCCTCCATGCAAGCGAGTAGAGCCGCCCTATGGTCGGCTGACAACCGGGACCTGGAGCCATAGACTTCTATTGTGGCTATAATCTGATCCTCGATCCTTGCCGTGCTAATGAGACCCTAGGAAGATTACGGACTGAGCAAGTGTAGCGTCGACGGGTGTGTGCTGCGAAACAGGTTACTGATTGTTTGTTTCTCCTCCTCGTGATATCTCCATGTGAACACTAAAAAGACCGTTAGGGGATATTTTCCTGTAATAGCTGCAATACCACCCATGAAGCAAGGCGTAGACTGACCATACTGGTGTGTGAGGCTACATGGAGGTCTATGAGGAGAGGAGTGAGCTGATCTAAAATAAGTTTTTATCTTGCCTGAGTGCTTCATTTCATCCATGCAGTCAGTAGTTTACTATAATGTGGTGATGTCCCAGTCTTCTCTAGGTGATCTGGTGATCCAATGATGACCAATTATATGCTAGTGCCTCCTTACAGCGAGCGAGATACCTATAGTAAATGTAGAGCTCAGCAGCGGTGCATCAGAGGTCAGCATAGTCATCCTTTCAGACTGTAGACATTTTGAAGTGTTGGAGGAATCTTCTCACTTCCGGTACGCACAGGTGCACAGGCCCTTCAATCGGTGATTGCACGCCGTAGAGCGTGGTTCTCAACCTTTCTATTTGGACCCCAAACACAGTTCCTCATGTTGCCGTGGACCCCAAACCATGTCAAGAATCATTTATTTGTGCCAAAAAAGGCAATAAAATAGTGGCTCCGATGGCTTTAGCAACCCCTGTGTTTTGATTGTTCACCCCGCCGGGTCGCGAGAACCACTGCCGAGAGCATGCTATCTCTCTCTGTATGTACAGCCGGCTGCATGCGCCCCTTGGAGGGGTGCAGAAGCGCTCGTCTCTAGCCGGGCATGATACACAACGTGCACATGAAGCCTCAGCCTGGTTGGCACCTCTGTCGGCTGTTTCTATAAAGTTTTCCTTTCTCTATAATAAAGATATTTGATTTACATAAATAAGGCAATTTTATAGTTTTTAACATAGACCCGTTCTTAAAAGCAGTGCATCATAGTTTGATTCTTTTCCGAACGTTCGTGTTCTGCCCAGAAGTGGCACATGCCAGTGCATATGAATGGCATTATGTATGCAATCCCAGGGCAGACACATAAGATTGTGCTGCTTATCGTTTGTCTCTAGTTGAGATCAAAATGTAAGCGGAAAAGATCTCAGTATTTTTTCCTTTTTCATTCCTTCTACTTCCCTACATAAGAGCTTTCTTAATAAATTCTCAGTCTTGTGTTCACAGTAAAGCCGGCTGCTTTCTTCTTAAAACGACTCCCTCAAATTTTCCAATACAGTTTGAGCCGCTAACGAGCCGTGCGCCGGCCCACATCACATGACCATGCACCGGTGTTGTTTTACTTACGGAAGTGAACATGAAGCTTCCGTTGGAATGACAGCAGCCAACTATCTTGGACTGTGAGATTTGATACAGATCAATCAGTCCCTGAACCACCAGCCCGAAGACCTGGTTACATATCCTACCTTGTTTGTGATGGATTCCCTTCCACTGGTTGGAAAGATCTACTCTGTTTTGTCAGCCTCTGATTGGGAATCTACATTCCCTGTGGAGAACTCAGAACCTTCCAGGTCCAGAATAAAAGGTAAGTGCTTCTACTCTCTGAGTATGTAAGAGAGCGAAATTGGAAATGGACAATGTGGAAAAAATATTTGAAAGAAACAAAATAGAACTTTTCATGAAAATTCTGTGTTTTTGGAGATACTTGAGCTGTGTTTAATGTCAAGTTTTTTTAGGAAGTTTGGATATAGTGAAGGGAATCTTTTGTGAAATTTCTCACAAAGTCGAAACTCTGATATTCTGCGTCTTCTATTGTTATTTGTTACCAAAGAGACTTACAAGCTGTATTGGATACGTTAGTTTGTTAGCCATAAATATTTGAACATCTGACCAAATTTTCTGTATTCTACCTGTTTTACTGAACCTTTCAGTTCTGTTATATGATGGGACAAAAGTTCAGACCTAAAAGCTTGAGTGATCATCCAATTTTTAACATGGAGGTTTAAGAAGACTTAATGTTGCCCTTAGGCATGTGTGCCCCCCTGTTTCTTAAAGGGATTACCAGAACTTGGGCTGATTAATTTGGGCATTTCATGGTCATCGCTGGGTAATGTCCTTCCTCATTATGTGCATTCTCACAAAGCAGATAAAAAGTCCTGGAAGTTGATCTGAGGTTCTGGTGCTCGCATTTAGAAGATTTTACTGTGATAAAACATTGCAGGAACCTCCAAGCAGGTGAAACAACCCATCCTCAATCTACAAACACATCAAGGAAATTGCCTGCAATTTATGTGATAGACAAAAGTCTACAGTTTGGTACATCCCAAGAGGTGAGTGGTCCCGCATCAATGCAAAGACCTGGATTTGCACGAAGGACAACTGGTGGATGACTGCAGATAATTACCAATATGAAAAGATCCCCTCACAACACTGACGCAATAATGATGGGTCAGTGTTATCTATATAGAGGTCATTGTACAGGGAGGGGGAGGAGATAAACTGTGACATCATCTATTGTCAGTAGTGATGTAATGATGGGTCAGTTTTATCTATATAGAGGTCATTGTACAGAGAGGAGGAGGAGATAAGCTGTGACATCATCTATTGTCAGTAGTGATGCACTGATGGGTCAGTGTTATCTATATAGAGGTCATTGTACAGGGAGGAGGAGGAGATAAGCTGTGACATCATCTATTGTCAGTAGTGATGTAATGATGGGTCAGTGTTATCTATATAGAGGTCATTGTACAGGGAGGAGGAGGAGATAAGCTGTGACATCATCTATTGTCAGTAGTGATGTAATGATGGGTCAGTGTTATCTGTATAGAGGTCATTGTACAGGGAGGGAGGAGGAGATAAGCTGTGACATCATCTATTGTCAGTAGTGATGTAATTATGGTCAGTGTTATCTAGTAAGCGGTCATTGACAGGCAGGGGGAGGTATCAGCTGCTACATCACTATTTTCAGTATGTGATGTAAGATGGGTTCAGTGTTAGCTATATAAGAGCATTGTACAGAGGAGGGGGAGGAGATAAGCCGTGAACATCATCTATTTTCAGTAGTGACGTTAATGATGGGTCAGTTGTTATCTATATATGTACATTGTGCAGGATGGGAGAGAAATGCTGTGACTCATCTATTGTCATATGCGTGTATGATGGGGTCAGGTTACCTATATAATAGAGGTCATTGTACAGGAGGAGGAGGAGATAACAGCTGTGACATCATCTATTGTCAGTAGTGATGTATGATGGGTCAGGTTAGCTATATAGAGTTCATTGTACAGGGAGGGTGGAGGGATAAGCTGTGACATCATCTATTGTCTTAGTTGATGTAATGATGGGTCAGTGTTAGCTATATAGAGGTCATTGTAGCAGGAGGGGGGGAGTAAGCGGTGACATCATTATTGTCAGTATTGTGTGATGGGTCAGTGTTATCTATATAAGGTCATGTAGCAGGGAGGGGAGGAGATAGCTGTGCCATCATCTATTGTCAGTAGTGATGTAATGATGGGTCAGGTTATCTATATGAGGAATTACATGGAGGGGAGGGATAAGCTGTGACATCATCTATTGTCAGTAGTGATGTATGATGGGTCATGTTTATCTATATAGAGGTCATTGTACAGGGAGGGGAAGGAGATAAGCTGTGACATCATTATTGTCATATTGATGTAATGATGGGTCATTGTTATCTATATAGAGTGCCTGTACAGGGAGGGGGAGGGGATAAGCTGTGACATCATCTATTGTCGTATGTGATGTAATGATGGGTCAGTGTTATCTTATAGAGGTCATTGTACAGGGGAGGAGGAGAGATAAGCTGTGACATCATCTATTGTCAGTAGTGATGTATGATGGGTCCAGTGTTCATCTATATAGAGGTCATTGTCACAGGGGGGGAGAGATAAGCTGTGACATCATCTATTGTCATATCATGTAATGATGGGTCAGTGTTATCTATATAGAGGTCATTGTACAGGAGGGGGGAGAATAGCTTTGACATCATCTATTGTAGTAGTGATGTATGATGGGTCAGTGTTATCCATATAGAGGTCATTGTACAGGGAGAGGAGGAATAACTGTGACATCATCTATTGTCTAGTGATGTAATGATGGGTAGTGTTTATCTTTAGAGGCAGTTGTACAGTGAGAGGAGGAGATAAGCTGTGACATCATCTATTATCAGTAGTATGTAATGATGGGGTCAGTGTTATCTATATAGAGGCCATTGTACAGGGAGGGGGAGGAGATAAGCTGTGACATCATCTATGGTTCATAGTAATGTAATGATGGGTCACTGTTATCTATATAGAGGGCCATTGTAACAGGGAGGGGGAGGAGATCGTGTGCACGTCCACTTCTGGTGGAGATGTTACTTACTGCTCCCATCCCTCCACCCTCTCCTTAGAGCCTCTTTGTAATCTTCACTCGCTGTGAGCTCCTGACTTGTGCCTGGAAGATGGAATTCACAGAACTGGTAGAGATAATACAAGTTTCTTGTATTCCGTAGATACTCCTGAGTGTATGCAAAGTTTCTTGAAAGTTAATGACCATTTAAGCAAAACGCATCGTTAACTATGTGTGATCCATCTGTTTGCTGCTCTGGTCTTGCCTTGTGTATACTTAGACATATGAGGGTTATTATACCTTTACGTCTCTAGTCTGTGACACTGTGGGCGTTTCGGTGATGTGACGTGTGCCCTGTTATCCTGTGTCCTAGCCGTTCTGCATATTCCATATTGTGTTCGCAGGCGCGTTGTCCGAGTATATCTGCGGCGAGCTGCTCTTCTGACTAATTTATTATTACCCACCTCGTTTATTACCGAGATTTATTATTTGCAGCCACAGGAAAAAAAAAACCTCACTTGGGCCGCGTTTCAATAACAATCCTGCGTCCTGCCCGCTCTCGCTGCTCTATATAGAACACGTCTCGGAATATCTTTACCCCAGTTTGGGACCTGCAGTTTGTTCTGTGCCAGCCGTAGACTCTGCTGAAGTGTAATGATTTTTTTGTTCCTTTTTATGGTTTTCATCAGTGTTTAGTTTATTACAACAACAAATGTATTGATAGACTGAAGGACTCCCTTTATGGGCACTGTGTAGTAATTACTGTGATTGGCTGTTTGTCTATGTGTTGCGGATAAGTTAATTATCGGTGATTGGTTGAGGTTGACCCTGGGAAGCTGTGTCCACAGTGAGACATGACAAGCTCTGCACTACACGTGGGTGCCTTCAGCGCCATAGGGGACGCAGCTGTTGTGTAAGGTGCCATGGTGATCACTTAGTCAGAGATATAGCAAAGAAGACTATTCACTGTCACTTCCCCCGTGTTGTCCCTGGTAGGACATATAACCAGTTCAGTTCCTTAAATCTCCGGTTGCTCCCTGCGCAGTGATCCAGTGATGCCACACGAGCCCAGTCCAGCTTTACTGATAGTGGACCCGTTAATCAAAGCCGGCACCAGCTCCTGGATACCCCGTACCCCGGAGGGGCCCACAGCACTGGGCTTCTCACGGCGCTCCCAGACCTGCACGGGGATGGTGTCTGGCACTGGCTCCTAGTGAAGGGGGGCAGCGCACGCACGAAACAGCTCATTGACTTCTGCCCTAGAGGACTCCTCGGGATACCACCGCAGAGCGGCCCGGCTGTATATTACTACTGTCGAGAGCAGTAAGTAAAAAATCCTTCATAAGATACGCCACCAGCTCCGAGCCTCCGAGTTCTCTGCTGCTGGCATATGCTGGAAGTTCTAGTCTGCAGCAAATTGGGGGTAGTTAATCCCCCACCTTCTCCCTCTCGTCCTTTACATGCTGGGAGTTTTAGTCCAGCAGGGCTCCCCTCCTCTCCAGAGCATGCTGGAGTTGTGTCCTAATGTTGCCTGGGTATGGGAGGGGGGGGGTCTGTACGCTAGCGCTCCATGACGGAATAGACGGGAGCTTATGCTGCTTCAGCGCATCACCAGAGCTGAAACGGCTATCGAGAACACGTGTCAGCTGGGACTTACACACACCTCAGTAGAGCGACACCCAGGTGTTTTTCATGCCCCCACCTGAGTTATCTCAAAAAGGGCTCCCTGAGACTGTCACCTAGGGGCCTACTGAAAACTGATCCATAAGACTTTGGGTGGTTGAGTGTCCCTAGCGTCTCCCATGACAGGTTCCCTTAAAACCTCCCGTTCCAGAAATTACTACATGATAAGAAATTTGATGCCTAAATAAAACCCCTGCAACGCCCCTGTAATACCGCCATACCACCACTAATAATACTGCATGGTTCGGTTCACCCCCGCTGTTGGTAGATGCTACGTGATCATGTTCTATTGGATATGCCCTATCCGGTATTCACTCGTCCGCTTCCATTCCCGTCTCCATCACACTTTGCGTAGGTGATTGCATATTCCGTTTCCATGACGGGAATCGCCAAGCACAAGTGACGGAAGCAAAGATACAAAGACCCTTTAGCACCAAAGCTTATTGACTTAAGCTCCTTGCCTGGCTCAGCCATTTCTTAGCTCTTTTTACGCGCAATAAATAATGAACACTTCTATTGAGGTCTTTGTGTGGAACTCCTTCTGCGTTCAAAGCCTCCACTCCCCATTTACTCTACGGCTATTATGTTCCGTATTTTATATAAGTAGCAGTGCTATGGAGATCTCTTATGTGCTGTCTCTTGAATATGTGTAATAGACCTCGCAGGTCTCCAGACTCCTCACGGTTGTCTACATCACGTTATGTGACTCACACAGAAGGTAAGTTGCTGCGTTTGGAAGGGATACATATGGCTCTCATACTGGCTGTCTGGACAGATAAATATGCAGACTCAATAGAAACCGGACCGCTCGAGCTGGTTCAGGCCTCTGCATGAGATTGAGGTTCAGGGTTCTGATCAGGCAGGATACAAGTTTAGAGTTTGCATCAGGCTAGGGTCTGGATTAGGCAGGATTCGGCTCAGGTACAGTTTGGGGTTTTTCTCATATGCTTGTGTTCTGCTCAGTGTAGTTTTGTGATTCTCATGCGGCTTGGGTTCATTATTCTGGGTTAGGCACAATCCAGCTCAGGTTAGGTTCCTTACCAAGCTTGGGTTCCGGGTTTCTGGATCAGGCAGGATCCAACTCAGGTACAGTTTGGGATTCGCCTTCTGATCAGGCACGATCTGGGCTCGTACAGGTTTTGGTTTCCTCATCAGGCTTGGTTCAGGGTTCTCGATCAGCAAGATCCAGGTCTAGGTTAGGGATCCTCACAGGCTTGGGTTCGGGTTTGGATTAGGCAGCATCCATGCCACGTACAGGTAGGGTCCTCACCAGGCTTGGGTTCAGGGTATTGATTAGGCAGCATCCATGCTCAGTAAGTTTGGGTTCCTCATCAGTCTGGGTTCAGGGTTCTAAGATCAAAGCAGGATTTGGCTCAGAGAAAGGTTTGAGGTTCTGGGTTCTGGATCAAGCAGGATCCGCCTCAGGTACAGGTTAGGGGTTTTCCTCATCATGCTAGGTTCGGGTCCTGGATCAGGCAGATCAGTCTCAGGTACAGGTTTGGGTTCAGCGTTCTGGATCAGACAGGATCTTGACTCAGCTACAGGTTTGGGGTTCTGGGTTTTGGATCAGGCAGCGTACAGTTCAGGGCACCGGCTCCAATGTTGGATAGTCTCAGGATCTCCAGAATGAACCACTCAGCTTTCCCGGGATACTGCAAGCCATCCCTGTTGGTGGCTCACAAGCTTGCAACCGAGTCGCGATTCAGAGAGCTTTGACAATCACCCCCCTGGCACACGGCCATACTTGGGCGTAAATTGCATGCAGAGGGTCTATTACCCCCACTCACTCTCCATAGAGTACACAGCTCTGACCCGATACTAGGACAATACTTCCATTCAATGGATGACCATATTGCCTATTAAAGACAATGTTGCCCGCGTGCTACCCTTATTAAACTCTCCGCTACGGGTAGCACAGCCATATAAACATCTGTGTGCGAGGCCTTGGGTTTGTATTTTGGGTCTGTCTTTCTCTCCGTCATCCCATGGGATGTAATAAAAATCTTAATAGTTCCACAATAGTCCATCGGATTGTAATGCCAACAATATTTGTGTAACCGTCTCCTTTTCCCGCTCCGCACACGTCTCCACCATCGCAGCGATCTGGCTCGCTCCCCTCCGTCTACACTTGTATTGATTGCTACTGCGGAGTTTTCAGACTGAGTTCTATATGATGTAATTCACATTTATTTCCACCCTGACCTTATGTATCAGACGTCTGCTAGTTATTATTGAAATGCTCCATGTTTACTTTCCACTTAAAGTTTCCCATGCATGCGTTCCGTAATGATTGTCTTGCCCTTTTTGATATGTTTCTATGGAACTGAGGTAATGAAAAACCAAAACGAAGCGAGGTGTAAGCAGAAAGCTATTCCTATTTTCTAATTTATTTGCATAATTAAAATTTTAACCTCTGAATGACCAAGTCATAGATTTTCTTTTTGACTTCCCCATTCTGAACCAAACTGGTTTCTGCAGCATTCGGGTACTGTAAGTAACCTATTATTATACCCACATTTATCTCTTCTCTAATTGCGAAACTTGAAATTAGTGTTATTCATCTGCTTTTTGTATATTTGTACGCTCAATTATAGTGTAGTAAGAGAGAAAAAACACTAAAGACATGGTTGCACCAAACATACAGGACGCCACGTACTCGCGATAGAAACCAGCCATAAGACAAAGCGAGCGGGGGAGATGAGAGAACGGAAAGGAAAAACGGTCCCTCACAACCGCCAGGAGCCAAGATCAAGCCGGCCGGTGAATGCCAAATACCGATAAAGGCAAAGGTCTCGTCCAAAGGCGATAGCCCGGGTATGAACACAAAAGAGAGAACCCAGAGGCGAAAGAAACAGAAGAAATTCAGAAAGCTTGATCCTGAGAAAGCGATCAGAGAGGCCAACACCTCAGATTCCAAACCAAAAACGCGAGAAAAATGGCACCGAAGACCTCGATAACCTATCTCGACATACACTCCGCAAGCATTCAGAATATAAGAAAAGTAGAGCCCAGTACCCCCAGGGCAAACCCATGATACCGGAAAGACGAATCAGCATAAAAGGGGGTGGGAACAGTGACCCAAACGCCAACGTCTTGCTGTCAAGAGACAATAATCCAGCCCCCCCTTCTTTCCCCTGCCTCTTGCCATACCCTTGCAAATCCCGGTGGCAACTGGCGACAGTCCCTACTCTGGGTATGTGCACAAGAACCGATAGACAAATAACAGAAATCCGAAGAATTGGTCAAATAAGGGACCAGGTCAAGTACAGACAGAAGCAGCAAAAGAACAAGTAGTACTACAAACGGAAATAACCATTAAACCAGAACAGACTGGATTTATGAGGAGTGGGTAGAATTGATGTTCCTTCACTTTTTGTAATTTTTTGTGGTTTGATTGCCTGTATAATATATACACTATACAATGTATACATTTTACATACCTGTTTAACACTGATAACATCCTAAGCTCATAAGTAATCCATAAATCTGGAGGTTTTCTTCAGGTCTTCAACCTGCCATAATGGATTTGGCTCTTATGGTATGAGTCTTTGAGTTGCTTAGACAGAATATGGAAATAATACTATCTTTGAGACAACAAGGTTTGAAAGTTTTAGCACACATGTCACAATATTTTGCAGTTTATTAACAATACTTGCTACAAAACTGCTATGTGGTTTATGTTTAGTTGCCTTGGAGGAACAGGAAGAAGTGTGAGTAGATAGATAAAAAAATGACTACAGGATCTGTTTTACTTCAGGTTTTTTTGTAGTCTGTTCTTAAATAAAATTCTGGTTCGGCACTGTAGTCCCAAAATAGCCAAAATTACTATTCAAGATATATGTGAAGTTTGCTTTAATAAATGTCTTTTTAGATACAATTGGATAATCAAAATGTCAACAAAATTTCCGGCAAGGTTAACAAGTCAGAGAGCGAGCACTAAATGCTCGGTGCTCGTTATTCTAGACGAACTTTCGCCAGATGCTCGAGTGCTCGTCTCGAATAACGAACCCCATTGAAGTCATGGAAGACCCGAGCATTTTTCAAGGGACCATGGTGGGAATAAAATGTTTTATTTAATTTAAAAAGATGTCTTCTGATAAGTTTAGCAGATGTATGCAACATCTTCAATCTATTCTTCACTGTTCCGGCGCGTATATTATCTCCCGACAAGTTATCGAATGTGAAAACAGTCGAAGATAGAATAAAACCGTGACACAGGTCTTTAAGTGAAAAAAACAACACAGTGAAGAATTGATTACAGATGTTCGGCACATCTGCTTTCTGTCGGGTGATACGCTGTCCCAGTATCACACTCCTCTTCTTCCCTGAAGTCTCCCCGTGCTGTCCCCGATGTCTCCCCCGTGCTGCCCGATGTCTCCCCCGTGTGCCCGATGTCTCCCCCTTGCTGCCCTATGTCCCCCCGTGCTGTGTAATAGAGGCTGCCCGATGTCCTCCCCCGCTTCCCCGTGTCTCCCCCTTTCTGCCCGATGTCTCCCCCTTTGCGCCCGATTTCTCCCCCGTGCTGCCCGATGTCTCTCCCCGTGCTGCCCGATTTCTCCCCGTGCTGCCCGAATGTAGCTCCCCCCGCTGCCGTTCGCTGCGTATCTCCTGACACGTAAGCAGATGTGGCCGACATCTGTAATCTATTCTTCACGTGTTCTTCAACTGTGTTTTTTTTAATTAAATGCGTCGATCTCGAGCATGGGGAAATACTCGTGCCGAGCAACGATCCGTTTCGCGTACCTTAATACTCGAACGAGCATCCAGCTCGACGAGTAGACGCTCTCATCTCGTATAACAAGGATTCAGCGTGCTTTTATATATTAGAAATGCTTTTTACTTGTATATAAAGACGCATTCTGGGAAGGAATATGCTAATAACACTGAATGGAGAAGTGAAAAAACTATTCCTCTAGCACTTCTTATGAAGGCATCCCCCCATAGAGATATTTCCTAGTTTCATTAGGCCTTACGCAACAAGACCCTGCCAATACATAGGCAGGCTGTGTTTCGAATACACCCTCTCCAGGTCATGGAGCTGTTAGGGGGAGTCGTGAGTTCCTCTTGAAGGTTCTAGAACCCTGTCTTATGTAATTGCCGCTTAGATTCTGCCTGAAAGGCAAGAGTTAAATGTGTTTACATGTTACCAATTAGGGCTTATTGTAAACGGATTGTTGATTGGAGAGATGCTACCACCTGACCAAGGTATTATAAACCCCTGTGGCATTTGGAGCACATGGTCTTCTTGCCTGTCAGTAGTCCGACCACATGGGTCTGAGTGGACGAGAGAGACAAGTGGGGCACTTTATAAGGTTCCGCACAGTCAAGAGGCAGAAAGGGAACCGCATTTCGTCGGTTTCCTCGACTATTTCCGACATGCTGCCGCATTTAACCAGGAAGTTTTTGGCGCACGCATCAGATTTTGGCCCGACTTTCTGTGACACAATTGTGGCCGGGCCATCGGACAACGTGACTGATTCGGACTGGCGCCGTATTTAAAATTCAAATTGTTTCGCAAGACAATGCCTCAAAACGTACCCGGGGAAGAAGAATGTTAACTCCTGCGGACCTCACGGGGAAGCGACACATGCAGGATTCAGGCAGGAATACACTTGCTCCATCTGATCCGCCCGGTATATGGCTGTCACCCACAGGATTTCCCCTACATTCCCAGGCGTTATTCACCTCTCCCTCCATATTGTCCTTGCACACACCACCTGCGGGAGACCATCCAGCTGTAACAGCCATCCTGATCCCCATACAAAGCACAAAGCCCCGTGACATCATCGCCCTAGGCCCAACCGCCAGCCACTCTGGCCGTTTTCTTGGTCCGGCTGCCTCCAGGCCCTCAATAAAGGCTAGGCTCGTTGGTGTATGTTGCACTTGCTACATGAATGGGATAATGCCAAACTAGAGTAATTCTCTTCCAAAGTAAAAGACACAAAGACACCAAACTGCTGGCAGCATTAAAGACTTGAGCCCTTTGTTATCGAATCACAACGGGATCTATCTCTAAGGAGATGCATCCCCTTCCTGATCCATGGTGCATGGAATATTCCAAACACCAACAAGGATCATGACTCGTCTACCAGATTTTCACCTACAGATGGGTGTCCTATTACTTTTGGAGAGACTATAAAAAAAAATGGTTTGGTTTTTTCCTCCTCCTTCCCCCGATATTTCATTCACTACCTTCTGCACAGTCTTTCTTTTGAAAGGGCACCTGTCATCAATTTTCACTATTAACCCACAGCACTATTTAGCTTTTTTGCCAACCCTGCCGCAGTTCTGTGATCCGAACATGTCTCCAGCATCTTCCCTATTGCCTTCATCAGACAATCACTTCAAAATCCTGCACAATTGCACACTTGAGACATCGCTGTCCTGCTCATTCATTCATAGTGGGTTCGCATACCACTCTCACTGCCTATTGATTACGGCGGGAGAAGCCCCTCAAATCGCAGACAATGAACCGGCTGATGATGCAACCCGCAAAGCCTTTTAACATTGCATAGCTATGCGGGACCATGAGTGTGCAAGTGCGGAAGTGGAAGATTTGAAGTGGTTGAAGGGAGGGGGGAATGAGGAGATCTTGCTTACCGACTTGATGAGTCACACACCCCGTTGTGGACTACTGAGTTCTGCTGGAAGGTGCCAGGTAATTTACAAAGTTTATTTTATAGGCATAGGAACTTCGGATTTTTTTTTTTCCTGAAAGAATTATGAGACATAGTTTTTTTCCTATGCCCACCCTGTTTAAACTACAATTCTTTTCCAGAAGACGACGCACTTGAATTAATCATTGATAAAACAACCAACATTTACACCGTTTTTGGTGGTCTCGGGGTGGTTGTTTCCGACTCACCAGAAAAATGGGTGTGTCCTTGGGGAAGGAGGTTTTGCCTTTTTGCAGAAAATAGCCTGTACACCACCAAAATTTCAATATTCTTGGTGGCAGCAACGAGACCAATAACGTGTAAGTGTAAAGTACAACTCACCAGTCCTGTACTGCACCAGATCATCATCCAGCATCAGACCACTGGATGGATCTGGTCGTGCGCTGGCTCTACTCTGCACTGGTCTAAGACGGACACATTACTACATCTCCCCCATTATCATTCACTGCTTTCCCTCCCCCTTCATATTCCCCGCTTCTATTTGCCAGCATGAATATGATGACGATATGAGACTATACATGTTACCTACTCTTTTATAATTTAGTTCATTATCTCTTCCTATGTGCAGGAATCACACGCGTCCGATCTTTCCTGACTGCTGGCGGGTGGTCACACCGGATGAGATTTGTATGTTATAAAATTTATGCCTTCTACACTTTATTCACCTCATTGACAAGTTCCCCTACATTAGTTCTTGTTCTCTTTGTGACAAATGACTGCATGCGGAGGCGCTGGATTATTAATTATCTCTTATAGACATACTGATGGATATCCTTCATGATAACTGTCCCAGGGTCTCCAAAAACGGTTCTCAGTATTTTACTTGAGACAAAGAACTGGTAAAAAGTTATAAGCACGTCTCGAAAAAAAAAATTTGTAATGTTTGGTATGTGTGGGGGCAGGATATTAGGTAATTTATCCAATATACATCGACTAAAGTTCCGCTCCGTTTCCCTGTCCATATAATGGCCACGATGGAGGGGGGGTCTGAACAATCGCCCTGCCGGAACCATTTAATTATGGTTTGGCAAGTTTCTGTCATGTTGCATACCGTGTGGCTATATAATACCATCAGATTATAGTTTTCACATGAATATAAGATTAAAAGATTAAATGTCCTGGCAGGGCGATTGTTTCTCTTAGGGCAGATAGATATACCATGCCCCCATCTACACAGCTATTTTTATAGTACTTTCTTTTAGCCATTGTGGGGGACCTTTCTGGACCACTATAGGGGGAATAATGCAAGCCTATGCCGCTGGACCCAGGTAAAAGTACGACATGCATGTGGTGCGGCAGATGCAGTCGCTACTACTACATAAAATGTGGAGGGGAAATTAATAGCAGAAGTGGGCCCCGTAATGGATTATAATATAGTGCGTTTTGGGCGGTAGCAGGGCCCAACCTTTCTAAGGGCCCATGGCCACCCACCACCACAAAGTTCATCTAGACGGACCTTCACCCAGAAAGCCTCATACATCTGTTCCTGCTCTCATTATACAAGTACACCAGGACATTTCTGGACGCATTGGAGATCCTCCATTTGGGAAGTGCGTCTTAGCTTGCGGGTCTATAATATTTATACAGCCGCAGGCCCATGGCAGTCTTTAATCTGCCCTGCTTGACTCACTAAATTAGCCAACATATCATGAACAATCAGGAATGCAGGCTACAGAAACATGGCACCGCTTCTTTCAACTTCAGATGCAGCCACTTAAGTTCCATTCTAATTTAGTTCTTGAGAACGACCATTGTGTTCGGACACGTGAAAACACTTTGCTACACTTATATGGGTGACAAGTGTCCTTATTTAAAGGTATACCTAAATTATTTTTTTAATGTTTCTAAGTTTTCTGTGAGTTTACTTGGAGACGACCATGGAATAAATCCCTTTCATCACTGGGACAAGGTAGGGATAATTTTGACCTATTCTTGCTATTGTGACTCTGGATGGAGAACATGAGCTTCCATGCCAGATGCAACCTTAGAAAACAAAATTTGCAACATTATTAAAAACCTGAACCTGGCCCTGTTTTTTCTAATCCTGACAACAGCTTAAATCTAATGATGGAATCCCACATTATATCCATGAACCAGCTGGAATTTGTGAAAAGAACAAACCTTTCACGTCTGCAAGCGAACGCCATACGACATAAAGCGTGTTTTTTTTTTTTTTTTTTTCTTTTTTTCGCGTGAACAGGAGCAGATGTCAGGACACGTCGCCTCCTTACAATTGATGGCTGTATTATTTGTCCTCTATAACTCTACTCACATGTTATTCCTGGAAAAGTGTAGCTGTCAGCATCCCTCGAGGGGCTGCGTGCGCTGGATCACTGGGTTAACTGGACATTATGAGCTAATAATACTTACCCCCACAGCTTCCTTCCTCAGGGTCAAGAAACCCATTATTATTATTCTACATAAAAAACAATGGCACGGCCCGAGACGATAAAGAAAAGCGGTCAGAACTTTTACATACACTGATATCACTCCTAATACAGCTATAGAAATTTGCCGATCTTCCTTGTGTCACGCCTTGGATTGCCCTTTCTGTGTAGACAAAGCTAATTATTCTGAGTGCCCCAATGATCCGCTGTGGAGGAGAAAGTAGTAATTGTCGCCAGCATTTCTCTAATATGGAATAAAATGGGAATCCATATTTTTCACATATACAGCTTATGTGTCATGTGATCAGGTGATGCCATCTACGGTCCTTTAACCCAGTTACCTTCAACGTCTACCCCATGTAATGTATCTGATCACTTGAATCCAGGCAGTCTTCTTCTCCTCCCCATCCTCTATGGAGGCTGCTTTGATTCAGTGCTCAGTATGCATACCTGGGGTACCTTTTGCAATTAGGAAAGTCCAGGTTAGACCCACCGGCGAGCTTCTCTTCTGCATACACTATTGCCTGACTGTACTTACTGTCCTTGATCTCTTAATAAACTTTCATCAGCTACAGCACTGGTCCAGATTTCGTGTTACTTGGATGTTGTGACACCGTTTATCGCGACAGTCAGTCTTTCTCGGCGATGATCTACTTAATATTTTCCAGAGAAATAGATAACATGTCTTTCCCGGCGCTGATGTGCTCCTCAGTGGGGGGGGGGCGCCGGTTTGTCGCGCTGCTGCCAGCTGGTCCTGGGCTTATCTACTGTAGAACCTCATGTCTGTTTAGTAACTGACGGATTTGCCAACACCCCCACCCCCCCCCTCCTTCCTTTTTCGTATTCCGGAGATGTCAATATTAGCACAGCAGAGCGTTTATACACGTGTCACTCGCCGTCTTCATGGCATTATCTCACAATGTATGCAGTTACGTGGCCTTGTGAGTATGGAGCGTTGCTATTTAGATACGGATCCTCACTCTTCCATAGTCCTACGTTGGGCTAATGGCGTCTCCTCTGTATATGAATGGGATCTTATCGACAAGGCCCCTGGCAGAGCCCGCACTGCACTCATACATCTTGCTTTTTTCCCCCCCAGCTATGATTCGCCATCGCCTGCACAGCGCACATGTTTTCCTCCTTCTGCCCGATGTTATCATGACCCTCAAACTGACCTTTACTCGAGCCCCCATGCTCAGAAACGAAATATCACTGCTAAATCCAAGGTCGCCCCATCCTTAATCGCAAACACATCTCTCAATTAGAAGTACAGATCAGTGAAGGATTTTACATACGGCAGCAGAGCCATTGCAGCAAATACTTTCCTTGATTCGCCTCTGCTAACACTTCTTACTGTTGATTCGGATCGTGATAACAGGACAGGATACATGATTATTTTACACCATTCGCAAGTTTTTTCGATAAAATCAGCCAAAATATTTACCGAAAGAGAAGTGCTCGGGAGGTAAAAACGTTTAGGTTGGTTGAGGCCTTTTGACTCAGGCAGCACATCTAAATCAAGATGGTGGGAGGGGGCAGCAAATCGGGGGTCAGAACTATATACTTAAATAGGTGTTTCTTCGACTAGATATCAGCATGGGTGTGAGGCATTGCATGGAGAAAGTGCATACTAAATAAAATAAACCTGCTGTACTTACTACGGGAGGGGGCACATTCTATAGTCGTCTCATGCAGGGCAGAATAAGTTAAGGTTAACCTTAAGGTTAACCCCATAGAAAGTAACCCCTGGCAACATTGAGGGTCTTATTTATAGGGTCTGCGGTCGCACTTTTCGTCAGATTTTTGAAAAATTTCTGGATTTAACAATACACCGCTGTGAAAGGTATTTAAATGGGATTGTGTCGGCACACGCTCGATTTTGGCGCTCGGCACCGCTTTCATTCGAAAACAATCGGGGTCCGTGGCCTCGGACGGTCCGACAGATTCGGACTGAGCGCGGTATTTAACTTCAATTGTGTCGGGGCATTCATGCACTTACCTGACGATCAGGAAGAAGAAGGTGACCCCCGCGGCCCTTAGCGGGGAAGTTACACATCATGATTCGGGTTGCACGATGTTGTGAATGGAGGCACCGTGCATTATACACGGACCATGCAATTTTGGGAACTCCGCGGACCGGGTAAGTAAATTTCCCCTTAATGTGCTTTTGTAATGACTACCACCAGTCAAATTTTAGGTGATAATTATAGATAAAAAATTAAAAATTAGATACTTATTCATCCTTATGTTGGATAAGAAGCATATAGCAGCATGAGAGAAATGAAAATGGAGAACTGCCTTGGACACTGGGGATTGCACTCAGTGCCCTGCAGGTTACACTAGCTATGATTGGGCAGCCTCCTTTGCCCGTGCTTGCTGATAGGAAATTTTCATATGGCACAGAATGGGAAAATCAGTTGCCAGGAGAGCATTAAAGTTCCGAACTTGTTGTACACAGGCCTCTGCACTGCCTGTCATTTTTACTTAGTGTCCATTCTAAAACTGCATGGCGGTAATATTATGTTAAGAGGAGCAATAAAGGAAATGTACTTGGGTTTTGATGGTAGATTACTCCTAGATTCCAGACTGTGAAACTGTCATAATCTTATATTTTTATTCCACCTTCCTCTACACCGAAACTTTAAAATTATGCTCCTGGTGTTTTAATCCCAGTCACTCCGTGGCTGTACTTCCTCTCCTGGTACACTGCCCCACCCCAGCACTTCCCCCTCACTCATTCTATTAATATTCACCGCAAGCCAGAATTTTTGCACAACATGGGAAGTGCCTCCAGCACATGTACGCCTGTGAATCTGCGCATAGTATCACTCAGGTAAGACCCCCTTTAGCATAACTTAAAGGCCGTTTTAGAAGGAAGGATGCCATAGATCACAAATATAAAGACACACAGTCACGGTGCTGGGTCTATGACGTAAGTGTCCCCAGGTGTTATGATGATTTATGATGGGAATTTCCTTTAATCATAGTAGAAGAGCGCACTGGTCTTGCATAGTGTATACTATTCATGCATATTGTTGCATGTAATTACAGCCAGTCCCCTACTTAAGAACACCCGACTTACAGACGACCCCTACTTACATATGGACCTCTGGATTTGGTACCTGTTACTGTACTTTATTCCTGGGCTACAATAATCAATCAGCGTAACAGTTATCACAGGTGTCTGTAATGAAGCTTTATGTTAATCCTGGTTCTTATACCCCCCAACATTTTAAAATCCAGTTTCACAGAGACCAAAAAATTCTGGCTGGGGTTAGTAATGATAAATTATACATTTCCGACGTACATACAAATTCAACTAAGAACAAACCTACAGACCCTATCTTGTATTAACCCCGGGACTGCCTGTCCGTTTACATATCCTCTATACAATATGAAGAGAAATTTTCTTTCATCACAGAAGTGTTTGTTCCACCTTGGGGTGGTAGGAACTGCATGAATTTTTCCATCTTTACAGTGTATATGCAAAAAAAGAAGTTTGGTCACGCTATTGTGCAAATGAATTGAATGAATTCAATTTCGGAATCAGGATGGGTATTAGTCTCAGTGAGCTGAGAAATTGGAGGCAAGCACACCTCAAACCTATAGAGGAAATCGATAGCATTGTGAATGTGGCTGCGGGTGTCCTACAGGCTTTATACATAAGCCATTATTATTCCTCTGCTGTTATAATAACATGGAGATTACATTGTGCGACTTCCCGTGTACTGCGCGCCGGTGCTGGTCCTCTATGGCCGCCATTATTTCTAAGGAGTCAATGAATGTATGTTTTCTATGTAAGAATCCGTATTATGCTATGTCTGTATCTAACCCAACAGCACGGGTCTCCAGTCTATACTTTTCCCATGGTACCCTTTCCGGGTCAGGGGTTCACGATTGTTGGTTCGTTCCGGTATCGCGAGAACATGGTGCGAATTTGTTGGCTCGAATCATTGTTGGCGATGAGTTTAGCGGTCGTAAGGGACTGTCTCAGAAAACAAGTGGAATTGGTCTGGTAATATTGTAGAATGTGACAAATGATACCATAGGAAAAAGTCAAATGTCTGACCCTTAACAAGCCCTTGTAACTGACTAAGATGTCACCAAGCCAAAAGGCGCCCAGTTAATAAATGTTGGGTGCTGCGATTGGGTTAACTGCGGCACCTAACAGGTCAAGTGCCGCACTTTGTACCCGCCCGCTGCAGCTGTTAAAACTGTTCCTATCATGTACAGTATAAATGGTCGTACACGAAGGAGGGGTTAGAGTAGAACTGGTAAACATTGTATATATGTTAAGTCTTTCTCCATCTACTTTGACTCTTATCCTTAGTGGATTTAAATCGGCGTTTTGGGCTGTAGCCTGGGGCCAAGTTTTCTACGGGCCCAATGCCACACAAAACACCCACCAAATTAAGACTAAAATATCTCACCCATGAAACCTTCACCATGTTCTGGACGCAATACACATGTACACAAGCCAGTTCAGTGACCTTTGAAGGACCTTCAAAGGGAGAAGGTACGCACGCTTCGATTCCCCAAGAAGCTGATTCTGACTTGTAGGGGGCTTAATATTCATACAGTCCAGTCCCATAATCGCTTCCCTGCTCTTATCTTCTCCATCTCCTCTTCGTGCTAATTTCTCCTGAATATCAAGAAAGATTGAAAGCTACTGATGTGTCAGATTCATAGAAGTTCTATGGAGAGGTTGGGGGCTGCAGTGAGTGGCAGCATCTATGGCCCCACCTATTTCAATTGCTGCTAAAAATACTCACAGATAGCGACGCATTGCAGTGTTACCCGTCATGTGCACATACTGGATACTATCTTTCTAACCATGTTTTGTTGTAATGGGAGTGGGGCATGCTATAGCCGGGAGTGGGCCAGCAATGGTATTATGCCTATTGAAAAAATATGTGGCTTTTGGCCTTCGTTGTGCTATATGATGATAGCGTGGGGATATAATCCACAGGCACATATGTCTTGTATGAAGTTAATCTGGGAAGTCCTGTTGAGAAGGACCTTGGGTGTAGTTGATCAAAATGAATACAGCATGCATGTCAATCAGCTGCTCTAACGCCAGTGGATCGTGTCATGTTAGCAAAGTGGTGTACGCTCCTGATAGTATGTATATTCCACTGTACATAGGCTTGCCTCACCTGGATAGCGGCCTTTTCTGGGCACCCGGTCCACAAAAAGGATGCCTGGAGCTGGAAGGGTCACGTAGAGCCCACAAAAATATAGGGGTATGAAAAGGGTCTAGTTTTTATTAGAAGATTAACAACTAGATTTATTGTCTGGAAAAGAGACACTCAGGGAACAGTATTAATCTATATAAATATACTGAATGGTCCATACAAAAAATATGTGGTAAGTTGTTTCAGAAAAAAAAAAAAAAATTTTTTAAATAAATCAAAGAACGAGGGGCCTGTCTCCATCTGGAGAAAACAAGGTTAATCACCCGGAGGCGACAGGGCTTTTTTTACTATGAGAACGGTCAATCTGTATAGCCGAGCTCAGGGCGGCTGGTCACAGCAGGGACAGCAGAGAGCTTCAAGAAGGGTTGAAATACATTGATGTATGTTTATAGAATGCTTCCCAAAATCCCGTCTCATCCATCCCTCCCTTCCGTGGTTGAACTTACTGGACAAGTTCTTTTTCAACCGTATAAACTATGTATCATAATGTCTGAAATATCTGCCAGAAAATGGTCATAAATTTGTAGTCTATGTCCAGCTTTAATATATTGTCTGAGATGAATTCACTATCTGTCTCCGCGATATAAATATCTACCTGATACCAGATATAAACCCGATTATCACGCATGCAGAATCCTGTCCTCCGGTCTAAACAGAACAAACTTTCTTTTCTAGGGAGTGAAAAGTTTAGATGAACATCGGCCTGACCTGCGGGGAGCTTTAAATGTCTTCTCTTCTCTGATGCCTTAATGTTTCCTTATCCTCGTCGAGATTTGGACACCAATACCTAATTAATGTTTAATTTTTCTCATCTCAATGATTCAAAGAACAAGTAAAGAGCTTTATGTCCTCCAGGTATCTGCAGACGTCTCTGATCAGGATGAGACGGTTCCTATTATGTTCTAAATGTTCTCGATCTCTGTCCTCGATGTGGGCCCTGAAGATGTTACTACCAGATAGTGGAGTGATGTGATGGAGGGAGATCATTAATGGGACATCCGGATTAAAGCTTCAGATCTGGCTTCTATATCGCTCTAAATGTCAAGATCTGACTGTGATTCCGGAGTCAATTACTCAGCTTGCACCTCCATCTAATGGCCTCCACTATCTTGTGGAACATCCTCCATGCCCACACCAGCATTCACCTATATACATATAGAAGTCTCTAGTAGTTTCTGGCGACTGTCCCTAGCTGAAAGGAAGGAAACTTGCTCCAACATATGTCTGGGATGTCTCCCATTGATGATGTTGGGGCCCTATGGGTCTACTAAACTGCTGTGGTAGCCTTTATCATACTACAACCCATTAGTCCTGGATTAGATCTCTCTAGATTGCCATGGATCATTGTCCCCTCCCCAGATATAAGTTTACAGACACTATGTAATAATATGTGACATCACGTGTTATTAAATCTTTAATCCTATGACAACCCAACATTTTTTAAATCCATTGTCACAGAGACCAAAAAAATTGTCTGGAGCTACCATTATACAGTGACCGTTCTGACATTACATACACATTCAACTTAAGAACAGAACCTGCAGAACCTATCCTTCCTGTACCTAACACCGGGGACTGCCTGTACTGGTTCAGGGTCTTCATTAATCCGATTCCTGCGCCCCCCTGCACTGCTTGGGAAGTGTCTCCATCTTTATTTTGCGGCACGTTACATAGAACGTGCGCACTTCTTCGAAGTCTGTATTAGATGTGTCCGCAAACTCGGACTAAGCAGGAAAGACCCTTTAGGTGACATTTTTTCTGTCGGTGTCGGACACAGAGCAGCCTGACACTAAAACTGTTCCATAAATATGTGCGAGTCTCCATACACTTCGTTCTAATCAGACAGAAAAAGTGCGCAAGCCGCATAATAGTGGCTTGGTCCGATGTGTTTCTATATAATGACCTTCACATTAAAACATTAGATGATTTTAATACACGATGCATGAAATGGAGTTCATTAAAATAATATAAAGTGTAACACCACTCGCTCTTACTACTGTATATTCCCCTCCCAGAATCCCCCATTAGCATGGTTCCATGTTTTGGGGACCCTCAATCAGCCAGACTCACAGATTTAGCAGAACAATACCTATTTTTTACATCTGTCCTGAGTTTCAGGTGGGTGGAAGTTGTTCCCTCAATCACTCTTACAGAGCTTGATAGTGAAATTTGATACAGGGCCCATCGAGCGCCCCATCACCATGTGCTTCTGCCACTGCTGCTTCTGTCAGAATCACATCATCATGTGTGACCCAATAATAATTTCCTTTATTTAGATAGCGCACATAGATTATATAGCGCCACCCAGAGTTGCCAAACGTCCCCTGTCCCTAATGGCCTCACAATCTATCAATGTTTGAGTGTGGGAGGAACCGAGACCTGGAGGAAACCTGCAAACACGGAGAACATAAAATAAAAACTCTTTGCAATGTTGCCCTGGACTTAAACCCAGGTCCCCAGCGCTGCCAAGGCTGTAATGCTAACCACTAGCCACCGTTCTGCCCCTATGATAACCTCATAGAGCCTGCTCTTTCATCCCTCAACATTTTTCTCTTATTTTCATCAATATTTCACCTTTTCCCTCACTACCGCGTAGAAAAAAAAGAGAGGACTGCGGTTGGGAATAACGAAAGATCAATTATCGTGTATATGCCAACAGAAACAGGCAATCATGGGCGGTCAGATAATAGGGGTGACATTATACCATTTGGGCCCTATAAAGAGCCAATATTCGACATTGTGGGATCTTAGGGGGGGTGGGTTGTGAACCAAAAGTTTAGCCTCAAAAGGTAAGAGATAAGTCCTTGGTAACCTTGGTAACAATTTTTCGTTTTTACACCCCCTCTTGCCATAGAGCCATCGCTCTTTTTAATTATAAGATGTCTTGTATCTGCAGGACAAATTGGACTTTCTAGAGGCACCATTTTATATTGTGTTCATTGTACAGGAATCTTGAAAAAAAAAAAAAAAAAAAAACAAGAAAAAAAAAAAAGTGGTAAATTGAGAATTGCCCAAAAAAAAAAGTTCCTCCAGATTCCACCGTCGTTTGTTCTTGCATCTTTTTGCCTTGTGGTCCACAACTGGGTCCATTACGATCACAAAGATACAAAATGGATATAGGTTTTATTAGGTTTAATTTCAAACATTTTTTGTATATTTGAAAAAAAAAATATAGTTTTGCTATTTTTCTGACACCAATAATTTCTTAGTTTAAGAAATAATTTCTTCCCCAAAGTTTTACTGGAGCTTGTAAAGTGTCCATATTTTTGCGGGACAACTTGACATTGATATAGTTTTTGGGTTCTGTATGACCTTCCTCCTCACTTTTGTATTAAAATTTGAATGCTGCAAAGTGAGAGAAAGTTGTGATGTGACATTATGGGGTTCGCCTCCGTGAGAAATCGATACCTGACATTTTCCGATTTTACTTTTTTATATTGTGTTCTAGGACAAGGGGGTGATTGAATTCTTATATATATTTTTTTTATTTCAACGCCCCCTAGGTACTGTAACCCTATGAGTGCTGATCACTCATACAATACAACGTGAATATAACTTCTCCTGGAAGACTATAACACAAAATGATACTCTGATATCTATTGGAGCCTTTAAGGGAACCTACCACCACAAATCTACCTTAAAGGTAGATTGGGTGAGGGGATCAATGGGACGTGATGATAGCCCTTTTAAGGGCTAATCCTCACTCCCTGTGCCTTTTTTGATAACTTTTTATTAGATATATATTCAAATTTACCTGATGCGGCTACTGGGGCGTTGAGTAGCACATCGGAGTTACATGAGGCGGCTATCCACGCCCGTTAGCCACTTTTACCCCCCCCTCCTACTCACCCATCTTCGGATCGGCTCAGCGCTCAGCGTACGTCACTGCTCCGAAACAGGCTCTGGCTGCTGTTTCTGCGCACGCGCGACAGGATCGCGTCGTGCCGTACGAGGCTCCGCGTAGCCGCCGAAGAGGGGTGCGTAGGAGGAAAAAAGGCTACCGGGGCGTGGAGTATCCGCCTCGTGCAACCTCATATGCGGCTACTCACGCCCAGTAAGCCCATATAAATTTGAATATATATCTAATAAAATTTCTCAAAAAATGCAGGGACGTGAGGATTAGCCCTTAAAAGGCTATCCTCCGTCCCATTGATTCCCCTACCACCAATCTCCCTGTATGGTAGATTTTGTGGTGTAGTTGCCTTAACGAGGCTCAAAACAGCACCATCCGCTCAAATCTGTGGTACTCTATCGGCGAGTAAAGTACAAAAACTTCCTCTGCGCCTCCACAGGGACGATGATCGCATTACCACCGCTGGCCAGTGAATCAATCACTGCCGCTTAATGTAGGACAGTACACCCCAATGGACATTACAAGTTCCTCGCAAATTAAATACGCTCTTCTACTTTGTAACGCCCCTGTCCTCAACCAGACAAAGGGGGGGGGGGGTGGGATCTTATCGCATTTTGTTCAGATTAATCCCTCATGTAAATTATGATTTTTTTATCTAGACCATACTTCCCTTTAAGAGTAATAATAAACTGTAGCAAACACGCTGAGATTCATTTACGAAAAAGGGGGAACGGTTCATTTATTTGAATTTTACTTTCTATACAGAAATTTTAGACATTATATGTTGATTTCTATATCTCTAACATTTTTCGTAACTTTATTGTTTCCATGGTGTGTGCGCGAGTTGTCTTGCTTTACAGCCTGAGGTAACATATAAGCTGACATCATCTATTGTCAGTAGTGATGTAATGATGGGTCAGTGTTATCTGTATAGAGGTCATTGTACAGGGAGGGGGAGGAGATAAGCTGTGACACCATCTATTGTCAGTAGTTATGTAATGATGGGTCAGTGTTATCTATATAGAGGTCATTGTACAGGGAGGGTAGGAGATAAGCTGTGACATCAACTATTGTCAGTAGTTATGTAATGATGGGTCAGTGTTATCTATATAGAGGTCATTGTACAGGGAGGGGAGGAGATAAGCTGTGACATCATCTATTGTCAGTAGTGATGTAATGATAGGTCAGTGTTATCTATATAGAGGTCATTGTACAGGGAGGAGGAGGAGATAAGCTGTGACATCATCTATTGTCATTAGTGATGTAATGATGGGTCAGTTTTATCTATATAGGGGCATTTTAAAATATACATCAGGTCACATTTCATCCAGTTAGTATGGATGTTTTCTAAATCTGTCTTCCACATCAAAAATAGAAAATCTCCTTGCACCTTACACAGGCAGCTACAGTATACTGTGGAAAGCTAATCTATCCTTTTCATCTTTTTTTAGTCTCTGTAAAAATGTCCCCAAGGCTGGCTCTCCACCAAGGCTTTTGTGGCAGTTTACAGTAGTGTAGGGCAGTGATTTTCAACCTTTTTTGAGCCGCGGCACACTTTTTATACTTAGAAAATCCTGGGGCACACCACCAATCAAAATAGCACAAAATGACACTAAAACAGTCATATTATACATATAGTTAATAATATAGATTCTAAATTTATTTTACTCAGTGTGAAACCTGGGCCTGTTTCGATAAACACAAAAGGGATATCCTGGCAGGAATGGTGGAAAGACACACACGTGTGACATCATCTATTTGTCAGTAGTGATGTAATGATGGGTCAGTGTTATCTATATAGAGGTCATTGTACAGGGAGGGGGAGGAGATAATATGTGACATCATCTATTGTCAGTAGTGATGTAATGATGGGTCAGAGTTATCTATATATAGGTCATTGTACAGGGAGGGGGAGGAGATAAGCTTAAGCTGTGACATCATCTATTGTCAGTAGTGATGTAATGATGGATAAGTGTTATCTAAATAGAGATCATTGTACAGGGAGGGGAAGGAGATAAGCCGTGACATCATCTATTGTCAGTAGTGATGTAATGATGGGTCAGTGTTATCTATATAGAGGTCATTGTACAGGGAGTGGGAGGAGATAAGCTGTGACATCATCTATTGTCAGTAGTGATGTAATGATGGGTCTGTGTTATCTATATAGAGGACATTGTAAAGGGAGGGGGAGGAGATAAGCTGTGACATCATCTATTGTCAGAAGTGATGTAATGATGGGTCAGTGTTATCTATATAGAGGTCATTGTACAGGGAGGGGGAGGAGATAAGCTGTGACATCATCTATTGTCAGTAGTGATGTAATGATGGGTCACTGTTATCTATATAAAGGTCATTCTACAGGGAACAGGAAGAGATAAGCTGTGACATCATATATTGTCAGTAGTGATGTAATGATGGGTCAGTGTTATCTATATAGAGGTCATTGTACAGGGAGGGGGAGGAGATAAGCTATGATATCATCTATTGTCAGTAGTGATGTAATGATGGGCCAGTTTTATCTATATAGAGGTCATTGTAAAGGGAGGGGGAGGAGATAAGCTGTGACATCATCTATTGTCAGTAGTGATGTAAGGATGGGTCATTGTTATCTATATAGAGATCATTGTACAGGGAGGAGGAGGAGATAAGCTGTGACCTCATCTATTGTCAGTAGTGATGTAATGATGGGTCAGTTTTATCTATATAGAGGTCATTGTACAGGGAGGGGGAGGAGATAAGCCGTGACATCATCTGTTGTCAGTAGTGATGTAACAAAGGAGATAAGTGGTGTTTTCTACAGAGGTGTCTTCTATTGTAGTCTCATCTCTAATGTATATTAGGTGACTGCTGCATACAAAACTGCAACTGATTAGCATGTGCCAGTTTATTAATAAATTTTGACAAAAGAGATTATTAATTTTTTTAAGATTCGCCATTCTGATGCTTCAATAAAAGTTCCAGAAACTTTTGGTTCCAGTCCCAACTGATGTCCTCGTTTGCCTTGGAAATTGATATATAACCCTCTATCTGAATATATATAAATGTCCTGCAAAAGTCTTCTGATGTGGTACCCTAAAAAGGAATTGAGTCAGATGACCCTTATTGAGTGCTGTAGAATCTCGATAAGTTGGTCATTATGGGGTTGATAATAGTAGTTAGTATTTATTCTAATACTAATCAAAAATTTGAAAAATTCTTTGTAACTTGTTTTCAATAAAGGTCATTTGCTGGTGCCACCATAGGGCGCTGCTGGCACCAATTTAGACAGTCATGTTGTCACTATAGGATGGACATTAGGCAATCGCACGTATTATTTTATATAGAGAAGACTCATGAGGCGAGGTCCCCTGTGCTCTGTATAATAGAATAAAGCAGGGATTGGATCTGTATCTGCGGCTCCCTTTCCCTACTCGGGTTATATCTAGATTTTTGCATCACAGAACCGCCGTCCTGATCAAAACTTAAAATGGGGAAGTTCGGAATCTGAAGTAGGGGATCTTCCCAAAACTCTTCATTATTTTTATCGCATTTATACCATTTTTCGGTTCCATTCAGTTTGCCATTGAAAAAATGGGGCATCTATCTTTAAGCATTCGGAGTCTACTTTACATTTTTACGAATGGCTCAGTTCAGACGGAAATGTTCATGGGATTTTTCGGAAGTGTAAAGAGGACGTGCTCTGAGCCAAGGAGGACAGGACCCTATCTCTAAATTATCATTTAGCCATGAAGATAAGAGGTCCAAATATAGTGGGACCTGGACCTAAAGCTCTGGGATCTATGACAGCAGTGTTTTCCAAAGATTTGTCTTCGATGTCGGAGAAAAATGTCTGCTTCATATAGAAATAATGAACCAACGGAATAGACGTCTATTTCTCCACTCGTTCTGTGAGTGGTGTGAACGTAGTCACTATATTTAGCGATTTGTTATACTATCCATGTCATGGCAATGCGATGACTGATCTCTACAGAAACAGGAAAGTCTCCACTAGCAGGCAGGATCTGCTTGTTTTTTAAGTGGTTGACAGAAATTCATGAACATCAAAGAGGTGGCACTTTCTCATTTTTTTTTTTGTAGTTGTGGGGGGCAGAAATTTGGTGGTAATTTACCATAATACATATTAAATGGTTCTGCTTCGTTTTCTTGATATGTAAAGTGAAGCCGCCTGTATTTACCTCATCAGCAGAGAATCCTGCCAAAAATGATGCAGATGGAGGGTCATGCAATCGCCGCCAGACTGATTTCTAATTCATGAATACTATCCTAAGCTCCTGGCAGGGCGATTGTCATGGACAGTTGGCAGATCACATGACCCCCCTCATCGCAGCCATTTTGGAAAGGCATTCTCTGATGATGAGGTAAAAGTAAGGAGCTTCCTGACATATCAAGAAAGCGGAGCAGAACTATTAATAGAGATACAGGCAGTCCCCCTACTTAAGAAAACTCGGACTTACATACGGCCCCTATTACAACGGACTCTGGACATTGGTAATTTATTTACCTTTAGTTCCTAGGTTACAATAATCAGCTGTAAAAGTTATCACAGGTGTCTGTAATGAAGCTCTAGTGTTTAATATTGATTTCTTATGAAAACCCAACATTTTTAAAAATCCAATTGTTTTGCAGGGACCAAAAAGTTCTGGTGGGATTACAATGATTTAAAATATACATTCCTGACTTACAACAAAGGCAACTTAAGAACAAACATCAGGACCCCTATCGTGTATGTAACCCGGGGACGGGGGGACGCATGTACTGGTAAAATTACCCAGAATATCCTGTCCACAGATATACACACAATTACAAAAACATGAGGTAAAGTGGCCAAGTCCTTTAACCCCAAAATGGACCTATTCAAAAAACCCGTTTAGGCATTGACATTCCCTATCCAGCGTGGAGCTTTTCCTCTGCTGGCCTGTTCATGTTGGTTATAAATGAAAACAGGGTCCCCTTGGGATAATGGGTCGGCGGCAGATTTCCCTCTCAATACGGTTTTCGCTTTTATTAGCATTTTATTCTTTGCTGTGACCTTAACACTGAGAGGATGAAAACAATCGTGGTGACAAGATGCGGATGATGCCGATATCCACAGCGCCAGCACTTTCCCCGCACAAGTGTCACATGACAACAGATCCGCATTGATTGCGATCATGAAGGGCTGAAGCAGCCAATATGTAATCTGTATGGGACCGGCGCAGGCGGCAAGCATAGGGAGGAGAGTGTCAGTATCACAGTAATATCCTTACACCGGGGCCCAGTGGCACGTAACATAAAGCCACCTCTACAGCGGAGGAGGAACCTACTGAACATATTGACACAAATGGTGCGGATATTGACTGAACGGATCTTAAGAATATTTTAGATTGGTGGGTCCGGTACTTTTAGCAGTGCATTTGCTCTGTGTCTGAGCAAAGATGCCGAACCCACCTGTAACTGCATGCTAATTTGCTATGCATAAAACAAAATTCATAATGGTACAGCTAATGAGAGGAGACCTCTCTCTTGGTGGGTGAACTTTTTTTTTTTCTGTAAATTTATACAGCAGGACTCTCAATGATAAAACCTTATCGGTGGCCATACCCACTTTGGTGTTAAACTTTCAAGTGTTGTGGTTGAAGCAACCAAAACAGCTAAATGGTGTCAGTTTTTGCCACAAATATTAGGTCATCACCGCGCCAATCCTCAGTGAGGGGAAGTGGTGATCATGTAACAACTGCAGGAAGCCTCTCTGAAGCCATCAGATATCCTAAATGATATGCTTAGGTAGCGTGCACCGCAAAGCTTTGTGTAGTCTCTGTGTAAAGGGGGCTACATCTGCAGCCGCCCATTTGTAATAATACATTGTATCCTTACAAACAGCAAAAATGCCAAGGTGAATCAGCATCAAAATCCTGTAAGGGGTTTCTATTTATTACCATTTAATGATAGATCCAGGAACAGTGACGTGGTGATCTTCTTATATTTTGTTATCCTATGGCCTCTGCTTCTAAAATACAACGTTAAAATTATGGTCATGAGACCATAAGGCCTCGGGAGGGGTACCGAGCCCTCCAGCTGCAGCTCCACGAATTACACTCCCAACTGATCCTCAGCACACTCCCAATTTCTGCCTGCCTGTATCTGCACAGTGGTTGGTGAAGTGCTCCTATAAAGTGTAAGAGTCCCTGATGTTCCTACAACTCTCCAAGCAGACGCCTCATGTGTATGAGATCTGGTGTGACAGTGTACTTAGATCAGGGTACTACCATTTTTTTTTCTCGGTTATATACATTTTATTTAGGTTCTGCTCATTCTACAGTAATCTGACACCGAGATATTGAGACAGATCACAGATGAGGAGATAAAAGATCCAGTGACATGCATATAAACACACAAGACACCTCTCAGCTCTGGTAACTGCCTTAAACACACACAGTCAGCACTGCTATATGCCTCCCTCAGAATGACGACCTTATCTGTAGCAAGTAGGGGAAGGACTCTGTACGATGCTGATTACGGCAGGAAGTGCCTGTGTCTGAGATGGTCAAGTTAGAGGAGAGTGGGGCAGAGCACTGAAGTGTGCCAGATAGGAGAGCTTTCTTGAGAGAAACGACATAGACGAAGATATCAGGTTGGCAACCAAAATTGTGTCCACCAGGATACGATTTATAGAGACAGGTTGGATTCTATGCGAAATGCCTATTTGTGTTAACAGTGACTTAGAGAATGTTATGTGGTTATAATGAATATATTAAGAATCGTTGTCTTAGGGAGAATACTCCCTTTAGAAACCACTGCTAAAAGAGGGGTCATTAAAGACCACTCTATGCCGCATGTTACCCCCTTTTGAGAACATTAGTGCTTATCGAGCCTTTTCCTTAGAGCTTAGTAGAATTTCCGAGATCTTCCCCACCGAGCCTGGAGTAGTAAATACTCGGGCCGCCCCCATGCTGAAGCTTTCTGAAGCTGTGAAAGGTGGATCTCGCTCCAAGGTCGCCCTCTGTGCGCAAAAATTTTGCTTAAAGCCCGTTTTGGATTTACAGGGACAAGAAATCTGTTAGATTTTTGCTTCTTAGTGGGGAGCCGTGCGGCACAGAGGGGGGGGGCGCACCCGGAGAAGGGAAAAGTCATAACACTCAGCTGAGCGCAGATATTCTGGGCCACGATTTTCCATTGTCAGGTGTTGGGTACACCGTCCTTGCTGAAGTACAGAATAGCAGAGCAGACCTCTTATAGTGAGATTATTCCACGGCTGCGATTCATAGGCATCCAGGGTTAAGTTTTTACCGCCTCATCCTAATCCATGTCCATCACTGTTTAAAGTGAATTGCAGTTTTTACTATATGATATAATCACGTATCCTTCTGATTACGATCAATATAAGCTGTAGAGCCCCACCCAGCACCCCGGCCGTGAAGCTCAGTCCTATTCATATAAATACCCTTTAAATAGAGATTTATTTCTGTGTCACCTAGGATAGCCATCATGTTCACCCCTGATAGCGGATTTCTGTGCCGTCCTGGAAAGCAAACCAGTTATGTAAGAGAAAAGGCCAGGTCGTCCTGTGCACTCCTGAGCCCAGAAGGAACTCCAATCGCCTGGTTCTAGTCTATCTGTATTAATGTATTGTTGTAAATAGTCTACTTGATTATCGATAATGTTTGGAATGGATAATAATAATTAATCTTTATTTATCAAGGCGCCATCAAAATTCCGTTCGCGCTTTCCAAATCAAGGGGACATATACACTATATACATTACAAAGAACAACCAGTCATATGGAACAATAGGAGGAGGGCCCTGCTCAACAAGAGCTACAGACTATGAGGATGTATGGGGTGGGGGGGTGACACAAGAGCTGGTATAATGGTCCAAGCCATTCTTTATAAGGGAAAAAATATAAAATAATTTAATAAATAATTTACTAAACAACGATGTTGCTGCTTGGCCAGCCATCAGCGCCATCTTATTTACCGGGTTCTAGGAGTGAAAAGACGCGAGAAGATGGCTGGTAGAGATCAGCTGTTTGGCCAGGAGATAACAGATGGGAGATAGGACACATACAATGGATAGTAAAGGGAGAGTTGGACATTTCAGCAGTTAGCGAGAGTTAGAGGTGCCTAAAGAGAGGGTTTTAAGAGCACGTTTTGAAGCTTTGGAGGGTAGGATTAGTCTCAGAGTAGAGGGGAAGGGCATTCCAGAGAATTGGGCAACTCGGGAAAAGTCATGGATACGTGCATGGGAGGTTCGAATAAGGTAGAGATTAATCTAAGTCACTGGAAGATCGAAGAGCACGGGAAAGGGCGATAGACTGAGTGACGAGAACAGAAGAGCAGATAGGGGGAGAAAGGGAATGAGGGCACGGGAATTGGTGGTGTGCGTTGACAGGGGTTGGGGTGCGGCAGGGAAGCCGGTGAGGCGATCGATTGTTGTCTTGAAAGCGGCAAGAGAGTACCAGCGCGGTCGGGAAAGAACGGCGAGGCGTTCGGCGACTACGAGGAATTCGGTTGGACTTGCAGGGGTGCACGTGACATAGGAGGTGGCGGCTGAGGTGAAGTGGACGGAAACGCCGATGGCGCAATGGCGTAGGGCGGAAGAAGCCGCGGATGCGCGACCGGGCTGGGCCTTAGTGACTCGGGAGAATTCATGTGTGGCAGTGGATGGAACCTGATTATTGTAGTGGGTCTTTGGTCGTTTTGGCTGGAGTTGTTGTACATGAAGCTGTCGGACATCTGTGTGAATGGGGAAGGTATGTGTGTTGGTGTTTATGTGTGTTTTTGTGCTTTTTGATTTGACTGGTTTGGCAGTGTGTTTTTGCTTTTGACGGGCAGCATTATTCAGAGCTGTGTGGATGAGGGGTATTATTTTAAAGTGAATACGGAAGGAGACAGGTAGCAAGTGCAGGGTTTGCAACAAACTGGAGGCATCGTTGTAGGTGGGGCCCCTGAAGCGAGCCTGGCTGCCTTGCATTAGAATATTGTAGAGGAGAGAGTTTAGAGGTGAAGACCAATTCGTAGGGAGTTACAGTAGTCGGAGTCGAGAAGTGAATAAGTGCAAAAATAGCATTTTAGAAGTTTCAAATGTCAGAAAACGCGACGGATTCTGGAGATGTTCTGAGATGCAGCGGGCAAGAGCGAGCAAAGAGATTGAAATAAGGTGAAAAGGAAAGGTCAGAGTCCCGCCACAACCCAAGACCGCGGGACTGCTGGCATCGGTGGCTATAGTGATCCCACAGACCGCGATGGAGAGGGTCAGGGTTGGGTCGGTTAGACGATGGTGGAAAGACAAAGAAGTTCAGTCTAGAAAGATTACGTGTCAAGAAGAGAGAGGACATCTGAGTTAGAGACAGCAAGAGAGACAATCACGAGTGTTCTGGATAAGGCAGCAGGAGTGGATGTTAAGTGAAGATGCAGAAGTATATGCTGGGATGTCATCCGCATAAAGACGAGATGGAAACCAAATATGATGCTGTTTGTCCAATGGGCTGCAGATAGAGGAGAAGAGAAGAGGACCCAGGCTGAGCCCTGAGGCACACGACACGTAGGAAGATGGTAGAGAAAGATCAGAAAGGAGACACTGAAAGTGCGGTCAGAGATAGGAAAGAAAACCACAAGAGTGCGTGTCCTTTAGGCCAAGGCGTGAAGCATCCTAGGAGGAGATGGTGGTCCACCGTTATCGAACGCTGCGGGAGATCAGGAGAATGAGGACAGAATAGTCACCTTGGATTTTGCAGTGGAGGAGTCATTGGAGATTTAGAAATAGCAGTTTCAGTGGAATACTAGAGCGGAGGAAGGCAACCAGATCGTGGGGGTCAAAGGGGGAGTTAGTGAGAGCAGAGAGAGGGTTAGCGAGCATTAGACCAAGCATTCCAGGAGTTGGAGATGAAAGGGAGGTTCGAAAAACTGTCGGGTAGGTAGTAGCATGTGGGTCCAGTGAAGGTTTCTTTAGTAAAGGACGGGTAAAAATAGCATGCTTGAAAGAAGAGGGGACGGACCCCAGAAGAGAGAGAGAGATTGAAAAAATTTTAGTTAGGTGAGAAGAAGTAGACTGATGGGGAGAGAGACTGTACCAGAGTGAGGGATGGGGTCATGATGAAGGTAGTGGGGCGAGCAGAGGAAAGGAGCTAGGACACTCTTCTCGTGACTGGCCTCAAAGGAAGAGAGTGAACAAGATAAGGTATGGGCGGGAAGGGGTTGGAGGGTGAGTGGATTGAGCCCATTATTTCCTGGCGGATACAATCAATTTGTCCTTTAAATAGGCAGCCAGATCTTCAGCCCCCAAGGTCCTGTGACCGGGGGCGGCACCTTGGGTGTTAGTAAGGCGTGAAGGATCAAAGCCTTTTGGGGTTGTTAGAGAGAGGGATATGAGATAGTAAAATAGACTGTTTAGCAAGGTGAAGGGCAGCTTATAGTTTTTAGGCATAAATTTGAAGGTATTAGAAAGTCTGCAGACGTGCGCGCATTCTCCCAGACGTCCGCAATCCTGGAGCACTGCCGAAGGGAAAAGAGTTGTCAGTGGTGCCAAGGTTTGCCTCGTGTTGCGATTGTTGTTGAAAATTTCGGCTAGTGAGTGGTTTGCATCTCATCTAGGGCGATTTGACAGTGGGATTATAGTGGTAGAGCCAGTTTTGCGACAGGAGAAAGAGGAGATGGGGGACAGTGCAGACTGTAAGTTTTCTGTGAGTTTATGAGATTATGCACGGTGGGTTCCGGGTATGAGGATGGGTGGAAGGATCTGAGAACGAGAAGGTTATTGAAGTAAAGAAAGGAGATTATGGTCTGAAAGTGGAAAGGAGGAATTGTAAAATCGAATTGAAGATGGTCGGGAGAAGGACCAAATCGAGGTGTTTTCCTCATATGAGTGGGGGAATCGCCAGCGAGTTGTTGATAAGACCGAGAGAAGTAGTTAGTGCCATGAGCGAGAGCAGGAGGGGAAAATGGGAGTGGAACAGGGATGTGTTGAAGTCTACCATGCTGATGTTGGAATTTCAAGGATTAAAAAGTGAGAGAGCCAAGAGCAATAGTGGTCAAGAAACTGATAGGGTGAGGCCAGGAGGCGGTATGACTTACAGCCACACGAGGAGAATGGCGAAAGTTGAGGGTGGGACATCAAAGATGGAAAGTAAGAGAGGGTACAGGAGGAATGACCTGGAAAGGATTGTGGAGAGAGGAGTATGCCTACCCACCTCCCTGAATATTCTCAGGTCGGGAACAGTGCGAAAAAGTGCTAAACCGCCATAAGGAAAGGTGCAACGGAGGCGGAGTCATCTGCTGGATCAATGTTTCCGTAATGGCAAGATGTCAAAAGATTTAGAAGAAAGAGGTCATGAACTGATTCTGTTATTACACACGAGCGGGGCGTTGCCATAGGGCACATTTAAAAAGGGTTACGGGTGGAGAAGGAGAAGAGGGGATTACACTGAATCTTTCTCAGGTTAGCAGGGTTTTGTGTGAAGTGTATAATACGCAGAAGAAGGTGGGCTGGGGTAGGAGAGAGAACGTCCCGCAGCAAGCAGAAGGCGAAAGAAAAAGAGACAAAAGATGCGTTAGAGATTATAAGAAGTTATTTCTTGCTTCACAGCAGAAGACTGTGATCGTTAGTCTGGTTACATAACGGAGAGAGTGTGTGAGTGGTAAAAAAGGTGAGTGAAGAAGGGAGGCATTATATGGATAGTTGTACTGGTGGAATAGTGGAATAGATGGACGGTAGGCAAAGTTAAAACACCATGGGCAAACAGGGAGAAAATGGAAAAACATTTGAGACAAACATAATTGTTCATTTCTATGCCCCATTCTTACCTGCCTCCTGCCCGTCTAAATGCAATGTCAACCGGAGTTCATACTTCTCAGACGATTATTTAATTGGCAGCAGAATATTATTGCTAAGCAAACAAAAGAATGCAAGGCACCCTGGAATGAGCATCCTCTACATCACTAAATTTTTAACCCAGAGAAGACAAGAGACCGGCCCTCATTTAGCTCAAAAACAATTAATCATAGGACACTTAACAAATGTGGATCAAGTTCTGAACAGAGAAAAAAACAAACTATTGAGGGCAGAGATGAACATTAAATAGGTAGCGAAAGAAAAGGAGTCAAATGTTACAGAAAGAAACAGCCACATGCAATACGAGGGCAATTAACAGATATATACCATTGCAGCAGAGAGTGAGACTGGATTAAAGACACAGTAGATGGTGAAAATGATTTTCAGCAATCCGAGATGATACCTGTGGAAGAGATGAGAGGGTTGATGTTATATCCATTCACTTGTCAAACAATGCAGTTTCATATTCTCAGAATATTATTGTAATTAGACGATATTATGCATAAGCAATCTGGGGGTTGAGGTAGAAGTATTTCTAGCGTGTATAATCTTGTATCGAGCGAGCGCTGAATGATGTGGAGTCGTATGGATGTATGTGAGGAAGAGGCGCTGTAGCTCCGGGCGGCTCATACTGGGATAGTTGGGTATAACGGGCCTGGCCTCGGGCGAGTGTTATTTCCAGGCTTTCAGGCTGGCGTGTGTGCGTAATGTCAGTGAGAGATGGACAAGAAAGAAGCTTACACCGCTGTGCGCACGGAGGTTTGCATTACTGATCCAGGCATAAGGCTCTGGTAACACGGCTGCAGGTGGTTTAGCTGGCATCGGCACCGCGTCTCCGGCTCAGAGAGATGGAAGCATTTGTCAGGGCGTGAGAGCGGCACAGATGTGATGGCGGATCATGGTAATCGCTTACATGTGCAGAGGATTTCAGCTGAAGTAAACAAGTGGTGATGAAAGCTTCAAGACTATTAACAGCGTCAAAGTGTAAACATAGATAACATTAACAAGTAATCCGGGTTATACCGATCACAGCTGCATTGCAACGCTCGAAGGTGGCGGCCTCATCCCACACAACAGCCAAATGGAGACTATTGCAACTTTAGAGTTTTCTATTGTATCAGATTTTTGTGAGGCCGCCATGTTTGCAACCGCATTTTGCAAGGGTTATTAGAAGTCAATAGCCGCCGCGAGCTAACGCGATTTGTGAGCTAGCGCGCTGGGCTGAGGATCCGTGACCCGGTGCGTTTACATTTTCACAGCTGCTTACAATCCTGAATGAAGCAAAAAATTAAATTCAAGAAGCTAAAGGAAAGGGTAAACTTGCACCAAGAACGAGTGGGTGTGGACCGCACCCTAAGCTAAGTTCACAACGTGTCTTGGCTTTACGTTGCCCTATGCGTTTTATAAGGAGCATTAGATACAAAGATCGTCTCCAGGGTCCTGTGTTACCGTCTTTAACCATGGAAATCATGTTACCGCAGCCGCCGCCCAACCTGTTATGGTATAAGCAATTTCATTATTAATTGACAATAACCAAACAGCCAAGACTAAAGAAGGTAATGCTGCCAAAACCTAAGAAGGGAGGTTATGGAGGATTGGAGCCAACCATTTGCTTACTCTCCAGTACATAGACGTTCATAAACCTCCCAGGCCGTCTGTAAGGGGATGTCACACATGAGTTTTGGTCCGTGTTTTAAACCTCCGTTTTGGCAGTTGTACCGTGCATTTGGATGCTTACAACCTGTTGATCTATTAAGATATGGGAAAAACGATAAAAACGACCACAAAAGCCATGTGTGGAATCACAACTAATGTCTTTCAGTATCGGATGGCTGGATCCACAAACTGGATACCTAGGCGGCCAGTCAGAGTTGTGGCTACTGAAGAATAGGTGACATGAAGGTAAGTTTCATGCACAAATATACCGACACGTAAAAGGTAACGCTGTGTTGAGACTCTTGACTTTCACACTCCATATCTAACCAACCTCTAGAGCTGTGACAGCGGGCCGCCATATCCTGATATCTCGTAATACATTTGTAATTAAGGAATATGCTTAGCTATGCAGGTCTTCTCAATAACTTGCATTGTCAACTGTTTTAGTCTTAAAAATTTGGAATTTCAATTTTGGCTTAAACTTCCCATCCTGCTCTTTTGCTTCCAGGCAGCCTTGACGGAAAATCTGGGTCTCTTCTACATGTTCCGTGTTGCATACTGGCCGATTCACATGGGTACAAATTACAATGTTTTTTGATATTTTTTTGCCCCCCCACAGTTCACGACCACCACCCCAATACATTGGAAAATGTTCACTAGTCTTGACATAAGATTTGGGGTCATTGTCCTGCCAGGACACGTGTGTCCTCCTGTTATACCCCAGTACTCTGGTGTGTACAAGTTCCAACCATCAGTCATGGTCAAGTACCCAACTACTTTTGGATGGAAATAAAAAAATATATAAATCCGGCGATCCCTCCACACCTTGACTTTTCCCGCAATTTCTGATCCGTTGGCCCCTGTTTTTTGTCCCTTGATTCTGTAGATATATTTGCATTTAGAGCCAAGTTCATTGACTCTCATCATTGTTCATCGCGTCATTTCCAATCTCCTAGCGCCCACTCTCATACTTATTCCATCCTTTCTAAGATATATCTATGTATCATAGTGTAAGGCAGGAATATGTTGATGGCACGACTTTCCTTATTGTTGACCTGGTCATTTATCCATCACACGGCCAATATAATTCGCTCTGATTCCCTGTATGCAAACCGGAGAAAGTCCCCATTTCTGGTGGCAAATATATAAGGAAAGCCGCCAAGAAACCCGTCCCTCTGCGGTCTCGCGGCGTCATCCTATTTCGACACAGTCTTTATCCGTGTCATTGTAATGGAAAGTTGAAATGTGATCAATAAACGTCTCGGCGGGGGACGTATTGTAATACCTTTTACAATCTGCACTTCAGATCACCGAACGCATAAAATAAACTGTCAGACGCAACATTTTAAGGAACTGAGACCATGTTCTCGGAATGTAATAAAGCACACGATGGCAATTTCAGCCGGCCTGCAGATAATATAACCATGTTTACTCTTACTGGCGGGATGTGAGTTGATAACACATTTCTATAGGACTAGAAAAAACAAGAATAGGGAGGTCACTTTCTTTTTTTTTTTGGCTTTAGAACAAACAGTATTTTCGTTAGTTGGCGAGCAGGTCGAAAATGTAAATGAGGGAGAAGAAAGCAGAGAGGAAGTCTTTCATCTTAAGGTCATCAAAAAGAACATAAGCTAAATTACTGCCGGGGAAATTCATTTTCTGTGTGAGAGCCAGGACAGGGAGCACATGGTGTCATTACGATGGGGAAAACGTTGGCTATGGACCGCAGACTTTGTATGTGAAGGGAGTACGTACCTCGGAATTTTGGAGCGTCATGTGCTTATCTGTAGTAAAACCAGTGTTGCCACTACAGAAGAACTGGCGCGACTTGTAGTCCATTCAAGGATATGTCGATGGATCAATTTGAATTCACACAATGGTAGATGACATGGGGGAATTCAATATTTAAGCCGAACAAATCATAATTAAGGATAGAAAAAGTTTATATCAATGGGGTCCCACCGGCAGAGCCCTCAATTTGGGTACCCAAAAGACCACAGTGGAAGAGGAGTCACCAGTGCTCCAGTCGCTTGAGCAGATGCAGTGGAACCCCTATATAACTTCAAACTTTAGCTTGGTTTGTGGGAAAATCTTTTTAACATGAATTGTATTCTCTACATGACAGCGCTACATTGAGCACACCTAAGTTATGTGAGGCAGCAAGACCTAATTGGTCATTGAATGGAGTATCGGGACAGATTTGGGAGTTGACCAGGTCAGAATGAATTGATATCCAACATACCGTTTTTAGGTCGAACATGTGATAGGATCTTGCCTCCGTACGGGAATTGATGGTTCAGGAAAGTAAAACTCTTTGGTTAGACTATGAAAACACATGTCATGACCACTTGTATTAAATAATAATTCCCTTCTTTATATAGCCACACAGATTATGCAGCTCTGCAAAAGAGCTTTCCCAATCAGTCCCTTGTACCAATTGGGTCACAATCTAATTCAAAACTACCGTATGTTTTGGAGTGTGGAGGGAAACCGGCGAGAAGACGCAAACGCGGAGCGAAAAAATACAAAACTCTTTGAAGATGGGACTTGGAAGGGACTTGACCCAGGACACGCGGTGCATGGATGTAGTGCTAACCAGCGGGAGCCACTGTGCGCCCAACAAATGCAAGCGGGGGACATCTGTACCTACACTGAGCCTTCATTGCAGATCCAGTATATTTACATTTAAAAACTATTGGGACTGGGGACGATCTGACAAGCTCGTGCAGCGGATGCATAATATGCATGCGCTGTATGAATAAAGAATTATTAAACCTGACAAAATCATATGGGGAGACCAGTATGGCCCTAGTTATTGGGGTCCGTTGGCACCATTAAAATCCACCCTACCATTGAATTCAGCCATGATATTTAGTTTTTCTTCTCTTATGCAGCAGGGACAAATCAAACATGTCAGCGCAGATAATCATCGCTTTTTTTATTCAGCACTCCGGACTCCCTTTTACATATCCGGCTCCTCCGGCTCGGCTCTCGGAGCAGTCATCGTTTGGACGTGTCACTGTATCATTTCCAGGCAGATTAAAAGCAATAGTATATTAGACATTCCGGGAATATAGTAAGAGCAAAGAAGCGAGAGGTAAGCTTAGCATCAGAACTACAAACAAGGCCGGCATAAACACACGTGGCACGCGCTGGAGCCAAGCGGGGACCACAGCGAGATGCACAGAGGGAGGAGAGGGCAGCGCTCCACCCCCACAATCACAGTTTTTATTACGAAGAGTGAAATATTTTATTGATTCGAAACTTACCCAAATTTCGTAATATATATTAAGAGTAAGGATGGGAGAAAGGCATGTCAGGTCCAGAGATTCAGCCCCAGAATAAAGGTTAAAGCATCTGGAATGAGAGGCCCCTGTGGCCCATTCTTTATAAACTTGTCATTGATTTGCTTAACCGCTCGGAAGCGTCTGGTTAGTGGCTCGTGGCTTCGTTGATCACATGTAAGCTTCCTCGCCCACGCTCCACTGACATCACATCAGAGATAAGGTGTTAATTACACGACAAGACAGCGCGTTCTCCGCTAAACAATGACCGCAGCTCCCCATTGATCCCTAGTCATTGAATTATGCAGGTACACGCCCGGAGGTGAACTGGTGTTAAGCCCCGACCTCCTGACATATTTTGATTTTGAGTGCAGGCACGTAACCGCATTAATTATTCCCTGTGATCAGTCCATTAATAGGTGGCCTCCGTTTATATTTATCTTTTATAGAGCTTGGTCTCCCACGTTCGGTTGTATTTTACAAGGGCCAGCGCATCGCTTCGTCTGTGTCGCCATTATGCCCGCCATCTGAGCATCAGAATATTCCTGGGACAATGGAAGCCATAATCTTCACGATCCGAGCGCGACACAGGGCTCCAGAACAGCCCTCGGAGGACGGCAGGAGGGGGAGTGCGAGCCCTGATACCATCTCAGCCCCACTAAAGCCGCTAATGGGGACTGTTAATTTGTTATATTCATGAACCTGAGGTCACCACATGGGAGGAGAGTTTAAGATTCACGCGACATCCGCAGCATATTTATGTAAATCGACCGTTTGACTGATATGAAAGCGTTTCTCTTTTTTTTTTTAGCAATATATCTTTAGAAATGTCTCTTCTTCGGAAAATGTATGGTTACACGAGGAACTTGCCCAAATTGATTTGGGCCAATTTATATGGTGCATCATTGAGTCCATTAGGTGTTTCCATTGAGTGGAAACTGCTGTTCAGGACCCATCCTGTCTATACCCAGAAATGGTCGTCACTGCTAGTGAATATGCCCGAAGTGGATTCCTCAGAGTGTGATCAGGGAGGATCAGCCAATTCGCACGTTAATATATTACCATTTTAATGAGTAGCCTGTGTTGGAGTGGAACTATTGTTATTACTTGTGATCGCTATCTACTGGACCGTAGGCTGGCAGACTGTCCTAAGCTAGTGGGATCCAATGGTGTGGAGTTAGACTTTTTTTGTTTGGTTGTGGTCCTTCCACGTGATCCCACGTCCTTGCACCTGGACTGATTAATCCAGGGAAGGGGACCTGATAGATCATTGGACGAGTGCCGCAATCATCGTATGGTCAATCACATAAAACCATAATACATGATACTCCGTTTTGTGGCGTACAAGCCCCTAAAATATCCCAAAGTTTGTCTGAAAATCCAGTATTGCAATTATCTGCTTGCCATGCACAGGGCGGAGGGGACTCAGTAGTGGGTAAGTGGACGGTGATACGGGCTATCTTACCCGATGCAGCTGACCGTTACGGTAAGAGCACCAATGTATGTAACCGAGGGGTAGGTAGCCTAAAAACCGACGGGTCTGATAAATCACCTTTAATTGATTCCTTCAGAGCAGAAGCTATTCTCGTGCTCTCCGATTGGGACATGTTGTGAGGGGCTTGTTTGCTGGGCTCAATTAATACAGATCAGAATAAATCCCCTCGACATACTTGCAGACACCTTAGAGTTGTATTAAGGTTGGATCTTACGGGATATTAACAGTTAAATAACGACAAGAGACAAGAGAATTAGCGATAGACTTGTGTGACCTGATCCTTCATGACGCTGCACACGAGGGCCAAGACTTCAATTTTCCGCTATGATCTTCTCCTTCAGGTTAATAGAAGCATTTAACAATTAAGGAGCGTTCAATCCCGCTACCAAAGGAGGTGGCTTTGTGTTTTTTTTCTGCTTCTTATATTAGGAGTTGTTGGGGTTTGAAGGTGTTTGTGGTTTTATGATCACAGAGAGCTAAAAACAAGGAGGTTAAAAAGTTCTGTCAGATCAATGCCGCGCTGTGCAGGAGAGGGTTGAGGACGTGATTGCGGGATTTCGCTCCCTGCTGATGGATTTTGTGTTGGAGCCTCGACGAAGTAACGACAGAGGGGGGTTCATCCGATGCAGAAAGTGAAACGTTTCCCATGTGTGGTGCCTCACGAGGACCTGTCCTTGTAGTGTAATGAAAGTGTCTTGGGTTGATGGCGATCGGCAGTGTCCTGCTTCATCCGGGTGACGGAATGTCAGATGACGGCGGGTGGGGGGGAATGTGCTCTTTGCCCTTGTACGTTTATGCGCGTGCGTTTCTGGGATTGCGGCCTTACAGTATGTATGCACAGCCTGTTAAATCTGCTGAGGCTCGGCCTGGCATTAAATAATGGAAATGTATACCTAAGAATCTGTACATTGTGGATGATGTAGGATAAATCATAGATGATGGAGTAGGTTTTCCCGATATTATGCGTAATACTTTCACTAGAGACGGACCTTGTGGATGAAAAATCCAAGCTTCATGCTTCTTCACACTGGACGACATCTTATCTAGTCATTTTCATGGGTGGTTTTTGTAGTTTTCTTTCAAAATAAACTTTTGTAAAATATTCCCGGCTTACATTCAGGGTTTTCCCAAGTGCAGTGGAAGGAGGGTGGGCCAGGGGGGGGTCTCACACTGCTGTGATCGTGGTTTGCAACGAACTGGTAAGCGCTCCTCCAATAGTAGCAGTCTGCTCCTGCTTCTATGGAGGGCAGCTCATACAGAAAAACTAAGAGCACGATTCTTGTTTACATTATCCTGAGGAGGATGGGAGAAAATGGCCCCTACACCTTTCCCAGAATTGATGGGCAGCCACAATTGCTTTTAATTACAACCTCTTCTTCCGTCCATTGTTCTGTTAACACAAACCTGAATGCTCCATAGTAGTCAATGTCAGAACTAGCAAACTTCGTATTATGGATAGTGGTCACAAATTCTGCTAATTTATTTTATGGAAATTAGTATTGGTTCCTTTTTTTTTGCATTTTGGCAAAGTTGTTTTTTTAAACAATGACTTCAATCTATTGTGTGGTTTCATTAGATTGACCCTCATTTATTTATGAACCATTTTGTTTTACTATTATGCATTGATTTGTTAAAAAGTAGAATAATTAGAAAAACCAGATAGAATACTTCTTACTTAGACCATATATCTCCCATCACAGATGCAGAACTTGTTGTTTTTTATGTTTTGTATTTTTGTTATTTTTTTTTTTTATTAACTTGATCACATCCATACAACTACTATAGAGTGATTAAGCCGGGATTTTTTTTCTGTATTTCACCATCGCTACTTCGGGGAAAGATATGGCTTTTACTTCAGGGGCTGTACAAGTTTTAGCTTTTTAGTGATTCCTTGTTAGTGATATTTTGTTTTTTTTTTTTTTTTTTTTTTAATATCTTCCCAAAAACCTGGGGCAAAATGCATGAGGTTAGAAGATCTGTGGTATTATGAGGTCAGTCACTGCCTATGCTCTTGACCCACAGTACAGAATTGGGCTCAGTAGTGTATGTACCTGTAGGGTTATAGGATATGTATATTGGTCCCTTATGGATATATTCGCTCCAGGAATGAGATGTAAGGTAAACAGACACCCTTCTCCGCCTCCCTGGATTGTCCAGAGATGATGACTAAAATCTCCGTAAATCCAAACATAACCTATGGGAGGAAAACCCATGAGGGAAATTTCCACATTGCAGCCTGAGCGGAGGGTGTAATAGAACGCAGTGTGTCCTTGTACCTCCCGAATAAGGTATACACCCCCCGAGACTTCCTGAACCCCATTTACTTTTCCATCCTCATCCATGACCTCTGTGTTAGCAATACTGGTAGTTCTCTTAGTCTATTTTCTTAGTGATTATGCCTTGTCTCCGATGAGCATGATAACAAAAGGTTATTGTGTTGAGAGAATTTCTGTAAACCCTGCAGCTTGTTCCGCTACTCCCTATAGCCACAACGGGTTGTTTGAAGGTCGCTGTTGTACACGTGCCTAAAGAGCGTACGATGGGCGAAGTTTTTTGATTTGTGAGTCCATGACACGAAACAAAACCCTTCTGGTTCTTTTACAGGAGTCCCAATGTTCTTATTGTGCTAACAGCCAGGTCAAATTCAGGTAAGTCCGGCTCTTCTTAACGTCATACTCTTGACGGCCAAGGGGTTGCCGGGTTTCTTCTTGAAATATATTGCAAAACACATTTGAAAGAAAAACCCATTCATCGGGGGTTATAGATTTCTTCTTCCTCAGTATCTGTAGTCCTATATTGGTGGCAGTAATGCAGCGTTGAAGACCAAATGGTATTCCAAAGATTTGCACTTAGGTGTTGGAAGGAGGGACCTGCCTGCTGGGTTTTTAACCAAGTATGGGTTTTTGGGTGGTTGCAGTTATCTTTCAGTTGAGACAAGTAAGGTCGTCAGGCTGACGTGCTTTATAACTTGGAATGCGGTAGACATTGAAAGTACGCGACAGCCGTAGGCGAAGGCATTGGCGCCGCAGGAAGAGCGATGTTGGAAAGTATGAATCAGTCTAGCAATGCTGGAGCTTACTGAATGGAGCGACGGGCGCACGTCCTAGATCTAATAGTCAAATAAGAAGTCGCGGCGACCTAATCATGCCAGCAGAGATTGGTGATGGGGCGACAGGTTTATCGAGGGGTCTACCGACTACACACACGGACAGGCAGTCTCCTCACCTAGTACTACAATTGTCCAAGCTGGATGATGTAGATGAAGACGGATCTCGTGTGAAGCAAACCCGGCTTCTCGGCCTACCCTCGTTTGGATGAGCTCTTGGGAGAAACACTGGATCAGCGCGCAGGCCGTGAAACTCTCAAGTCCTTTCACTGGATTTAGCACGAAATACCTCAGTACATTGTTGCTAACCTCATCCTTCCCAATCACTAGGTAATCGGTAGCGCGAGAGAGACATGGACACCTGAAGTTCACAAGTGAAGAGGTCTCGAAACCCTCTTCCGGGCAGAATCTCCCACCTGCAGAAAACTCTAAAACTCTTACTGATGAGACCGTCAAGCATTACTCACACGTCACTTCTGGACTCTACGAGATTTTTGATGGGGGAAGCATCGGGAACATGCAAACTGGACGTGACACTTTATTGTTTGGCCCACCCGGGCAACCTCCCTAGCGTGAAGAACTGAGTTCTCCTGCCCTCATAACGTGTACTTTTTTTCTTCTGGGCTGCTTGATAACAGTAGTCAATGGGGGTGCATGTATATGTTGCTTGTGTGGTCCCTACCAACATAGGACGTAATCTGAGAGGTAGAGAAAGGCGTCCTTTTTTTTTTATCATAGGGACGTATTAAAAACAGATCACGCAAAAAAAAATCGTTCGCCAAAAAACCCCCTAAAAATCCAAAGATGTTAACATACTTCTCTTCTAAGGCGGACATGGCTTTCTTAATGTAAATGGTTTTGAGTATTTCTCATTTTTTATGTCTGGGGAGTTTTGATCATATCATTGTGACTACCCAATGGGTGTGGAAAGTATTTATTTAACCCTTTTAAAATGTTTCAATCTCATTGCAGCAATTGTTCAAGATACACACGCCCCCCCAATGTGCACTCCTGCCCCCATCTTGACAGAAAAAAAAAACAAAGGTAGACTATTTTTGCTAATGACTACTGCTCAAGACACGGAGAGTAAAGCATGGCAAGTGTATACAAGAAAACTGAAATCTACACATGGTGAGAACGTATTCAGGCCCTGGTGATAAGTATTAGGGACTTCTGACTCAGTGTTGGTAGATCAGCTCGGCGGCTGCGCAGACCAGGAGTCTTCAGGGACATTTGCAACAAGTTTCTCAACCCATGGATTTGGGGAGGACCTCGGCCTCTTCTGTCAGATCCTCTCCGGGGTTCCCTCAGTGGTGGTGGTGAACATGGGTGGAGGCCATTTTTGAAGTCTCTCAGAGAAGACTTGATTGGGGTTAGGGTCCGGCTCGACTGGGTCAGTCCGGAATGAGTCGTAGTTATTCGGACATGATTTGTTATTTTAACTGTGTGCTTAGGGTCAATGAACCCGGCCCCGCATGAGGTCCAGAACGCTCTGGAAGACGTATCATCAGGAATCTCGGTACGTGGCCGCATTAGTTTTCCTGCAATTAAACCAATCGTCTTGTCCCTGCCCCATAGCTGCCACCACCATGTGAACTGCTGGGATTGTACTTGGCAGATTCTTGCCCCAGTGAAAAATTCCAAGTGCCCCAGATTGGATGCTAGAGCCTCATGCTTTATCGGTTAGTTCAGGTGGGGAGAGTCTGGCAGGTGGTGGGTGAAAGGTCCTCTTTAAGATGTTAACGAAATTAGTTTGAAATTGGCCAGATCTGGTCATTTGTATCGAAGCTCGTGGGCAAGTTCTTAGAACCTCCTGTGCTCTGACATGTACTTTGAGGTTCTTATAGAGACAAACGTGTCTTCCTATCAAGACCCAATAGTTTGATTATAAACACAGCTTGAAGGAGTATAAAAATCTCAAGGAGGATCGATTGAAACGGACAGATTTTAAATAAGAGCGTGTCACAGTTAGGAAAAGGGTCTGAATACTTATTATGACCATGTGACTATTCAGATTTTTCTTAAAAATTATCCAAAAATCTCTACATTTCAGTATTTTGTCAAGATGGGGCACACAGCGTAATTGAGCTGCAAAAAATAACTTTTTGATCTTGCCAATTGTACTGCATAATTTCAATACCCATTGTATGATAGTAAGGGCATTTATCCAAATTGATAAGGTGCATTCACACGCCATGCGCTCCACAGCAAATGCGGAGAGGGCGGGCTATTAACCCCTCATCAATCCATTGGCAAGCGAGTAGACGCCTATGTGGTGACAAACCTGGACTGGAGCCATAGACTGATATTGTGGTATAAATGATCAACCGATCCTGCGTCCTGAATGAGACCGAAGGAAGATTACGGATGGAGCAGTAGCGTAGAAGGGTGTGTGATGCGAAAACAGGTTACTGATTGTTTGGTTTCCTGTGATATAGCTAATTAGGGAAAAATAAAAAGCGACAAGTTAGGGGAGATTTTTTCTTGTAATAGACGGAAAGTACCACCACACAATGTGGAAGGAATACTGGCTGTGGGGAGGCGTAAATGGAGGTATATCATGAGGAGAGGAGGAGTGAGCGGAGCTAAAAATAAGTTTTATCTTGCTGAGTGGCTTCATACATCCATTCAGGTCAGTAAGTTACTATATGTGGGTGAGTGTCCCAAAGTCTCCTAGGTGAGTCTGGTGATCCATGATGACCAATTATATGATAGTGCCTACTTACAGGCAGTTTACTAGCAGTTATAATGTACATCTTTCAGGACATGTAGGACATTTTGAAGTGTTGGAGAAGTCTTCTCACTCGTCCAGGTACGGACACAGGTCAGCACGAGGGCCACTTTCAATCGGCTGTATTGACGCAGTTTGTAGTATAGGAGCAGTGGTTATCAACCTTTCTACTGCGCATGTGGTGACCCCACAACACGTTCCTCATGTTGCGTGGACCCCACACCATGTACAAGGAATATTGTTCTTTTGTGCCAAAAAAGGGCAATAAATAGTGGCTCAGATGGCTTTAGGCAACCCTGTGTTTTGAATTGTTCAACCCCAAGTTGAGAACCACTGCCAAAGAGGAAATGCATATCTCTATTCTGTATGTAACAGCCGGGCTTCATGGGCTCCCCTATGGAGGGGGCGAAGAAGCGCTCGTTCTCTAGCCGGGATGATACACAACGTGCAACATGATGAAGCATCAGCAGGTGGCACCTCGTAGGCGGTTCTATAAAGGCTTTATTTCAGCTTATAATAAAGATATTTGTGTACTAAATAAGGCAATTTATCAGTGCCGCCCGGCGGTTTTTACATGAGTAGACCCGTTCTTACAAAGCACATCAGAGTTTGATTTCTTTTTCCGAACGTTCGTGTTTTGCATAAGAGAAGTGGACATGCCAGTGCATATGATGGGCATTATGCTGGCAAATTCCCAGGGCAGAACATAAGATATGTGCTGCTATCGTTGATAGTACCTGGAGATCAAAAATGGTAAGCGGACAAGAATTCAGTATTCTTGCTTTTTAGCCTTCTACTTCCCGAAATAAGAGCTTTTTCTTAATAAAATCAAGTCTTTGTGTTCAACAGAAAAGACGCGCTGCTTTACTTTATCTTTAAAAGCTACTCACTCAAATTTAAAATCAGTTTCAAGCCGATAACGAGCCGTTTGCACAGGCCGGATACATTGAGAACAAATGATTACTCTGTATATTGCATTGGGAGATCTAATTCCCTGTGGAGAAAACAAGAACTTCCATGGTCCACAATAAAAAGGAAAAGTGCTTACTCTCTTTGGGAGCCCTGTTGCTTCCTCCTTGCCTAGATGTAGGGAGGCTGAGAAATTGGAAATGAAAAGTACAAAATAATGAATCGAAACCAAAATGGAAAATTTAAATGAAAAAAAACTGTGTGGTAGAGAAAAGTGAAGGTTATATATTAGTGCCATCATTGGGATAAGATGAGGGAATACCTTCGGCGGAATTTCTCCAAAAACCGAGCCAATGCTTTAATATTTCTCTTGTTATGGTGCCAAAACCGTTATGAGATACTGTACAACATTTTTATAGTTCACCTGTTTACTGAAAACAATATCAAGTTATAGTTATATGATGGACGTAAAAGTCCGACCTAAAAGCTTCATTGAGGGGATCACTACATCATTCCAAGTGATATCTATATAGAGAGTCACAGGTAAAGGGAAGGGGCAGGACGATAAGCCGTGCAATCATCTAGTGTCAGTAGGAGTGGTAATGATGGGGGCAGTGTTATCATAGATTAGAGGTTCATGGGACAGGGAGGGGGAAGGGGGAGATAAAGCTGTGACATCATCTATTGTCGTAGTGATTTGTAATGATTGGGTCAGTGTTAGCTATATAGAGGTCATTGTAAGGGAGGGGGAGGAGATAAGCTGGACATCATCTATGTCAGTAGTGAGGTAAATGAGGGGTCAGTGTGAGTATATAGAGGGTCACTGTACAGGGAGGGGAGGAGATAATCAGTGAAATCATCTATGCTCAGTAGGAGTAATGATGGGTCATGTTATCTATATAGAGGGTCATTGTACAGGGAGGGAGTAGAAGGAGATAAGCTGGGACATCATCTATGGTCAGTAGTAGTGAGTTTGTAAGACGGGTAAGTGTTAGCGATATAGAGGTATTGTACAGGGAGGGGGAGCGAGATAAGCTGTGACTCATTCTCTTGTCAGAGTGATTGTCTGAGGGGTCAGTTCGTTATCATATAGCAGGACATTGTTACAGGGAGGAGGAGGAGATAAGCTTGTTGTGACATATCTATTGTCACTAGTGATGTAATGAGGGTCAGTGTTACTAATAGAGGTCATTGTAACAGGGAGGGGGAGGAGGAGAGATAAGCTGTGACATCATTCCTATTTCATGTAGTGATGAAATGATGGGTCAGTGTTTACTATATAGAGGTCATTGTACGGGAAGGGGGGCAGGAGATAGCTGTGACATCAATCTACTTGTCAGTAGTGACCTGTAGATGGGTCATGTTATCTATTATAGAGGCTCATTGTGCAGGGGGGGGAGTTAAGTAATATATAATCTGTGACATTAATCTATGTCAGTAGTGAATTGTAATGAGGGGTCAGTGTTAATCTATATAGAGGTATGACAGGAGGAGGAGGAGATAAGATTTGAATCAGCCTTTGTCAGTAGTGAATGTGGTAATGATGGGTGAAGGGTGAGATAGTATAGAGTAATGTAAGGGGGGAGGTGCGGAGGGGATATGGGGATAAGATTGTTGAACATCATCCTATTGAAAGTTAGTGATTGTAATGATGGGTCAGTGTTGCTATATAGAGGTCCTTGGACAGAGGGGAGGGGGAGGGGAGAGATGTTGGGACATCATATATGTCAGTATTGAGTAAGGATGGGGTAAGTTTGTGATAGATATACGAAGGTCCGTGCTACAGGGAGGGGGGCGGAGAGGAGAGAAGCTGTGACATCATCTATTGTCATATAGTGAGAGGAGTGATTTGTTGTTTGTTAAATGATGGGACCAGGTATCTATATGGAGGCCATTTTACAGGGCGGGGGGAGGAGATAAGCTGCGACATCATATATTGTAGTAGTGTGATGTATGATGGGTCATTTATCTATATGAGGTCATTGTACGGGAGGGAAGGAGATTAAGGCGGTCTGTGACATATCTTATTGTCAGTAGTTGTATGTATGTAATGATGGTGGGTCAGGGTTAATCTATATAGAGGTCCTGTAAAGGGAGGGGGAGGGGCTAAGCTGTGGACCATCATCTATTGTCAGTTAGTGATGTAATGATGGGTCAGGTGTATCTATAATAGAGGTCATTGTACAGGGGGAGGAGGAGGAGATAAGGCTGTGCATAATCTATTGTCAGTAGTGAGTAATTGATGGGTCAGTGGTATCTATTATAGAGTCATGTACAGGGGGGGGGGAGATTCAAGCGTGACATACTATATTGTCAGAGAGTCATTGTAATGATGGGTCAGTTTATCTATATAGGGGACATGTAAAGGAGGGGGAGGAGAGAAGCTTGTGACATCATCATTTGTAGTAGTGATGTATTGATGGGTAAGTGTTATCCATATAGAGGTCATTGTTACAGGGAGGGGAGGAGATAAGCTGTGACATCTATAGTGTAAGTAGTCGATGGTAATGATGGGCTAGTGTTATCTATATAGAAGGCAGTTGTACAGGGAGGAGGAGGAGATAAGCTGTGTGCATCATCTATTATCAGTGTAGTATGGAATGATGGGGGTCACGTTGTGTTATCTATATAGAGGCCATTGTACAGGGAGGGGGGAGATAAGCTGTGACATCATCTATTGTCAGTAGTGATGTAATGACGGGTCAGTGTTATCTATATAGAGGTCATTGTACAGGGAGGGGGGAGGAGATCTGTGCACTTCCAGCTTCTGGGTGGAGATGTTACTGCTCCCCCTCCCCTCTCCTTAGAGCCTCTTTGTAATCTGACATCGCTGTGAGCTCCTGACTTGTTGCCTGGAAGATGGAATTCACAGAAATGTAGAGATAATACAAAGTTTCTTGTAGTCCGTTATACTCCTGAGTGATGCAAAGTTTCTTGAAAAGTTAATGACCATTTAAGCAAAACGCATCGGTAACTATGTGGATCCATCTGTTTGCTGCTCTGGTCTTGCCTTGTGTATATCTTAGACATATGGAGGGTTATTATACCTTTACGTCTCTAGTCTGTGACACTGTGGCGTTTCGGTGATGTGACGTGTGCCCTGTATTCCTGTGTCTCAGCCGTCTGCATATTCCAGATTGTGTTCGCAGGCGCGTTGTCCGAGTATTCCTGCGGCGAGCTGCTCTTCTGACTAATTTATCATTAACCACCTCGTTTATTACCGAGATTTATTATTTGCAGCCACAGGAAAAAAAAAACCTCACTTGGCCGCGTTTCAATAAACAATCCTGCGTCCTGCCCGCTCTCGCTGCTCTATATAGAACACGTCTCGGAATATCTTACCACCAGTTTGGACCTGCAGTGTTCTGTGCCAGCCGTAGACTCTGCTGAAGTGTAATGGATTTTTTTGTTCCTTTTTATGGTTTTATCAGTGTTTAGTTATTACAACAAAATGTATTGATGGAGCTGAAGGACTCCCTTTATGGGCAACTTGTGAGTAATTACTGTGATTGGCTGTTGTATATGTTTCGGATAAGTTAATTATAGGTGATTGGTGGAGGTTGGACCCATGAGAGCTGTGTCCACAGTGAGACAGGACAAGCTCTGCACTACCGTGGGTGCCTTCAGCGCCATAGGGTGACGCAGCTGTTGTGTAAGGTGCCAGGGGTGATCACTTATCAGATGATATAGCAAAGAGAGACTATTCACTGTCACCTTCCCCTGTGTCCCTGTGTAGGACACTATACCAGTTACAGTTCCTTAAATCTCCGGTGCTCCCTGCGCAGTGATCCAGTGATGCCAGCAGAGCCCAGTCCAGCTTTACTGATGAGTGGACCCGTTAAGCAAAGCCGGCACCAGCTCCTGGGATACCCCGTACCCCGGAGGGGCCCACAGCACTGGGGCTTCTCACGGCCGCTCACCAGACCTGCAGCGGGGATGGGTGCTGGCACTGGCTCCTAGTGAAGGGGGGCAGCGCCACGCACGAAACAGCTCATTGACTTCTGCCCTAGAGGGACTCCTCGGGGAATACCACCGCAGAGCGGCCCGGGGGCTGTATATTACGTACTGTCGAAGCAGTAAGTAAAAATGAGTTCATAAAGATACGACCAACAGCTCCGAGCCTCCGAGTGTCTCTGCTGCTGGCTATGCTGGAAGTTCTAGTCTTGCAGCAAATTGGGGGTAGTTAATCCCCCACTCTTCTCCCTCTCGTCCTGTACATGCTGGGAGTTATAGTCCTGCAGGGCTCCCCTCCTCTCCAGAGCATGCTGGGAGTTGTGGTCCTAAGTTGCCTGGGTATGGGAGGGGGGGGTCTGTACGCTAGCGCTCCATGACGGAATAGACATGGAGCTGATGCTGCTTCAGCGCATCACCAGAGCTGAAACGGCATCGAGAAACACGGGTGTCAGCTGTGACTTACAACACCCGCAGTCAGAGCGAGCACCCATGTGTTTTTCATGCCCCCACCTGAGTTATCTCAAAAAGGGCTCCCTGAGACTGTCACCTAGGGGCCTACTGAAACTGATCCATAAGGACCTTTGGGTGGTTGAGTGTCTCCTATCGCCCTGACAGGTTCCCTTTAACCTCCCGTTCCAGGAAATTACATACATGATAAGAATATTTGATGCCTAAATAAAACCTCCTGCAAGCGCCCCTGTAATACCGCCATACACCACTAATAATACTGCATGGTTTCGGTCACCACCGCTGTTGGTAGATGCTACGTGATCAATGTTCTATGTGATATGCCGCTATCCGGTAGTCACTCGTCCGCTTCCAGTCCCGTCTCCATCACACTTTGCGTAGGTGATTGCTATATTCCGGTTCCATGACGGGAATCACAGCACAAGTGACGGAGAACAGAAGATACAAAGACCCTTTTAGCACACAAAGCTTATTGACTTAAGCTTCTTGCCTGGCTCAGCCATTTCTTAGCTCTTTTTACAGCGCAAATAAATAATGAACACGTCTATTGAGGTCTTTGTGTGGAACTCCTGCTGCGTTCAAAGCCTCCACTCCCCATTTACTCTACGGCTATTATGTTCCGGTATTTTATATAAGTAGCATGTGCTATGGAGATTCTCTTATGTGCTGCTCTTGGAATATGTGTAATAGACCTCGCAGGTCTCCAGACTCCTCACAGGGTTTATTACATGCACGATATGTGACTCACACAGAAGGTAAGTGCTGCGCTTTGTAATGGATATATATGGCTCTCATACTGGAAGTGTCTGGACAGATAAATATGCAGACTCAATAGAAACCGGGAACCGGCTCAGGAGCTGGTTCAGGCCTCTGCATGAGATTGAGGTTCAGGGTTCTGGATCAGGCAGGATACAAGTTTTAGAGTTGTGCATCAGGCTAGGGTTCTGGATTAGGCAGGATTCGGCTCAGGTACAGGTTTGGGGTTTCTCATTAGGCTTGTGTTCTGCTCAGGTGTAGTTTTGTGATTCTTCATGCGGCTTGGGTTCATTATTCTGGGTTAGGCACGATCCAGGCTCAGGTTAGGGGTTCCTTACCAAGCTTGGGTTCAGGGTTCTGGATCAGGCAGGATCCAGGCTCAGGTACAGGTTTGGGATTCAGCCTTCTGGATCAGGCACGATCTGGGCTCAGGTACAGGTTTTGGGTTCCTCATCAGGCTTGGTTCAGGGTTCTCGATCAGGCAAGATCCAGGCTCAGGTTAGGGGATCCTCACCAGGCTTGGGTTCAGGGTATTGGATTAGGCAGCATCCATGCTCAGGTACAGGTTAGGGGATCCTCACCAGGCTTGGGTTCAGGGTTCTAAGATCAAAGCAGGATTTGGCTCAGAGAAAGGTTTGAGGTTCTGGGTTCTGGATCAAGCAGGATCCGCCTCAGGTACAGGTTAGGGGTTTTCCTCATCATGCTAGGTTCGGGTCCTGGATCAGGCAGATCAGTCTCAGGTACAGGTTTGGGTTCAGCGTTCTGGATCAGACAGGATCTTGACTCAGCTACAGGTTTGGGGTTCTGGGTTTTGGATCAGGCAGCGTACAGTTCAGGGCACCGGCTCCAATGTTGGATAGTCTCAGGATCTCCAGAATGAACCACTCAGCTTTCCCGGGATACTGCAAGCCATCCCTGTTGGTGGCTCACAAGCTTGCAACCGAGTCGCGATTCAGAGAGCTTTGACAATCACCCCCCTGGCACACGGCCATACTTGGGCGTAAATTGCATGCAGAGGGTCTATTACCCCCTCTCACTCTCCATAGAGTACACAGCTCTGACCCGATACTAGGACAATACTTCCATTCAATGGATGACCATATTGCCTATTAAAGACAATGTTGCCCGCGTGCTACCCTTATTAAACTCTCCGCTACGGGTAGCACAGCCATATAAACATCTGTGTGCGAGGCCTTGGGTTTGTATTTTGGGTCTGTCTTTCTCTCCGTCATCCCTGGGATGTAATAAAAATCTTAATAGTTCCACAATAGTCCATCGGATTGTAATGCCAACAATATTTGTGTAACCGTCTCCTTTTCCCGCTCCGCACACGTCTCCACCATCGCAGCGGATCTGGCTCGCTCCCCTCCGTCTACACTTGTATTGATTGATACTGCGGAGTTTTCAGACTGAGTTCTATATGATGTAATTCACATTTATTTCCACCCTGACCTTATGTATCAGACGTCTGCTAGTTATTATTGAAATGCTCCATGTTTACTTTCCACTTAAAGTTTCCCATGCATGCGTTCCGTAATGATTGTCTTGCCCTTTTTGATATGTTTCTATGGAACTGAGGTAATGAAAAACCAAAACGAAGCGAGGTGTAAGCAGAAAGCTATTCCTATTTTCTAATTTATTTGCATAATTAAAATTTTAACCTCTGAATGACCAAGTCATAGATTTTCTTTTTGACTTCCCCATTCTGAACCAAACTGGTTTCTGCAGCATTCGGGTACTGTAAGTAACCTATTATTATACCCACATTTATCTCTTCTCTAATTGCGAAACTTGAAATTAGTGTTATTCATCTGCTTTTTGTATATGTTGTACGCTCAATATATAGTGTAGTAAGAGAGAAAAAACACTAAAGACATGGTTGCACCAAACATACAGGACGCCACGTACTCGCGATAGAAACCAGCCATAAGACAAAGCGAGCGGGGGAGATGAGAGAACGGAAAGGAAAAACGGTCCCTCACAACCGCCAGGAGCCAAGATCAAGCCGGCCGGTGAATGCCAAATACCGATAAAGGCAAAGGTCTCGTCCAAAGGCGATAGCCCGGGTATGAACACAAAAGAGAGAACCCAGAGGCGAAAGAAACAGAAGAAATTCAGAAAGCTTGATCCTGAGAAAGCGATCAGAGAGGCCAACACCTCAGATTCCAAACCAAAAACGCGAGAAAAATGGCACCGAAGACCTCGATAACCTATCTCGACATACACTCCGCAAGCATTCAGAATATAAGAAAAGTAGAGCCCAGTACCCCCAGGGCAAACCCATGATACCGGAAAGACGAATCAGCATAAAAGGGGGTGGGAACAGTGACCCAAACGCCAACGTCTTGCTGTCAAGAGACAATAATCCAGCCCCCCCTTCTTTCCCCTGCCTCTTGCCATACCCTTGCAAATCCCGGTGGCAACTGGCGACAGTCCCTACTCTGGGTATGTGCACAAGAACCGATAGACAAATAACAGAAATCCGAAGAATTGGTCAAATAAGGGACCAGGTCAAGTACAGACAGAAGCAGCAAAAGAACAAGTAGTACTACAAACGGAAATAACCATTAAACCAGAACAGACTGGATTTATGAGGAGTGGGTAGAATTGATGTTCCTTCACTTTTTGTAATTTTTTGTGGTTTGATTGCCTGTATAATATATACACTATACAATGTATACATTTTACATACCTGTTTAACACTGATAACATCCTAAGCTCATAAGTAATCCATAAATCTGGAGGTTTTCTTCAGGTCTTCAACCTGCCATAATGGATTTGGCTCTTATGGTATGAGTCTTTGAGTTGCTTAGACAGAATATGGAAATAATACTATCTTTGAGACAACAAGGTTTGAAAGTTTTAGCACACATGTCACAATATTTTGCAGTTTATTAACAATACTTGCTACAAAACTGCTATGTGGTTTATGTTTAGTTGCCTTGGAGGAACAGGAAGAAGTGTGAGTAGATAGATAAAAAAATGACTACAGGATCTGTTTTACTTCAGGTTTTTTTGTAGTCTGTTCTTAAATAAAATTCTGGTTCGGCACTGTAGTCCCAAAATAGCCAAAATTACTATTCAAGATATATGTGAAGTTTGCTTTAATAAATGTCTTTTTAGATACAATTGGATAATCAAAATGTCAACAAAATTTCCGGCAAGGTTAACAAGTCAGAGAGCGAGCACTAAATGCTCGGTGCTCGTTATTCTAGACGAACTTTCGCCAGATGCTCGAGTGCTCGTCTCGAATAACGAACCCCATTGAAGTCATGGAAGACCCGAGCATTTTTCAAGGGACCATGGTGGGAATAAAATGTTTTATTTAATTTAAAAAGATGTCTTCTGATAAGTTTAGCAGATGTATGCAACATCTTCAATCTATTCTTCACTGTTCCGGCGCGTATATTATCTCCCGACAAGTTATCGAATGTGAAAACAGTCGAAGATAGAATAAAACCGTGACACAGGTCTTTAAGTGAAAAAAACAACACAGTGAAGAATTGATTACAGATGTTCGGCACATCTGCTTTCTGTCGGGTGATACGCTGTCCCAGTATCACACTCCTCTTCTTCCCTGAAGTCTCCCCGTGCTGTCCCCGATGTCTCCCCCGTGCTGCCCGATGTCTCCCCCGTGTGCCCGATGTCTCCCCCTTGCTGCCCTATGTCCCCCCGTGCTGTGTAATAGAGGCTGCCCGATGTCCTCCCCCGCTTCCCCGTGTCTCCCCCGTGCTGCCCGATGTCTCCCCCGTGCTGCCCGATGTCTCCCCGCTGCCGTTTCGCGCGTATCTCCTGACAAGTAAGCAGATGTGCCGAACATCTGTAATCTATTCTTCACTGTGTTCTTCACTGTGTTTTTTTAATTAAATGCTCGATCTCGAGCAGGGGAAATACTCGTCCGAGCAACGAGCCGTTTCGAGTACCTTAATACTCGAACGAGCATCAAGCTCGGACGAGTATACTCGCTCATCTCTATTAACAAGGATCAGGAAGGCGTTTATATAATTAAGGAGAATGCTTTTACTGGTATATAAAGAGCATTCTGGGAAAGGAATATGCTAATACACTGAATGGAGAAGTGAAAACTATGCCTCTAGCACTTGCTTATGGAAGGCATCTCCCCATAGATATATTTCTGAGTTTCATTAGGCCTTACGCAACAACCCTGCCAATACATAGGCAGGCTGTTTCGAATAACACCCTCTCCAGGTCAGGAGCTGTTAGGGGGAGTCGTGAGTCCTCTATGAAGGTTCTAGAACCTGGTCATTATGTAATTGCAGCTGTAGATTCTGCCTGGAAAGGCAATAGTTAAATGGGTGTAAGATGTTATCCAATTATGTGGCTTTATTGTAAACTGGAGTGTGATTGGAGAGATGCTACCACCTGACCAAAGGGAGTATAAAACCCCTGTGCAGTTGGAGCACATGGTCTTCTTTGCCTGTCAGTAGTCCAGACCACATGGTCTGAGTGAAGAGAGAGACAGTGGGGCACATTTACTAAGGGTCCGCACACCGCATTTCCGTCGGGTTTCCCGACTATTTCCGACATGCGCCGCATTTAACCAGAGTTTTTGGCGCACGCAATCAGATTTTGGCCCGACTTTCATGTGACACAAATTGTGGGCCGTGGCCATCGGACAACGTGACTGATTCGGACTGAGCGCCGGATTTAAAATTCAAATTGTGTCGCAAGACAATGCACTCACATACACCGGGAAGAAGAAGGTGAACTCCTGCGGACCTCAGCGGGGAAGCGACACATGCAGGATATCAGGCAGGATACACATTCCTCCATCTGATCCCTGGATATGGCTGTCACCACCACGGATTTCCCCATACATTACCCAGGGAGTTATCAGCCTCTCCCTCCATATTTCTTGCACACACCACCTGCTGGAGACCTGCCAGGCTGTGAGACAGCCATCCGGTCCCCATACAAAGCACCGTGACATCAGCGCCCTAGGCCACAACCGCCAGCCACTCCGTTATTCTGGGATCCGGCTGCCTCCAGGCCCCAAGAAAAGGCTGAGGCTCGGTGGGGGATGTTGCACTTGCTTACATGAATGGGGATAATAGCCAAACTAGTAAGTCTCTTCCAGAAGTAAAAGACACCAAACTGCTGGCAGCATTAAAGACTCCCTTTGTTATCGAATCAAGCAAAGGAGAATCTATCTCTAAGGAGATCCATTCCCCTTCCTGATCCATGTGCATGGAATATTACCAAACACCAACAAGGAGCAATGACTCGTCTACAGATTTTCACCTACAGATGGGTGTCTATTACTTTTGGAAGAGACTAGATGGTTTGGTTGTTTCCCCCGATTATTTCACTAGCCTTCTGGCACAGTCTTTCTTTTTAAAGGGAACCTGTCATCAGATTTTCACTATTAAACCAACAGCACTATTTTAGCTTTTGCCACCCTGCCAGCAGTCTGTGATTCAGCACATGTCTCCAGCATCTCCCTCATTGCCTTCATCAGACATCAACTCAAAACCTGCACTTGCACACTCGCTGTCCTGCATAAGTCATTCAGAGTGGGTTCGCATACCACTCTCACTGCCTAGTGATGAGCGGGAGAAGCCTCAAATGCGCAGTGAACCGGCTGAGGATGCAAACCCACCTTTTACATTGCATAAGCTATGCGGGGCCATGAGTGTGCAAGTGCGGAAGTGGAAGATTTGAAGTGGGTGAAGGGAGGGGGGAATGAGGGATCTGCTACAGACTTGGGATGAGTCACACACCCCTTGTGACCTACTGAGTTCTGCTGGAAGGGTGCCAGGTAATTTTACAAAGTTTATTTTATAGGCATAGGAACTTCGGATTTTTTTTTTCCTGAAAAGAATTAGAGACATAGTTTTCCTATGCCCACCCTGTTTAAACTACATATTCTTTTTCCAGGAAGGAAGACGCACTGTAAGAATTAAATCATTGATAAAACAACCAACAGTTTACACCTGTTTTTAGGCAGTTTTCCGACTCACCAGAAAAATGGGTGTGTCCTTGGGGGAAAGGAGGTGTGGCCTTGCAGAAAATAGCCTGTACACCAGAAATTTCAATATTCTGGTGCAGCAAACTAGACCAATACGTGGAAGTGTAAAGTACAACTCACCAGTCCTGTACTGCACCAGATCAATCATCCAGCATCAGACACAGGGATGGATCTGGCGCTGGACTCTACTCTGCACTGGTCTAAAGACGGACACATTACTACATCTCCCCCAGTATCACTGCTTTCCCTCCCCTTCATATTACACGCTTCTATTTGCCAGCATGAATATGATGACGATATGAGACTATACATGTTACCTACATCTTTATAATTGAGTTCATTATCTACTTCCTATGTGCAGGAATCACACAGCGTCCGATCTTTCCTGACTGCTGCGGGTGGTCAGCACCGGAGGAGATTTGTATGTTTAAATTTATGCCTTCTGACACTTTATTCCTCATGTGACAAGTGCCGACTCATTAGTCGTTTCTCTTTGTGACAAATGACGGCATGCGGAGAGCGCTGGATGTATTAATTAGCTCTTATAGACATAACTGATGGATATCCTCATGATAACTGTCCCAGGGTCTCCAAAAACTTGTTCTCAGTATTTTACTTGAGACAAAGAACTGGTAAAAAGTTATAAGCACGTATCGAAAAAAAAAAATTTGTAATGTGTGTGTATGTGTGGGGGGCAGGATATTAGGTAATTTACCAATATACATCTACTAATAGTTCCGCTCCGTTTCCTGTCCATATAATGGCCACAGATGGAGGGTCATGAACAATCGCCCTGCCCGGGACCTTATGATGGTTTGGCAAGTTCTGTGCAGTGTTGCATAACCTGTGTGCGCTATATAAATACAATCATTATTATAGTTTTCATGAATATAAGATTAAGGTCCTGGCAGGGCGATTGTTCTTGGGCAGATAGAGATCACATGACCCTCCATCTACAGCTATTTTATATAACTTTCTTTAGCCATTGTGGGGGACCTTCTGGAGCCACTATAGGGGGAATAAGTGCACCTACTGCTGGACGACCCAGGGCAAGTACGACAGCAATGTGGTGAGCAGTCCCTACTACTACATAAAATGATGGTAGGGGAATTAATAGCAGAAGTGGGCCCCGGTAATGGATTATAATATAGGCGTTTTGGGCGGTAGCCCAGGGCCCAAGCCTTCTAAGGGGCCCATGGCCACCCAAACCACCCACAAATTTCATACTAAGAAGGACCTTCACCCATGAAATCCTCATACATCTGTTCCTGCTCTCATTATACAAGTACACCAGAGACATTTCTGGACCATTGAAGATCCTCCATTTGGGAAGTGACTTCTAGACTTGTAGGGTCTATAATATTTATACAGCCCAGGGCCCATGGCAGTCTTAATCTGCCCCTGCTTGACTCCCTAAATTAGCCAACATATCATGAACAATCAGGCTACAGAAACATGGCACCTCTTTTCAACATTTCAGGATGCAGCCACTAAGTTCCATTCTAATGTAGTCCTTGGAGACGACCATTGTGTTTCAGGACACTGTGAAAACACTTTGCTACAATTAATATGGGGCAAAAGTGTCCCTTACTTTTAAAGGGAATACATAAAGTTATTTTTTTTAATGTTTCTAAGTTTTCTGTGAGTTTACTTGGAGACGACCATGGAATAAATCCCTTTCAGCACTGGGACAGGTAAGGGATACATTTTGACCTATTCTTGCTTGTGAATCTGGATGGAGATACAGTGAGCTCCAATGCCAGATGCAACCATTAGAAAAAAAATTGCAACATTTATTAAAAACCTGCCCTGTTTTTTTCTAATCCTAGACAACAGCTGTAAATCTAATGATGGAATCCCACAGTATATCCATGAACCAGCTGGAATTTGTGAAAAGAACAGACCTTTCACGCTGCAAAGCGAACGCCAATACGACAGAAAGCGTGTTTTTTTTTTTTTTTTCGCTTGAACAGGAGCAGATGTCAGGACACGTCGCCTCCTTACAATTGATGGCTGTATTTATTTGTCCTCTATAACTCTAACTAACATGTTTATTGCCTGGAAAAGTGTAGCTGTCAGCATCCCTCCGAGGGGCGGCGTGCGCTGGATGCACTGGTGTGAACTGGACATTGTGAGCTAATAATACTTACACCCAGCAGCTTCCTCCAGGGTCAAGAAACCCGATTATATATTATTCTACAGAAAAAACAATGCACGGCCCGAGACGATAAGAAAAGCGGTCAGAACTTTACACTGATATCACTCTAATACAGCTATAGAAATGTATGCCGATCTTCCTTGTGTCATCTGCATTGGATTTCCCTTTCTGTTCCAAAAAAAGCTAATTATTCTGATTTGACCCATAGGGATCAGCTGTGGAGGAGAAAGTAGTAATTTTCCCAGCATTGTCTCTAATATGTGGAATAAATGGGAACCATATTTTCACATATACAGCTTATGTGTCATGTGATCAGGGTGATGTCATCTAAGGTCCTTTACCCAGTTAACTTGCAACGTCTACCCCATGTATGTATCTGATCACGTGAAATCACAGCAGTCTTCTTCTCCTCCCCATCCTCTATGGAGGCTGCTGTGATTTCATGTGATCAGATGCATACCTGGGGTACATTTTGCAATTAGGAAAGTCAGGTTAGACCCAACCGGCGAGATCTCTCTGCAATACACTATTGCCTGACTGTATCTTACTGTCCTTGATCTCTAATAAAACTTTCATCAGCTACGCACTTGGTTCCAGAATTTCTTGTTACTTGGATGTTGACACCGGTTTATCTGCGACACGTCGTCTTTTCTCGGCGATGATCTACTTAATATTTTACAGAGAAATAGATAAAATGTCTTTCCCGGCTCTGATGTGCTCCTCATCCCGGTTTGTCGCGCTGCTGCCAGCTGTCTGCTTTATCTACTGTAAGAAACCTTCATGTCTGTTTACTGACGGATGTTGCCAACAACCCCCCCCCCCCCCTCCTTCCTTTTCGTATTCCTTAGATGTCAATATTAGCAGCAGCAGAGCCGTATATATCACGGTGTCACGCGCCGTCTTCATGCAGTACATCACAATGGGATTGCAGTTACGTGGCCTTGGTGAGTATGGAGCGTTGCTATACGGATCCTCACTCTTCCTATAGTCCTACGTTGGGCTAATGGCGTCTCCTCTGCATTATGAATGGGATTCTGTATCGACAAGCCCCAGGCAGCTCCCGCACTGCAATCATAGCATCTTGGCTTTTTTTCCCCCGGCTATTGATTCCCATCCGCCTGCAGAGTCGCACATGTTTCCTGCTCCCAATGTTAATCAATACCCCCAACGACCTTTACTCCGAGACCCCAGGACTTCAGGAAACTGAAATATCACTGCTAAAATCCAAAGGTCGCCCCATCCTTTAATAGCAAACAAATACGTCTCAATTAGAAGTACAGATCAGGGAAGGTTTGTACAATACGGCAGCAGAGCATTGCAGCAAATACATGTCCTTGACTTGTCCTCTGCTACACTTCTTACTGTGTGATATCGAATCGTGAGAACAGGACAGGATACATTGATTTATTTTACACCATGCGGCAAGTTTTCCGATAAAAATCAGCCAAAATATGTACCGAAAGAGGAAGTGCTCAGGGAGAAGGTAAAAATGGTTTAGGTTGTTGAGCCTTTTGCCTCAGGCAGCACCATCTAAAGCAAGATGGTGGGAGGGGGCAGCATCAGGGGAGCAGAACTAGATACTTAAAAATAGTGTTTCTTCAGACTAGATATCAGCATGGGTGTGAGGCACTGCATGGAGAAAGTGCATACTAAAAGAAAAATAACCTGCTGTATTACTACTGGAGGGGGCACAATTCTATAGCTCGTCTCATGCAGCAGATAGTTAAGGTTAACCCCTGGCAACATTGGGTCTTATTTAGGGTCTGCGGTCGCACTTTCGTCAGATTTTGAAAAATTTCTGGATTTACACCGCTGTGAAAGGTATTTAAATGGGGATTGTGTCGCACACGCTCGGATTTTGGCGCATCGGCACCGGCTTTCATTCGAAACAAATCGGGGTCCGTGGCCGTCGGACGGTCCGACAGATTCGGACTGAGCGCGGGATTTAACATTCAAATTGTGTCGCATTCAATGCACTTACATGCACCGGGAAGAAGAAGGTGAACTCCGGCGGACCCGAGCGGGGAAGTGACACATGCAGGATATCGGGTGCACGATGTTAGTGAATGGAGGCACAGTGCATTATACACGGACAATGCAATTTTGGGAACTCCGCGGGACCGGGTAAGTAAATGTGCCCCATTATGTGCTTTTGGTAATGACTACCAGCAAATTTGTAGGTGATAAATTATGGATAAAAAATATAAAAATTAGATACATTATTCATCCTTATTTTGGATAAGAGCAGCATGAGAGAAGATGAAAATGGAGAACTGCCTTGGACACTGTGGTATTGCAGCTCAGTCACTGCAGGTTACACTGCTAGGATTGGGCAGCCTCCTTTGTCCCGTGCTGCTGATAGGATTTTCAATATGCACAGAAATGGGGAAAATCAGTTGCCAGAGAGCATTAAAGTTCAGAACTTGTGTACACAAGGCTCTGCACTGCTGTCATTTACTTAGTGTACATATCTAGAAACTGCATGGCGGTAATATTATGTATAAGAGGAGCAATAAAGGAAATGTACCTTGGGTTTGATGGTAGATTTACTCCTAGATCCAGGCACTGTGACTGTCATAATCTTATATTTGTTATCCAGCCTTCCTCTACAACCAAACTTTAAAATTATGCTCCTGGGGGTTTTACCAGAGTCACTCCGTGCTGTAGCTTCCTCTACTGTTACACTGCCCCACCCCAGCACTTCCCCCTCACTCAGTCTGAATTAATTTCACCGCAGCAGAGGAAGTTTTGGCACACAGTGGGAAGTGCTCCAGCACAGTGTAACAGCCTGTGAATCTGCAGCATAGTAGCACTCTGGTAAGATCCCCCTATTAGCATAACTTAAAAAGCCGATTTTAGAAGGAAGGAGGCCATAGATAACAAATATAAGAAGATCACCACAGTCACGGTGCCTGGGTCTATGAGTAAGTGTCCCAGGTTTATGATGGATTATGATGGTAGATTTCCTTTAATCATAGGTAGAGCTGCACTGGTCTTGCATAGTGTATACTATTCATCATATTGTTGCATTGTAAGTACAGGCAGTCCCCTACTTAAGAACACCCGACTTACAGACGACCCCTACTTACATATGGACCTCTGGATGTTGGTAACTTACTGTACTTTAGTCCTGGGCTACAATAATCAGCTGTAACAGTTATCACAGGTGTCTGTAATGAAGCTTTAGTGTTAATCCTGGTTCTTATGACAACCCAACATTTTTAAAATCCAGTTGTCACAGAGACCAAAAAAATTCTGGCTGGGGTTAGTATGATAAAATATACAGTTCCGACTTACATACAAATTCAACTTAAGAACAAACCTACAGACCCTATCTTGTATGTAACCCGGGGACTGCCTGTCGTTACATATCTCTATACAATGATGAAGAGAAAGTTCTTTCAATCACAGAAGTGTTGGTTCCAGCCTTGGGGTGGTAGGAATCTGCCTGAATTTTTCCATCTTTTTAACTGTTGTATATGCAAAAAAATAAATAAAGTTTGGTCAACGCTACTGTGCAAATGATTGATGGAATTACAATTTCGGAATCAGGATGGGTATTAGTCTCAGTGAGCTGAGAAATTGGAGGCAATCACACCTCAAACCTAAGTAGAGGAAATCGATAGCATTGTGAATGGATGCGGGGTCCTACAGGCGGATACATGGAAGCCATTATTATTCCTCTGCTGTGATAATAACATGGAGATTACATTGTGCGACGTCCGTGTGACTGCGCGCCGGTGCTGGTCCTCTATGGCGCCATTATGTCTAAGGAGTCAATGAAGATGTAATGTTTCCTATGTAAGAAGCCGTGTTATGCTATGTCTGTATCTAACCACACAGCACGGGTCTCCACATGTCTAGACTTTCCCATTGTAACCTTTCGGTCAGGGTCAGCGATTGTTGGTTCGTTCCGGTAAATCCTGCGAGAACATGGTGCGAATTTGTTGGATCGAAATCACTTGTTGGCGACGAGTTTTAGAGGTCGTAAAGGGACTGTCTCAAGAAAACAAGTGGAATTTGGTCTGTAAATATTGTAGAATGTGACAAATGATACAATAAGGAACAAGTCAATGTCTGACCCTTTAACAAGCCTTGTAACATGACTAAGATGTCAGCCAAGCCAAAAGGCGCCCAGATTAAGAAATGTTAGGTGCTGCGATTGGGTTAGACTGCGGCACCTAACAGGTCAAGTGCCGCAATTGGTACCGGCACCGGCCGCAGCTGTTACTGTTCCGTATCATGTACAGTATATGGTCGTACAGCAGTAAGGGAGGGGTTAAGAGTAGAACTGGTAAACATTGTAATATATGTTAAGTCTTTCTCCATCTACTTTGACTCTTATCCAGTAGTGGATTATAATATAGGTGTTTTGGGTGGTAGCCTGGGGCCCAAGTTTTCTAGAGGGCCCATGGCCACACAAAACACCCACCAAATTTAAGACTACGAAGAATCTTCACCCATGAAAGCCTTCAGCCATGTTCCTGTACTCAATACACATGTACACAAAGCCATTTCAGGACCTTTGAAGGACCTTCAAAGGGAGAAGGGACGCAACCTTCATTCCCCAAGAAGCTGATTCTGACTTGTAGGGGCTATGATATTCATACAGTCCAGGGCCCATAATCCGTCCCTGCTCTTATCTTCCCTCCTTCGTTCCTAATTTCTCCTGAATATCAAAAAAGAGTGACAAGCTCACTGATGTGTCAGATTACATAGAAGTCTATGGAGAGGTTGGGGGAGGCAGTGAGTCGCAGCAGCTAGGTCTCCACCTATAAGTTGCTGATAACAAAATACTCATCAGATAACGGCGACATTCAGTGTTACTCCTCATGTGCACATACTGGATACTACTTTCTACCAGGTTTGTTGTAAGGGGAGGTGGGGGCATGCTATAGCCGGGGAGTGGTCCAGCAATGTATGATGCCTATGTGAAAATAATGGTGGCGTTTTGGCCTTCGTTGTGCTATATGATGATAGCTTGGGGATAATAATCCATAGGCAACATATGTCCTTGTAGGAGTAAATCTGGGAGAGTCCTTTGTTGAGAAGGACCTGGGGGTACGAGTAGATCATAAATTGAATAACAGCATGCAATGTCAGTCAGCTGCCTCTAAAGCCAGTAGGATCTTGTCATGTATCAAAAGTGGTCTGGACTCTCCTGATAGGGATGTAATATTACCACTATACAAGGCATTGGTTCGGCCTCACCTGGAATATGCTGTCCAGTTCTGGGCACCGGTCCATAAAAAGGATGCCCTGGAGCTGGAGAGGGTTCAACGTAGAGCCACAAAAATGATAAGGGGTATGGAGGGTCTGATTTATGAGGAAAGATTAGAACAACTAGATTTATTTAGTCTGGAAAAGAGACGACTACGAGGGAACATGATTAATCTATATAAATATATGAATGGTCCATACAAAAAATATGGTGGTAAGTTGTTCCAGATTAAATCAAATCAAAAGACGAGGGGGCACTGTCTCCGTCTGGAGGAAACAAGGTTTAATCACCAGAGTTTTTTTTACTATGAGAACTGTCAATCTGTGGAATAGCCTGCCTCAGGCGCTGGTCCCAGCAGGGACAGCAGAGAGCTTCAAGAAGGGTCTAAATAACATTGATGGTTATGTTATATAGAATGGCTTCCCAAAAAACCCTTCCTCATCCAATCCCTTCCCTTCCTTGGTTGAACTTAATGGACATGTGTCTTTTTTTCAACCGTATAAATTATGTATCATAATGTCTGAAATATCTGCCAGAAAATGGTCAATAATTTGTAGTCTATGTTCAGACTTATATATTGTCTGAGATGATTCACTATCTGTCTCCAGATATAAATATATACCTGATACCAGATATAAACCCGATGACAGCGCATGCAGAAGACCTGTCACTCCGGGCTAAACAGAACAAACTTTCTTCTATGGGAGTGAAAAGTTTAGATGAGACATCGGCCTGACCTGCGCGGAGCTTTAATGTCTTCTCTTCTCTGATGCCTTTAATGTGTCCTGATCCTCGTCTGAGATTGGACACAAATTCCTAATTAATGTTTATTTTTCTCATCTCAATGAAGTTCAAAGAACAAGTAAAGAGCTTTAATGTCTCCAGGTATCTGCAGGACGTCTTATGATCAGGAGGAGACGGTTCTATATGTTCTAGGATCTCATGTCCTCGATGCTGGGGCCTGAAAAATGTTCCTACAAGATAGTGGAGGTGATGTGATGGAGGGGCAGATCAGTAATGGACATCCGGATTAAGCTTCAGATCTTGGCGTCTATATCTGCGTCTAAATGTCAAGATCTGAACTGTGATCCGGATGTCAATTACTCAGCTGCACCTCCATCTAATGGCCTCCACTATCTTGTAGGAACATCCTCCATGCACCAGCACCAGGCATGAGGTACCAGAACAAGTCTCTAGTAGTTCTGGCTACTTACCTAGCTGAAAGGAAGGAAACATTGCTCCAACATAGTGTCGGGATGTCTCCATATGATGATGTTGGTGCCCTATGGTCATAGCTAAAACTGCTGTGTAGCCTTTACATACTACAACCCATTAGTCGTGGATTAGATCTCTCTAGTATTGTATGGATCAGTGTCCCCTCCCCAGATATAAGTTACAGACACTATGTAATAATATGTGACATCACTGTGTGTATTAATCTTGTTAATCCTTATGACAACCCAACATTTTTTAAAATCCAATTGTCACAGAGACCAAAAAAATGTGTCTGGAGCTACCATTATAAAATATACAGTTCTGACTTACATACACATTCAACTTAAGAACAAACCTGCAGAACCTATCCTGTACCTAACCCGGGGACTGCCTGTACTGGTGCAGGGTCTTCATTAATCCGGCGCCCCCTGCACTGCTGGGGAAGTGTCTCCATCTTTATTTTGCGGCACCTTTAACATAGAACGTGCGACACTTCTGTCGAGTCGCTGTATTAGATGTGTCGCAAACTCGGACTAAGCAGGAACAGACCCTTTAGGTGACATTTTTTCTGTCTTGTCGGACACAGAGCAGCCGTGACACGAAACTGGTTCCATAAATATGTGCGAGCTCCATACACGTTCTTTCTAATCAGACAGAAAAGTGGCGCAGCCGCAATAATAGTTCTGGTCCGATGTGTTTCTATATAATGACCTTCACATTAAAACATTATTATTATTTTATACAACGATCATGAAATGGAGGTTCATTAGAAATATATAAAAGTGTAACACCACTCGCTCTTACTACTGTATATTCCCCCTCCCAGAGATCCCCCATTAGCATGTTCCATGTTTTGGGGACCCCTCAATCATCCCAGACATCACAGATTTAGCAGAACAATACCAGATTTTTACATCTGTCCTGGAGTTTCAGGTGGTGGAAGTTGTGTCCCGGCATCAACTCTATACAGAGCTGAATAGTGAAATAGTGATACAGGGAGCCATCGAGCGTCCCGCATCACCAATGTGCTTCTGCCACTGCTGCGTCTGGCAGAAGTCAGCAGGCATCATGTGATGACACAATAATAATTCCTTTATTTATATAGCGCACATAGATTATATAGCGCACACAGAGTTGCCAAACTGTCCCCTGTCCCTAATGGGGCTCACAATCTAATCTAATGTTTTGGAGTGTGGGAGGAAACCGGAGGACCTGGAGGAAACCAATGCAAACACGGAGAGAACATAAAAACTCTTTGCAGATGTTGACCCTGGGACTTAAACCCAGGTCCCCAGCGCTGCAAGGCTGTAATGCTAACCACTGAGCCACCGTGCTGCCCCTATGATAACATCATAGAGCCTGGCTCTTTCATCCCCAACATTTCTTCTTATATTTCACCTTTTTCCCTACACCGCAGCGATAGAAAAAAAAGAGAGGACTGCGGTTGGGGAATAACGAAAGATAAGATTATCGTGTATATGCTACAGGAAACAGGGTGCAAATCAGGGGCGGTCAGATAATAGGGTTGATCATTATACCGTGTTGGGGCTAGTAAGGAGCCAATATTATACATTGTGGGATCATTAAGGGGCGGGGCTTGTGAACCAAAAGTTTTAGCCCTCAAAAGGTAAGAGATAAGTCTTGGTAACTTGGTAACAATTTCGTTTTTAACCCCCCTCTTTCCATAAGCCATCGCTCTTTTTAATTATAAGAGGTCTTGTTATCTGCAGGACAAATTGTACTTTCTAGAGGCACCATTTTATATTGTTTTCATTGTACAGGGAAGCTGGAAAAAAAAAAACCCCCTTTTGCCTTCAGAACTGCCTCAATTCTTCGTGGCATAGATATAACAAGGTGCTGGAAGCTCCTCAGAGATTTTGCTCCATATTGACATGATGGCATCACACAGTTGCCCGGTGTGGTCTTCTGCTGCTGTAGCCCATCTGCCTCAAAGTTCGACGTACTGTGCGTTCAGAGATGCTCTTCTGCCTACCTTGGTTGTAACGGGTGGCGATTTGAGTCACTGTTGCCTTTCTATCAGCTCGAACCAGTCTGCCCATTCTCCTCTGACCTCTGGCATCAACAAGGCATTTCCGCCCACAGAACTGCCGCTCACTGGATGTTTTTTCTTTTTCGGACCATTCTCTGTAAACCCTAGAGATGGTTGTGCATGAAAATCTCAGTAGATCAGCAGTTTCTGAAATACTCAGACCAGCCCTTCTGGCACCAACAACCATGCCACGTTCAAAGGCATCAAATCACCTTTCTTCCCCATACTGATGCTCGGTTTGAACTGCAGGAGATTGTCTTGACCATGTCTACATGCCTAAATGCACTGAGTTGCGGCCATGTGATTGGCTGATTAGAAATTAAGTGTTAACGAGCAGTTGGACAGGTGTACCTAATAAAGTGGCCGGTGAGTGTATTTCGTCACTGCTTTCAGATGTATAAATATATATGTATTAGGGTTCATTCACATGGCCGTCTGCTCTATCTTTCTGTGAGTGTGCGGCCCTGTGCCGCTGTTTCCTATGGAGGGAGGATGCACCCTTAGAGGGGTTGTTCGGGGATAAAAAAAAGATTAAAATATGGCTGGGAGAGGGGCTAAAAACAATAAACCACTTACACTCACCCCTACTATTGTTCCTATTTCCCCTGCACTGCCCATCAGTAACGTCCTCTGTTTACAAAGGCTGTCCTGACCACTGACGCGTGAGGCCTACTTTTACAGATGGTGCCAGAGGGGAAGAGGGCCCTTGAGGAGGTGAGTATAAGTAATTTATTGTTTTCTTAATCCCTTCCAGCCATATATCATTTTGTTATCTATGCAACCCCATATATCTTCTTAGCTCTTCCAGCTTTACAACAGCAAAAAGTAGAATTACATACATTTTGTATGCAGATGCTATGGTCATTCTTCAAAACTGTTGGCGCCATGTGCATTATCTTCTTTTAACCGTTACCCTGTGTGTACAATATTGGTACTTGGTATATCACAATACAGGCAGTCCCCGGGTTACGTACAAGACAGGGTCCATAGGTTTGTTCTTAAGTTGAATTTGTATGTAAGTTGAAACTGTTTATTTTATAATTGTAGATCCAGACAAAAAAAAAAATTCCCCAGTGACAATTGGAGTTTCAAAATTTTTTTGCTGTAATGGGACCAAGGATTATCAATAAAGCTTCATTACAGCTGATCATTGCAGTCTGGGACTATAGTAAAGCATCCAGAGAGCTTTTCCATAGGTCACAGGGGGCAGAGGGGTCCGTCTTTAACTATGGGTCGTCTGTAAGTCAGGTGTCCTTGAGTAGGGGACCACCTGTAATACTGTAGCTATTCACTATTGCTGTAATGTTCCCAAATATAACTTGTCTAGTGGAAGTTTCTGCGCTAGTTCCAATACCCTTATGCACATCATGTATTATATTTCTATTTCAGATAGCAGTCATTGTACTTTTTTATTTTGCATTTTTATTTGACGTTTATGTCCTATGCATATGTGAAGATTTTAGAATTGACCATAATTAATTTTCTTTCTTGAAATAATCTTCTTGTGCCCTCAGTGTTCCCAGAACTACACTCCCCCAGTGCATTGCATGCTTAAAAAAAATAAAGATGTACTTACCTCCCGGTTCCCTCCCGTACCCAGCGCTGCTGTCGCTCCGGTCCGGGCGCCATGTAAACAAACATGGCCGCCGGAGCAACGCTGGATTCAGCTTCCGGCCGGCCGTGGCCGGGTACGCCTATCCGTCCCTATACACAGCATTGTGTATGGGAGCCGGAAGGTTGTCGGATACGGGAGGGCACCGGGAGGTAAGTACATCTATTTTTTTTAAGCAGCCCTGTCCCGGCCACTTTTAGCTTTTTTTATACATACATAGATAGATACATAGATACATACATAGATAGATATGAGAGAGACAGATACATAGATAGATACATAGATAGATAGATACATACATACATAGATAGATATGAGAGAGACAGAGAGACAGATACATAGATAGGGGAGGATGAGCTGATGCTATACTTTATTTATGTCATTTATTACCTTTCTATACTGCAGCAGCTACATGCAGCCCGGGCTCTGGTGATTCCTCTTCCCTCCTCTCCTCTCCTATTGGCTGGTCGGGTCAGGTGACCAGCCCTCTGTGTGAGTCCCGGCTTTAGCAGGGGGGAAGGCAGAGCAATGACTGCCTTCCTTGCTGCCATTACTGTGCTCAGGGGTCCCAAAAGAGCACATGGAACAGTGACAGCTGCTGGACCCCTGTATCTAAGGGCCAGATCCTTATGCCCCTGCCCAATTCTATTATGTGGGAGCAGCTGTATCATGCTGCTCTCTTCTCCACGCAGTGGTTTCTATGGGAACCACAATAACATTCAGTGCTCCCGACAGCCGGAGGTGCGTGCCCACAGGAACAGCTCTGCGTGCCGCATGTGGCACGCGTGCCATAGGTTCGCCATCGCTGTTGTATAGCATAACATGTATTTAACATATATGTGATGTATATATGCTCTATATGTGTGTATAAATGTTTGATTATAACTTGGATGTGTGAGTATACAAATATGTATATTTCTTTAGTGAGAAGGGGGGCCTCATGCAGAAAATTAAAAAAAAAAAATTGTAATAAAAAATCCTAAAAATTCAAATTACCCCACTTCCCGTAGAACTGATATAAATATTAATAAACAGTAAAAATCATAAACACATTAGGTTTAATCCCGTAACGGAAAATAGCGCCCAAAGTCGAAAGTGGCACTTTTTTGCCATTTGGAAAAATATTTAAAAAATCAATAAAAAGTGATCAAAAGATCACACAGTCCTAAAAATGATAGAAATGAAAACGCCATGAAAAGTCACAAAAAATGACACCACCCACAGCTCCATACACCAAAGTTTGTAAATGTATGAAAACATTACAAAACTTATACAAATGTGGTACCCCGTAATCGTACCGACCCAAAAAATAAAGTAGACAGGTCATTTGGGGTGTACGGTGAAAGCTATAAAATCCAAGCCGAAAGGAAAACGGCGCAAGTGCATTTTTTCACCATTTTCACTGCATTCCGATTTTTTTTTCCTGCTTTCCAGTACACGGCATGGAATATTAAATACAGTCACTATGAAGTGCACTTTATTATGCAGAAAATAAGCCCTCACACAGCTCTGTACATGGAAAAATACAAAAGTTGTAGATTTTTGAAGGTGGCAAAACAGGGTAGAAGGGGTATGCAGCTGCAGATTCAATCGTGCGGTGTCTTTGTGGGAAGGATGGCAGAAAATTTAGGATGTTTAGAGTTAGTGAATGTTGTTATAACCCGGCACGGCCACATCTGCAATGAGGCAAGAGAAAAACTTTGCCTTAGGGGGCAGATGTGCAAGCCCTGACGGGGGAACAGCAGTTTAAGAGAATGTAATGTGGATGGTTTCTGTATATAAAGGACGATGCGTATAAAGGACAAACAAATATATGCAAGCAAGTTTATAAAGTATACAAAAAACATGGCAGGATAAGAATAAAACACTTAAAATTACACTGGAGGTTTAATATGGCAACCCTTAGCAGAGCTCATCAGGAGGTTGTTGGGCTACTCACTTTTTAGCTAAGAGGGAATACAGGAGGTCCCCTAATTAAGAACACCTGACTTGCAGACAACCCCTAGTTACAAACGGACCTTTGGATATTGGTAGTTTCCTGTACTTTAGTCCCAGGCTACAATAAACAGCTATAACAGTTATCAAAGGCGTCTGTAATGAAGATTTAGTGTTAATCCTGATTCCTTGGACAATCCAACATTTTTAAAATCCAATTGTCACAGAGACCAAAAAAAATTTGTCTGGGGTTACAAGGATAAAGTATACAGTTCTGACTTACATACAAATTCGACTTAAGAACAAACCTACAGAACCGGTGTCGTACGTAACCCAGGGACTGCCTGTAAGTGTCCTATAAAAATCATGAGTAAAAGCAACGATATACAATAATGAGGTACAAGTTGAGAGATGGACAAACCATGTCTACGTAAGGTTACATCTGCTTTATCTTTGGAATAACTTTGGGTATGGTATGATCATTTATGATCACGCATGATTATGTAGGCAGGGATTGGTCATCTCTCAACGTATACCTCATAATTCCATATCGTTGCTTTTACTCATGATTTTGCTAGAGCCACTTATTCCCTCTTAGCAGAGCTTATTAAGGGGCTGTTGGGTTGCTCACTCTTTAGCCAAGGGTTGCTATATACCAGTGATGGCGAACCTTTTAGAGGCTGAGTGCCCAAAATGCAACTCAAACCCAACTTACTTATATCAAAGTGCCAAGACAAAAATTTAAAAAAAACCCACATAGGTGTTTAATATAGGGACTCCTGTAATAAACGTTAAAAAATCCTGGCAGTGTACTGTTGTCCGCTGCTCGCCTAAAACTGTTGTATACTGTTCAGGGGAAGGATTGGGGGCAGAGCTCAGGTACACCTGCAGCTGATAACCAGCATTATAGAGAGAATTGCCCCATTTTAATATTGATGTATTTTATTTATAGCCATGTCATATGTCACATATAGGGGTCTGCTGACCTTTATATGTGACCCCAATCCCAGTGGTGTAACAAGACACCAGTGGGCCCTGTTAGATAGATAGATCATTTTTCTAGATACATAGAGATAGATATGAGAGACCATTTTATATTGTTTTCATTGTACAGGGAAGCTGGAAAAAAAAAACAAAAGTGGTAGAATTGCCAAAAAAATAAGTTACGCCGTATTCCTACCGGCGTTTGTTCTTGCATCTTTTGCCTTGTGGTCCATACTGGGTCAGTACGATCACAAAGATACAAAATGTATATAGGTTTTATTATGTTTTAATGCAAACATTTTTTTTATATTTTGAAAAAAAAATTATTATGTTTTAATGCAAACATTTTTTTTATATTTTGAAAAAAAAATCATAGTTTTGCTATTTTCTGACACCAATAATTTCTTCAGTTTACTGGAATAGTTTTGCTATTTTCTGACACCAATAATTTCTTCAGTTTACTGGAGCTGTGTAAGGTGTCATATTTTGCGGGACAACTTGACATTGATATAGTTTTGGGGTCTGTATGACCTTCTCATCACTTTGTATTAAAATTTTGAAGTGCTGCAAAATGACGAGAAAGTTGTGATGTGGACATTATGGGGTTCGCCGCCATGAGAAATCGATACCTGACATGTTTCCGATTTTACTTTTTTATATATGTGTTCTAGGGAAAAGGGGGGTGATTTGAATTCTTATATATATTTTTTTTATTTCACGCCCCCTAGGGTACTGTAACCCTAGGAGGTCTGATCACTCATACAATACAACTGTGAATATACTGCTCCTGGAAGACTATAACACAAAATGACTCATGATATCTATATTTCACGCCCCCTAGGGTACTGTAACCCTAGGAGGTCTGATCACTCATACAATACAACTGTGAATATACTGCTCCTGGAAGACTATAACACAAAATGACTCATGATATCTATTGGAGCCTTTAAAGGGAACCTACCACCACAAATCTACCTATAAAGGTAGATTGGGTGGTAGGTGGATCAATGGGACGTGAGGATAGCCCTTTTAAGGGCTAATCCTCACGTCCCTGCACTTTTTTGATAACTTTTATTAGATATATATTCAAATTTACTTATGCGGCTACTGGGGCGTGGAGTAGCCACATCTGAGGTTACACAAAATAAAGGCTTTACACATTAAACAAATGAAACTTGATTTTTAAAGTGCTGTGGAATTTAGTGGCGTTATATAAATTATAATTATAAAGTCTGCAGCCCCTCAGGCTCATTTGCATATTATATATATATATATTTCACGTCAATGTGCTTGGTGTACAACCCATCTTCCTGGTGGTAAATGTCCTTTAAAGGGAACCTACCACCACAAATCTACCTATAAAGGTAGATCGGGTGGTAGGTGGATCAATAGGACGTGAGGAACTGCAGGCCCGTGCCTGTTCAGCTCCGGCTTCGGAGCAGTGACCGCGCAGGCGCGGGCCTGCTGTTCTGCGCATGCGCAGACTGCAGGATCGCCGGACAAGGGCGTGCAGCTACGCGGAGCTGCGCGCCGAAGATGGTGAGTAGGAGGGGAAAAGAGGCTACCGGGGCGTGGAGTAGCCGCCTCGTGTAACCTCAGATGCGGCTACTCCACGCCCCAGTAGCCGCATAAGGAAATTTGAATATAAAGATAATAAAAGTTATCGAAACCGTGTGTTGACGTGAGGATTAGCCCTTAAAAGGGCTATCCTTGCGTCCTATTGATCCACCTACCACCCAATCTATCTTTATAGGTAGATTCGTGGTGGTAGGTTCTTTTTAAGGGGTTACATGGTTTTCTGATGGCTTTATAACACAAATTGTATTTGTAGCATGCCATCTTCTCAAAATATGGCACTGATCTAATAGTTTTACATTTGTTGCCCTATAGACTGTGTCCCAGTTACCCTCAGAAGCTCCTGGTCCCTGTCTGGATCACCGATAAGGAGCTTGAGAATGTTGCATCATTCAGATCGTGGAAAAGGATATCCTCACGTCCCATTGATCCACCTACCACCCAATCTACCTTTATAGGTAGATTTGTGGTGGTAGGTGCCCTTTAACAGGCTCAAAACAGCACCAATCCTTCATAATCTGTGGATAATCTTGCGAGTAAGAATGTACAAAAACTTACCTGCAGCGCCTCCACAGGGACGATGAAGCATTACACACTGTCCATTGAGATCAATCAGCTGCCTCTTTAATGTAGGACAGGAAAGGTCCTCCAAAGTGAAAGACGCTCTTCATAACTTTGTAACGCCCCGGTCTAACCAGACAATGGGGATCTGTATCGCATTGTGTTCAGGATTAATCTCCATCATTAATTATGAAGTGTTTTATCTAGACCAGACATCCCCTTTAAGAGAAGTAATAAACTGTAGTTTTATCTAGACCAGACATCCCCTTTAAGAGAAGTAATAAACTGTAGCAACACGGCTGAGATTCAGTTACTGAAAAAGGGGGGAACAGGTGCGATGTATTTGAATTTTACCTTCTATACAGAAATATTTAGACATTTATGTTGATTTACTTCGAACATTTTTCAGTAACTTTATTGTTTCCATGGTGATGACGTTGTCTTGCTTTACAGCCGGAAGGTAACATATAAGCTGTACAGTATATGGGGCTTATAGAAGATGAGATAAGGAGGACATGGAAAATCTCGCATTATCTCTCCATCTCTCATCTGATTTTTGGCACATATTAAGAAATTAAACAATGTCTGCAGCACATTCATTCATCAGCAGAAATTTTCCACTCAATCATGTCAGCCTTAAAGGGGTGTTCCAATTTCAGCAATTAAATGTTATTGTTTGTATAATGAATAGTTATACATTCTCCCATATACCTTCCTTTATCAATTCCTCACTAAAGGAAGACCTCTGCTTGCTGTCATTCTTCAGAAAATGTCATTGTTTACTTTCTGTGAATAAATACCCTGGTCATGTGATGTCACACAGGTGCACAGCTCATTTTATCCCTGGTCATGTGCTGTCAAACAGGTGCACGGCTCGTTATATCCCTGGTCATGTGATGTCACACAGGTGCACGGCTTGTTATATCCCTGGTCATGTGATGTCACACAAGTGCACAATTTGTTATATCCCTGGTCATGTGATGTCACACAGGTGCACAATTTGTTATATCCCTGGTCATATTATGTCACACAGATGCATAGCTAGTTATATCCCTGGTCATGTGATGTCACACAGGTGCACGGCTCATTATATGCCTGGTCATGTGATGTCACACAGGTGCACGGCTCATCATATGGTAGCTGCATCTGAGGTTACACGGCGCGGCTACTCCACGCCCCGGTAGCCTCTTTTCTCCTCCTACTCACCATCTTCGGCTGCGCGCCCTTGTCCGACGATCCTGCCGTCTGCGCATGCGCAGAACAGCAGGCCCACGTCTGTGCAGCCCCGGCTTCGGAGCAGTGACCGCGCAGATGCGGGCCTGCTCTTCTGCGCATGCACAGACTGCAGGATCGTCAGACGAGGGCGCGCAGCTATGAGCAGCTGCGCGCCGAAGATGGTGAGTAGGAGGGGAAAAGAGGCTACCGGGGCGTGGAGTAGCCGCCTCGTGTAACCTCAGATGCGGCTACTCCACGCCCCAGTAGCCGCATAACAATACTGCTCCTGGAAGACTATAACACAAAATGACTCATGATATCTATGGGAGCCTTTAACAGGCTCAAAACAGCCCCAATCCTTCATAATCTGTGGATAATCTTGTGAGTAAGAATGTACAAAAATTTACCTGCAGCGCCACCACAGGGACGATGAAGCATTACACACTGTCCATCAGCTGCCTCTATAATGTAGGACAGGAAAGGTCCTCCAAAGTAAAAGACGCTCTTCATAACTTTGTAACGCCCCGGTCTAACCAGACAATGGGGATCTGTATCGCATTGTGTTCAGGATTAATCTCCATCATTATTTATGAAGTGTTTTATCTAGACCAGACATCCCCTTTAAGAGAAGTAATAAACTGTAGTAACACGGGCTGAGATTCAGTTACTGAAAAAGGGGGGAACAGGTGCGATGTATTTGAATTTTACCTTCTATACAGAAATATTTAGACATTTATGTTGATTTACTTCGAACATTTTTCAGTAACTTTATTGTTTCCATGGTGATGACGTTGTCTTGCTTTACAGCCGGAAGGTAACATATAAGCTGTACAGTATATGGGGCTTATAGAAGATGAGATAAGGAGGACATGGAAAATCTCGCATTATCTCTCCATCTCTCATCTGATTTTTGGCACATATTAAGAAATTAAACAATGTCTGCAGCACATTCATTCATCAGCAGAAATTTTCCACTCAATCATGTCAGCCTTAAAGGGGTGTTCCAATTTCAGCAATTAAATGTTATTGTTTGTATAATGAATAGTTATACATTCTCCCATATACCTTCCTTTATCAATTCCTCACTAAAGGAAGACCTCTGCTTGCTGTCATTCTTCAGAAAATGTCATTGTTTACTTTCTGTGAATAAATACCCTGGTCATGTGATGTCACACAGGTGCACAGCTCATTTTATCCCTGGTCATGTGCTGTCAAACAGGTGCACGGCTCGTTATATCCCTGGTCATGTGATGTCACACAGGTGCACGGCTTGTTATATCCCTGGTCATGTGATGTCACACAAGTGCACAATTTGTTATATCCCTGGTCATGTGATGTCACACAGGTGCACAATTTGTTATATCCCTGGTCATATTATGTCACACAGATGCATAGCTAGTTATATCCCTGGTCATGTGATGTCACACAGGTGCACGGCTCATTATATGCCTGGTCATGTGATGTCACACAGGTGCACGGCTCATCATATGTTTTATCTAGACCAGACATCCCCTTTAAGAGAAGTAATAAACTGTAGTAACACGGGCTGAGATTCAGTTACTGAAAAAGGGGGGAACAGGTGCGATTGTAAATGTATTTGACTTTTACCTTCTATACAGAAATATTTAGACATTTATGTTGATTTACTTCGAAAATTTTTCAGTAACTTTATTGTTTCCATGGTGACGACGTTGTCTTGCTTTACAGCCGGAAGGTAACATATAAGCTGTACAGTATATGGGGCTTATAGAAGATGAGATAAGGAGGACATGGAAAATCTCGCATTATCTCTCCATCTCTCATCTGATTTTTGGCACATATTAAGAAATTAAACAATGTCTGCAGCACATTCATTCATCAGCAGAAATTTTCCACTCAATCATGTCAGCCTTAAAGGGGTGTTCCAATTTCAGCAATTAAATGTTATTGTTTGTATAATGAATAGCTATACATTCTCCCATATACCTTCCTTTATCAATTCCTCACTAAAGGAAGATCTCTGCTTGCTGTCATTCTTCAGAAAATGTCATTGTTTACTTTCTGTGAATAAATACCCTGGTCATGTGATGTCACACAGGTGCACAGCTCATTTTATCCCTGGTCATGTGCTGTCAAACAGGTGCACGGCTCGTTATATCCCTGGTCATGTGATGTCACACAGGTGCATGGCTCATTATATACCTGGTCATGTGATGTCACACAGGTGCACGGCTCGTTATATCCCTGGTCATGCAATGTTACAAAGGTGTGCGGCTTGTTATATCCCTGGTCATGTTATTTCACACAGGTGCACGGCTCATTATATACCTGGTCATGTGATGTCACACAGGTGCACGGCTTGTTATATCCCTGGTCATATGATGTCACACAGGTGCACGGCTCATTATATCCCTGGTCATGTGATGTCACACAAGTGCACGACTCGTTATATCCCTGGTCATGTGATGTCACACAGGTGCACGGCTCATTATATACCTGGTCATGTGATGTCACACAAGTAAGGCTCCTTACTCTCTGTGATATAACGAGCCGTGCACCTGTGTGATATCACATGACCAGGGACCGTTTTTTATCCACAGGAAGTAAACAATAAAGCTTCCGAGGTAATGACAGCAAGCAGAGATCTAGAAAACCGCGAGGAATTGATATGGAAAGTATTAAAAAAAATTGTTATCACTTTTCATTATACCAGCATTTACTTGCTGAAATAGATAGGACAACCCCTTTAAGTGTGCTGCCACACACTACGACAATCATGTAAAGGTCCCATGGGCTCATTCAAATCCTTGCGCCGTGTCCTGACACTTTTTGAGAGAATTTCTGAGATGATAATGAGCTTTGGGGAGGCGGGGGAGGTGTCGGCTGTATTGGGGCTGCTGTGGCCAATCATTTATGATGTCACTGATGTAACGGGGGGTCCGCTCACATGATGTCATGATTAAGGGTGTTAATTCGCTTGAAACATGTTGTTGTTCCTTGGATATATACATATTGGGGCTCATTTACTAAGGGTCCGAACGCCGCAATTTCGTCGGATTTCCCGAATATTTCCGATTTGCGCCAAATTGCCCTGGGATTTTGGCGCACTCGATCGAATTGGGGCGCATTGGTGCCGGCTTTCACGCGACATTAATCGGGGGGCGTGGCCGTCGGACAACCGACGGATTCGGAAAAACTCAGAATTTAAAAAGCAATTTGTGTCTCAAGATCAAGCACTTGCATGCATCGGGACGAAGAAGGTGAACTCCGGCGGAACCTCGGCACAGCAGCGACACCTGCAGGAACTCGGATGCACGATCTTAGTGAATACCGGCAGACCCGAATCCTCGTCGGACAACGCGCCGCGTGATCGCGACAGGACCGGGTAAATAAATGTGCCCCATAATGTTAGATGCTTTAAATATGCACTAATAAAGAACAAATTATATTCACCATGAGCTGGAGCGAAGTTGCTTGGTCCGCTCACATGACCGCTACAGCCACTGGTTCTGGCATAACTGGGATTGTCAATGGGGAGCTACAACATGGCAGCCAGAGAAGGGAAAGTCCACTTTATGTCGTCCTCTCTCCCCTTCCCGACCCTCAAGGGCTTTTACAAGAGTCAAATGAAAGAAAAACTAGAGACAAAGGAGCGATACAACCGACTTTGTCTTAACTTCCTCCTCACATTGTACTCCCTGTCATAGAGGAGAGTAAGAATTGTAGGATTCTCCCCTAAACGGATCTAATTTTAGACGGTAATGACAGGATGAGTCAATACTAATTTTTACTCCTACATAACGATGATTATTCTCCCACCTACTATGTGACAACTTGTCACTTCACATCACAAAATCATCTGCCTGTTCCCATCAAATCTTGTCTTAGGACTGTAATGGGGGGTTGGGGGGAGGCAATAAACTTAGATATTGATCCCAGTTTAATTTGACGATTTTAGGTTCCAAGTGCAAAATCTGTCAGAGGTTCTCCCCCCAGAGGGCCATAAATATAGCTATAAGTATACATTTTTGGTGTTGTATAATTATATAGTATAGTAGTATATGGTAGCATCATTATATGAATGTTTGTCATCTAGCAGTTTGTCCCTTTCCCACTAGGGCTTGGTGTGTAGAAGTGGTGTAACTCTGGGGCGAGGCAGTGGGTGCTTATTGTAGGCATTCGTGGCCATGAGGTAGAGGAGTGACCACTCTTGCAGAGATGTTGACCAGTCGAGCCGGTAATAGGAGTGTCCCACAGAAGAGATTGTAGACCAGGATATCCAGGGGGCCCCACCATAGGACTGGTATTACCCTCAGGCTGTGGTGGGGGACAGGTACCACAGGGCAGACCTTAGGGAGGCACGGCAAAAAAATGGTACGAGAGAGTATTAACATCGAGGTGGATTGTCTGGCTTGTGGTTCTCTCTACGCTGAAAATTGTGCCGTAAAGGGGATTCTTGGGACCAATGGGTAAGATTGTTCTGAGAGCATAACCTCCCTCAAACTCTAGGAAATAAATCCTTGTAGCCTCCATATCATTGTCAGGATTCAGGGGTAGTGGAGCCACTGTACCACCGTGGACAATGACTTAAGCCAAGATCTGGGTGCAGAGTCTAAGTGGTACCTGGTTTTCCCCAGAGCCCACCGCAAAGCAGTTTGGCTTGCTGCGGGGTGGTACCCCCGGGTTGATCCACAAACGCTACAGAGTGAATCGGGGACAGGCAGGAGGTCGAGAAAGGCAGCACAGGTTTAACGCCAGAGGCAGAGCAGAAGGTCGGGGAAGACAGCGGAGAAGCGAGATCAGGAACAGAACCGGGGTCATAGCGGGAAATCAGTCTAAACGCAGTAGGTATGGGACACAGCTTTCTCAATGACATGGAAGCATAAAGATCCGGCGGGGGCCTGAGGCTGGCTATTTATTAGATTGGTAGGTGGCCAGCGCCAATTAGTGGCCCATTGGCCCTTCAAATCTCGAGAAGCCAGCACACACCCTCCGAAGCATGGGGCGTGGCCGGATTTCGGGAGACAGCGCTGGATCACAGACAGGTGAGTGAGCCTGCCACACAGCTGATTGGGGGCAGGGGGTACCCGGGTTCGTTTTGGGCCCGGGGGGAAGGTCTCAGGTACACCCGTGTGCGTATAGTCCTCCTCTCGGGTCCCAGGTGTACTATTATGTTTCTTCCAGTAGACCTCCAGGGTACAGTATTTGGTTAGAAAGTGGGCCCACCGAAGGATCCTCTGGTACTCTGGTAGGGCAGTCCTACACGGACTCCAAATGTAGTGGACTAAGGTTATTTGGAGTGACCCTGAGATTCAGCATAATAATATACAGGCAGTTCCCTAGGTAACGTAAAAGATAGGGTCTTAAGTTCAATTTGTATGTAAGTTGGAACTGGTATATTTTATAATTGTAGCTCCAGAACAAATTTTTTTGGTCCCAGTCATAATTGGATTTTCTAAATTTTGTGGTGTCATGGGAACAAGGATTATTAGAATAATACAACTTTATTACAGACCCCCTACCAGCTGATCATTGCAGTCTGGGTCTATAGTAAAGCCTCCAGAGAGCTTCACCAGAGGTCACAGTGGGCAGAGGGATCCGTCTTTAACTAGAGGTTGTCTTAAGTCGGGGGCAGAAATCATTTGCAATTGGATTGAAAACTGGCTGAAGGATCGTATCCAGAGAGTTGTGGTCAATGATTCCTACTCGGAATGGTCACCAGTTATGAGTGGTGTACCCCAGGGTTCTGTGCTCGGCCCACTACTATTTAATATATTTATTAATGATATAGAGGTAGGAATTAATAGCACTGTGTCTATTTTTGCAGATGACACCAAACTGTGTAGTGTAATACAGTCTATGGAGGATGTTCATAGGCTGCAGGGTGACTTGGACAAACTGAATGTTTGGTCATCCACTTGGCAAATGAGGTTTAATGTGGATAAATGTAAGGTTATGCACCTGGGGGCCAATAATCCAAAGGCAAAATATGTCCTTGGGGGAGTAAATCTGGGTGAGTCCCTTGTTGAGAAGGACCTGGGGGTACTAGTAGATCATAAATTGAATAACAGCATGCAATGTCAATCAGCTGCCTCTAAAGCCAGTAGGATCTTGTCATGTATCAAAAGTGGTCTGGACTCTCGTGATAGGGATGTTATATTACCACTATACAAGGCATTGGTTCGGCCTCACCTGGAATATGCTGTCCAGTTCTGGGCACCGGTCCATAAAAAGGATGCCCTGGAGCTGGAGAGGGTTCAACGTAGAGCCACAAAAATGATAAGGGGTATGAAGGGTCTCAGTTATGAGGAAAGATTAAAACAACTAGATTTATTTAGTCTGGAAAAGAGACGACTACGAGGGGACATGATTAATTTATTTAAATATATGAATGGTCCTTACAAAAAATATGGTGGTAAGTTGTTTCAGATTAGATCAAATCAAAAGACGAGGGGGCACTGTCTCCATTTGGAGAAATCAAGGTTTAATCACCGGAGGCGACAGGGCTTTTTTACTATGAGAACTGTCAATCTGTGGAATAGCCTGCCTCAGGCGCTGGTCACAGCAGGGACAGCAGAGAGCTTCAAGAAGGGTCTAGATGTCTTTTTACACCTAAATAACATTGATGGTTATGTTATATAGAATTGTTTCCCCTAAATCCCTTCCTCATCCAATCCCTTCCCTTCCTTGGTTGAACTTGATGGACAAGTGTCTTTTTTCAACCGTAGAAACTATGAAACTATGAAACCTAGAGGGTGTCTTAAGTCGGGGACCTAGAGGGTGTCCTTAAGTCGGGGACCACCTGAAGATTTAGGAGACAAAAGCATTTTATAATTGTAACCTACTAAGGGTGTATTCACACAAACATATGCCCTCGGCCGGGCTAAAGAGGAGGAGAGCTGAAAGTTGCTCACCCCTCCCCTCTCCATAGAAAACCATTCTTACGGCCGAGGATAGCGCATGCTCTATCCTTTTTGTGGCCACAGCGCAGTACGGTGACCAACTGTTGTGCTCACCATACCGAGCTAGGGCGCCATAGCCACCCATGGGCGACATACAGTATATACGGCCAGTTTAAGAGTAACCTGGTCTGCTTTTTACAAAAATTGTAACTTGGGTTATAATGGAGGCATAATGTGAGTCCTCCCCACCCTCTACTGTACTGCACCTCCCTCTCACAAAATTGTATAGCACACTATAGAAGAAGTAAAAGAATTAAAGAGACTAGATGTTCTACTACACCTGACTAAATATTTTTGGAGTGTGGAATGAATCATCCGTGTTTCAATGATTTCCTATGCCAAAACTGGCTTTGTTATAAGAGCAATTTGGATTACGAGCATGAATTCTGCTTGTGGTCCAAGGTATTTGGTTATTGTATAACCAATCATCTTGGTTTCAATGATTTCCTATGGTAAAACTTGCTTTATGATATGAACGATTTGGATTACAAGGATGTTTCCTGAATTAATTGTGCTCGTAATCAAAGCTTCCACTGTATGAGACTGAGCCTCTTATACTTGTGTCCTATGTGTTGGAAGGACCTGAGGTTCCCCTCAGGTAGTAGGGCAGATTTACTTACCCGGTCCTGTCGCAATCCCACGGTGCGTTGTCCGACGAGGATTCGGGTCCGGCACGATTCACTGCGCCCGAGTTCCTGCATCTGTCGCTTCCCTGTAGAGGTCTTCCGGAGTTCACCTGCTTCTTCCCGATGCACGTGAGTGCTTGAACTTGCGAACAATCGCGTTTTTAAATTCTGCGGTTAGTCTGAATCCGTCGGGTTGTCCAACGGCCACACCCCACAATTTGTGTCGCATGCAAGCCGACGCTGGTGCACCAAAATCCGGTCGCATGCGCCAAAATCCCGGGCAATCTGGTGCAAAGCAGCTACGTTGGGAAACCCGACAAAAATGCGTCCGACGGACCCTTAGTTAATGAGCCCAAGTGAGTGGTGGTGAGTGAACATAAAGTTTTTAGGCTGCTATTTCCTACCCTCTATATGGATTTACATTCATACCCATGTACTAGCATCCCGCTTGCGGTACATTTAGTATATCTCCTACAGTCTTCCGCCTCCGTCAGATTGTATTTTGTGATGTGAATAAATTGCAAGCGTTCGAGCCTCAGCATCTGTACATTAATAGAAACCTAAATGCCTATAGATCAAGTAAACGTCTGTGTGAGGAGTTTTTCGGCGTCTTCTTCCCGACACATAACTTTCTGGCCCTCTCACACTCTATATCACTTATTGTAGGTCTCGAAGCTTTTCGAGAGGCTCAATAAATATGTTGTGGTGCTCAGAAGAGAAGCGATGGGCAGTAAAAGACATAACACCAGCATTAGGATCTCTAAGCAGATAACACTACACAGATATCTCCGGCCGCTGAGAGGAGCTACAGGAAGTCTCCAGGAGAGGATATTCCGAGAGGAGTCGGCGGATTCTTATTTCTCTGCAGAAACCAATCTTTCTACCCATAAATAATATTTCACAATACAATAGGTGGCTTATGGGAATGCTGGGATTAGTACGAGTGATTATTTCCTCTCTGCACTTTTGCTGATCAACAACCACATCTCCTCCTTTTTATACTTTGTATGAAATGCTGAGACTGGAGAGGGAAGGGGGGGGGGGGGGTCCATAAGTAATCAGGGAAATCGAGTATGAGACCAGATAGAAAGGATTAGGGTGCCCTTCAACATGTTGATGGCACCTAAGACTTGGTCAAGTCAATTTTTTTTTAGAAATGCTACTGAACTATACAATCAGCAGCCTTAAGCATACTTTAACAATAATCTGATCACGAATTGTCAATCAGCTATTGTGTGGGGAAACTTGACTTTAAGTATTGACTGTAGTTTTCCTGCACTGCCCCCACAGGTGAATTCAAGCATTGCATGTTGCTTATTAAGATCAATGGGATGTTTAATGCAGGACAGGTAGGTGCTCTCCACTCTTTAGTGTAGGAACCTGATGAAATGACCTAATTGCTTTATAGGGTTTATTTCCAATAGCCCTCAAATGCAGATTTAACATAAGATTTAACAAAAAATAAAGGTTCCTGGAATTGTTTTCTTCCTACAATCCAGCACTGCATCTCCAGTGTACTTACCTTGTCTCCCTGCCGTTCCAGAACTGTAGCTCCATTGTACCTACATTGTTTCCCAGCCGTTCCAGCGCAGCATTTCCACTGTAATTACCTTGTCTCCCTACCGATCCACAACTGCATCTCCAGTGTACTTACCTTGTCTCCCTGCCGTTCCAGCACTGCATCTCCAGTGTACTTACCTTGTCTTGCCTGCCAATCAAGAACTGCATCTCCAGTGTACTTACCTTGTCTCCTTCCAATCCAGAACTGCATCTCCAGTGTACTTACCTTGTCTCCCTGCCAATCCACAACTGCATCTCCAGTGTACTTACCTTGTACTATCTGTGATATAACGAGCCGTGCAACCTGTGTGTGAGTTATCAACATTGGACCAGGGGGACCGTTTTCTATCACAGGAAGTAAAACAATAAAGCTTCAGAGGGTAATGACAGCAAGCAGAGGATCTAGAAAAACACGCGAGGAATTGATATGGAAAGTTAGTTAAAAAAAATTGTTATCAACTTTTCATTATACCAGATTACTTGCTGAAATAGATAGGACAACCCTTTAAGTGGACTTGCCACAACACTACGCCATCATGTAAAGGTCCATGGTGAATTCAAATCCTTGCGCGTGCCCATGAAACGTTGTTTTGAGAGAGAATTTCGTGAGATGATCATGAAACTGCTTTGGGGAGGTAAGGGGGGGAGGTGTGGATGTATGGGGACATGATTGCTTTTATCTAGACCAGACATCCCCTTTAAGAGAAGTAATAAACTGTAGTAACACGGGCTGAGATTCAGTTACTGAAAAAGGGGGGAACAGGTGCGATTGTAAATGTATTTGACTTTTACCTTCTATACAGAAATATTTAGACATTTATGTTGATTTACTTCGAAAATTTTTCAGTAACTTTATTGTTTCCATGGTGACGACGTTGTCTTGCTTTACAGCCGGAAGGTAACATATAAGCTGTACAGTATATGGGGCTTATAGAAGATGAGATAAGGAGGACATGGAAAATCTCGCATTATCTCTCCATCTCTCATCTGATTTTTGGCACATATTAAGAAATTAAACAATGTCTGCAGCACATTCATTCATCAGCAGAAATTTTCCACTCAATCATGTCAGCCTTAAAGGGGTGTTCCAATTTCAGCAATTAAATGTTATTGTTTGTATAATGAATAGCTATACATTCTCCCATATACCTTCCTTTATCAATTCCTCACTAAAGGAAGATCTCTGCTTGCTGTCATTCTTCAGAAAATGTCATTGTTTACTTTCTGTGAATAAATACCCTGGTCATGTGATGTCACACAGGTGCACAGCTCATTTTATCCCTGGTCATGTGCTGTCAAACAGGTGCACGGCTCGTTATATCCCTGGTCATGTGATGTCACACAGGTGCATGGCTCATTATATACCTGGTCATGTGATGTCACACAGGTGCACGGCTCGTTATATCCCTGGTCATGCAATGTTACAAAGGTGTGCGGCTTGTTATATCCCTGGTCATGTTATTTCACACAGGTGCACGGCTCATTATATACCTGGTCATGTGATGTCACACAGGTGCACGGCTTGTTATATCCCTGGTCATATGATGTCACACAGGTGCACGGCTCATTATATCCCTGGTCATGTGATGTCACACAAGTGCACGACTCGTTATATCCCTGGTCATGTGATGTCACACAGGTGCACGGCTCATTATATACCTGGTCATGTGATGTCACACAAGTAAGGCTCCTTACTCTCTGTGATATAACGAGCCGTGCACCTGTGTGATATCACATGACCAGGGACCGTTTTTTATCCACAGGAAGTAAACAATAAAGCTTCCGAGGTAATGACAGCAAGCAGAGATCTAGAAAACCGCGAGGAATTGATATGGAAAGTATTAAAAAAAATTGTTATCACTTTTCATTATACCAGCATTTACTTGCTGAAATAGATAGGACAACCCCTTTAAGTGTGCTGCCACACACTACGACAATCATGTAAAGGTCCCATGGGCTCATTCAAATCCTTGCGCCGTGTCCTGACACTTTTTGAGAGAATTTCTGAGATGATAATGAGCTTTGGGGAGGCGGGGGAGGTGTCGGCTGTATTGGGGCTGCTGTGGCCAATCATTTATGATGTCACTGATGTAACGGGGGGTCCGCTCACATGATGTCATGATTAAGGGTGTTAATTCGCTTGAAACATGTTGTTGTTCCTTGGATATATACATATTGGGGCTCATTTACTAAGGGTCCGAACGCCGCAATTTCGTCGGATTTCCCGAATATTTCCGATTTGCGCCAAATTGCCCTGGGATTTTGGCGCACTCGATCGAATTGGGGCGCATTGGTGCCGGCTTTCACGCGACATTAATCGGGGGGCGTGGCCGTCGGACAACCGACGGATTCGGAAAAACTCAGAATTTAAAAAGCAATTTGTGTCTCAAGATCAAGCACTTGCATGCATCGGGACGAAGAAGGTGAACTCCGGCGGAACCTCGGCACAGCAGCGACACCTGCAGGAACTCGGATGCACGATCTTAGTGAATACCGGCAGACCCGAATCCTCGTCGGACAACGCGCCGCGTGATCGCGACAGGACCGGGTAAATAAATGTGCCCCATAATGTTAGATGCTTTAAATATGCACTAATAAAGAACAAATTATATTCACCATGAGCTGGAGCGAAGTTGCTTGGTCCGCTCACATGACCGCTACAGCCACTGGTTCTGGCATAACTGGGATTGTCAATGGGGAGCTACAACATGGCAGCCAGAGAAGGGAAAGTCCACTTTATGTCGTCCTCTCTCCCCTTCCCGACCCTCAAGGGCTTTTACAAGAGTCAAATGAAAGAAAAACTAGAGACAAAGGAGCGATACAACCGACTTTGTCTTAACTTCCTCCTCACATTGTACTCCCTGTCATAGAGGAGAGTAAGAATTGTAGGATTCTCCCCTAAACGGATCTAATTTTAGACGGTAATGACAGGATGAGTCAATACTAATTTTTACTCCTACATAACGATGATTATTCTCCCACCTACTATGTGACAACTTGTCACTTCACATCACAAAATCATCTGCCTGTTCCCATCAAATCTTGTCTTAGGACTGTAATGGGGGGTTGGGGGGAGGCAATAAACTTAGATATTGATCCCAGTTTAATTTGACGATTTTAGGTTCCAAGTGCAAAATCTGTCAGAGGTTCTCCCCCCAGAGGGCCATAAATATAGCTATAAGTATACATTTTTGGTGTTGTATAATTATATAGTATAGTAGTATATGGTAGCATCATTATATGAATGTTTGTCATCTAGCAGTTTGTCCCTTTCCCACTAGGGCTTGGTGTGTAGAAGTGGTGTAACTCTGGGGCGAGGCAGTGGGTGCTTATTGTAGGCATTCGTGGCCATGAGGTAGAGGAGTGACCACTCTTGCAGAGATGTTGACCAGTCGAGCCGGTAATAGGAGTGTCCCACAGAAGAGATTGTAGACCAGGATATCCAGGGGGCCCCACCATAGGACTGGTATTACCCTCAGGCTGTGGTGGGGGACAGGTACCACAGGGCAGACCTTAGGGAGGCACGGCAAAAAAATGGTACGAGAGAGTATTAACATCGAGGTGGATTGTCTGGCTTGTGGTTCTCTCTACGCTGAAAATTGTGCCGTAAAGGGGATTCTTGGGACCAATGGGTAAGATTGTTCTGAGAGCATAACCTCCCTCAAACTCTAGGAAATAAATCCTTGTAGCCTCCATATCATTGTCAGGATTCAGGGGTAGTGGAGCCACTGTACCACCGTGGACAATGACTTAAGCCAAGATCTGGGTGCAGAGTCTAAGTGGTACCTGGTTTTCCCCAGAGCCCACCGCAAAGCAGTTTGGCTTGCTGCGGGGTGGTACCCCCGGGTTGATCCACAAACGCTACAGAGTGAATCGGGGACAGGCAGGAGGTCGAGAAAGGCAGCACAGGTTTAACGCCAGAGGCAGAGCAGAAGGTCGGGGAAGACAGCGGAGAAGCGAGATCAGGAACAGAACCGGGGTCATAGCGGGAAATCAGTCTAAACGCAGTAGGTATGGGACACAGCTTTCTCAATGACATGGAAGCATAAAGATCCGGCGGGGGCCTGAGGCTGGCTATTTATTAGATTGGTAGGTGGCCAGCGCCAATTAGTGGCCCATTGGCCCTTCAAATCTCGAGAAGCCAGCACACACCCTCCGAAGCATGGGGCGTGGCCGGATTTCGGGAGACAGCGCTGGATCACAGACAGGTGAGTGAGCCTGCCACACAGCTGATTGGGGGCAGGGGGTACCCGGGTTCGTTTTGGGCCCGGGGGGAAGGTCTCAGGTACACCCGTGTGCGTATAGTCCTCCTCTCGGGTCCCAGGTGTACTATTATGTTTCTTCCAGTAGACCTCCAGGGTACAGTATTTGGTTAGAAAGTGGGCCCACCGAAGGATCCTCTGGTACTCTGGTAGGGCAGTCCTACACGGACTCCAAATGTAGTGGACTAAGGTTATTTGGAGTGACCCTGAGATTCAGCATAATAATATACAGGCAGTTCCCTAGGTAACGTAAAAGATAGGGTCTTAAGTTCAATTTGTATGTAAGTTGGAACTGGTATATTTTATAATTGTAGCTCCAGAACAAATTTTTTTGGTCCCAGTCATAATTGGATTTTCTAAATTTTGTGGTGTCATGGGAACAAGGATTATTAGAATAATACAACTTTATTACAGACCCCCTACCAGCTGATCATTGCAGTCTGGGTCTATAGTAAAGCCTCCAGAGAGCTTCACCAGAGGTCACAGTGGGCAGAGGGATCCGTCTTTAACTAGAGGTTGTCTTAAGTCGGGGGCAGAAATCATTTGCAATTGGATTGAAAACTGGCTGAAGGATCGTATCCAGAGAGTTGTGGTCAATGATTCCTACTCGGAATGGTCACCAGTTATGAGTGGTGTACCCCAGGGTTCTGTGCTCGGCCCACTACTATTTAATATATTTATTAATGATATAGAGGTAGGAATTAATAGCACTGTGTCTATTTTTGCAGATGACACCAAACTGTGTAGTGTAATACAGTCTATGGAGGATGTTCATAGGCTGCAGGGTGACTTGGACAAACTGAATGTTTGGTCATCCACTTGGCAAATGAGGTTTAATGTGGATAAATGTAAGGTTATGCACCTGGGGGCCAATAATCCAAAGGCAAAATATGTCCTTGGGGGAGTAAATCTGGGTGAGTCCCTTGTTGAGAAGGACCTGGGGGTACTAGTAGATCATAAATTGAATAACAGCATGCAATGTCAATCAGCTGCCTCTAAAGCCAGTAGGATCTTGTCATGTATCAAAAGTGGTCTGGACTCTCGTGATAGGGATGTTATATTACCACTATACAAGGCATTGGTTCGGCCTCACCTGGAATATGCTGTCCAGTTCTGGGCACCGGTCCATAAAAAGGATGCCCTGGAGCTGGAGAGGGTTCAACGTAGAGCCACAAAAATGATAAGGGGTATGAAGGGTCTCAGTTATGAGGAAAGATTAAAACAACTAGATTTATTTAGTCTGGAAAAGAGACGACTACGAGGGGACATGATTAATTTATTTAAATATATGAATGGTCCTTACAAAAAATATGGTGGTAAGTTGTTTCAGATTAGATCAAATCAAAAGACGAGGGGGCACTGTCTCCATTTGGAGAAATCAAGGTTTAATCACCGGAGGCGACAGGGCTTTTTTACTATGAGAACTGTCAATCTGTGGAATAGCCTGCCTCAGGCGCTGGTCACAGCAGGGACAGCAGAGAGCTTCAAGAAGGGTCTAGATGTCTTTTTACACCTAAATAACATTGATGGTTATGTTATATAGAATTGTTTCCCCTAAATCCCTTCCTCATCCAATCCCTTCCCTTCCTTGGTTGAACTTGATGGACAAGTGTCTTTTTTCAACCGTAGAAACTATGAAACTATGAAACCTAGAGGGTGTCTTAAGTCGGGGACCTAGAGGGTGTCCTTAAGTCGGGGACCACCTGAAGATTTAGGAGACAAAAGCATTTTATAATTGTAACCTACTAAGGGTGTATTCACACAAACATATGCCCTCGGCCGGGCTAAAGAGGAGGAGAGCTGAAAGTTGCTCACCCCTCCCCTCTCCATAGAAAACCATTCTTACGGCCGAGGATAGCGCATGCTCTATCCTTTTTGTGGCCACAGCGCAGTACGGTGACCAACTGTTGTGCTCACCATACCGAGCTAGGGCGCCATAGCCACCCATGGGCGACATACAGTATATACGGCCAGTTTAAGAGTAACCTGGTCTGCTTTTTACAAAAATTGTAACTTGGGTTATAATGGAGGCATAATGTGAGTCCTCCCCACCCTCTACTGTACTGCACCTCCCTCTCACAAAATTGTATAGCACACTATAGAAGAAGTAAAAGAATTAAAGAGACTAGATGTTCTACTACACCTGACTAAATATTTTTGGAGTGTGGAATGAATCATCCGTGTTTCAATGATTTCCTATGCCAAAACTGGCTTTGTTATAAGAGCAATTTGGATTACGAGCATGAATTCTGCTTGTGGTCCAAGGTATTTGGTTATTGTATAACCAATCATCTTGGTTTCAATGATTTCCTATGGTAAAACTTGCTTTATGATATGAACGATTTGGATTACAAGGATGTTTCCTGAATTAATTGTGCTCGTAATCAAAGCTTCCACTGTATGAGACTGAGCCTCTTATACTTGTGTCCTATGTGTTGGAAGGACCTGAGGTTCCCCTCAGGTAGTAGGGCAGATTTACTTACCCGGTCCTGTCGCAATCCCACGGTGCGTTGTCCGACGAGGATTCGGGTCCGGCACGATTCACTGCGCCCGAGTTCCTGCATCTGTCGCTTCCCTGTAGAGGTCTTCCGGAGTTCACCTGCTTCTTCCCGATGCACGTGAGTGCTTGAACTTGCGAACAATCGCGTTTTTAAATTCTGCGGTTAGTCTGAATCCGTCGGGTTGTCCAACGGCCACACCCCACAATTTGTGTCGCATGCAAGCCGACGCTGGTGCACCAAAATCCGGTCGCATGCGCCAAAATCCCGGGCAATCTGGTGCAAAGCAGCTACGTTGGGAAACCCGACAAAAATGCGTCCGACGGACCCTTAGTTAATGAGCCCAAGTGAGTGGTGGTGAGTGAACATAAAGTTTTTAGGCTGCTATTTCCTACCCTCTATATGGATTTACATTCATACCCATGTACTAGCATCCCGCTTGCGGTACATTTAGTATATCTCCTACAGTCTTCCGCCTCCGTCAGATTGTATTTTGTGATGTGAATAAATTGCAAGCGTTCGAGCCTCAGCATCTGTACATTAATAGAAACCTAAATGCCTATAGATCAAGTAAACGTCTGTGTGAGGAGTTTTTCGGCGTCTTCTTCCCGACACATAACTTTCTGGCCCTCTCACACTCTATATCACTTATTGTAGGTCTCGAAGCTTTTCGAGAGGCTCAATAAATATGTTGTGGTGCTCAGAAGAGAAGCGATGGGCAGTAAAAGACATAACACCAGCATTAGGATCTCTAAGCAGATAACACTACACAGATATCTCCGGCCGCTGAGAGGAGCTACAGGAAGTCTCCAGGAGAGGATATTCCGAGAGGAGTCGGCGGATTCTTATTTCTCTGCAGAAACCAATCTTTCTACCCATAAATAATATTTCACAATACAATAGGTGGCTTATGGGAATGCTGGGATTAGTACGAGTGATTATTTCCTCTCTGCACTTTTGCTGATCAACAACCACATCTCCTCCTTTTTATACTTTGTATGAAATGCTGAGACTGGAGAGGGAAGGGGGGGGGGGGGGTCCATAAGTAATCAGGGAAATCGAGTATGAGACCAGATAGAAAGGATTAGGGTGCCCTTCAACATGTTGATGGCACCTAAGACTTGGTCAAGTCAATTTTTTTTTAGAAATGCTACTGAACTATACAATCAGCAGCCTTAAGCATACTTTAACAATAATCTGATCACGAATTGTCAATCAGCTATTGTGTGGGGAAACTTGACTTTAAGTATTGACTGTAGTTTTCCTGCACTGCCCCCACAGGTGAATTCAAGCATTGCATGTTGCTTATTAAGATCAATGGGATGTTTAATGCAGGACAGGTAGGTGCTCTCCACTCTTTAGTGTAGGAACCTGATGAAATGACCTAATTGCTTTATAGGGTTTATTTCCAATAGCCCTCAAATGCAGATTTAACATAAGATTTAACAAAAAATAAAGGTTCCTGGAATTGTTTTCTTCCTACAATCCAGCACTGCATCTCCAGTGTACTTACCTTGTCTCCCTGCCGTTCCAGAACTGTAGCTCCATTGTACCTACATTGTTTCCCAGCCGTTCCAGCGCAGCATTTCCACTGTAATTACCTTGTCTCCCTACCGATCCACAACTGCATCTCCAGTGTACTTACCTTGTCTCCCTGCCGTTCCAGCACTGCATCTCCAGTGTACTTACCTTGTCTTGCCTGCCAATCAAGAACTGCATCTCCAGTGTACTTACCTTGTCTCCTTCCAATCCAGAACTGCATCTCCAGTGTACTTACCTTGTCTCCCTGCCAATCCACAACTGCATCTCCAGTGTACTTACCTTGATTAGATTGCTAGGTGGCCAGCGCCAATTAGTGGCCCGTTGGCCCTTCAAATCTCGAGAAGCCGGCACACACCCTCCGAAGCATGGGGCGCGGCCGGATTTCGGGAGACAGCGCTGGATCGCAGACAGGTGAGTGAGCCTGCCACACAGCTGATTGGGCACAGGGAGGTACATGGGTCCGTTTGAGACCCGAGAGGAGGGTCCCAGGCGTACTATTATGTTTCTTCCAGTAGACCTCCAGGGTACAGTATTGGGTTAGAAAGTGGGCCCACCCAAGGATCCTCTGGTACTCTGGTAGGGCAGTCCTACACGGACTCCAAATGTAGTGGACTAAGGTTATTTGGAGTGACCCTGAGATTCAGCATAATAATATACAGGCAGTTCCCTAGGTAACGTAAAAGATAGGGTCTTAAGTTGAATTTGTATGTAAGTTGGAACAGGTATATTTTATAATTGTAGCTCCAGAACAAATTTTTTTGGTCCCAGTCATAATTGGATTTTCTAAATTTTGTGGTGTCATGGGAAAAAGGATTATTAGAATAATACAACTTTATTACAGACCCCCTACCAGCTGATCATTGCAGCCTGGGACTATAGTAAAGCCTCCAGAGAGCTTCACCAGAGGTCACAGTGGGCAGAGGGATCCGTCTTTAACTAGAGGTTGTCTGTAAGTTGGGTGTCCTTAAGTCGGGGACCACCTGAAGATTTAGGAGACAATAGCAATTTATAATTGTAACCTACTAAGGGTGTATTCACACAAACTTATGCCCTCGGCCGGGCTAGAGAGGAGGAGAGCTGAAAGCTGCTCACCCCTCCCCTCTCCATAGAAAACCATTCTTACGGCCGAGGATAGCGCATGCTCTATCCTTTTTGTGGGATAGCGCAGTACGGTGACCAACTGTTGTGCTCACCATACCAAGCTAGGGCGCCATAGCCACCCATGGGCGACATACAGTATATACGGCCAGTTTAAGAGTAACCTGGTCTGCTTTTTACAAAAATTGTAACTTGGTTTATAATGGAGGCATTATGTGAGTCCTCCCCACCCTCTACTGTACTGCACCTCCCTCTCACAAAATTGTTCAGCACACTATTGAAGAAGTAAAAGAATTAAAGAGACTAGATGTTCTACTACACCTGACAGAAACGCTGGACCGCTTTGAGGGGGGGGGGGCGTATTCATGAGGGGGCGGTCTGAGGTGCTGCCTCTTCCCCGGACCGACCCGCTCGCTCCATAAATAGGCGGTGAATACCGAGCGCCATGTGGCAGTCACCACCCCTAATCCCGCCACCATGCACAATCTGCTCAGCTCCTCCTGCCCTATGACATGCTGCCTGCAGATATAACACTGTCCACAATCTGCTAAGCTCCTCCTGCTCTATAACATGCTGCCTGCAGATATAACACTGTCCACAATCTGCTCAGCTCCTCCTGCTCTATAACATGCTGCCTGCAGACAGGACACTATGTACAATCTGCTCAGCTCCTCCTGCTCTATAACATGCTGCCTGCAGACAGGACACTATGTACAATCTTTTCAACTCCTCCTGTTCTATAATAAGCTGCCTGCAGATATGACGCTGTGTACAATCTGTACTTCCTGCTGCTCTATAACACTCTGCCTGCAGACTCTTGCTCTGTATTAATGTAATCATTAGGCGATGTGTTATGTAGCTGCATAGTAATGGAAAGAAGAATTTGTATCTTTGCTGTATAATTGCCATGTAAACTATTTGCCTCCGTTTTACAGCTTCCAGTATTTCTTTCCCTGCCTTTTCCCACATGCGCTCACGTCCCATTCATCTGATAAGGAAGATGTTATCCCCACTAAAAATCCCATTCCAATGTGAAGACCCATTCACAATACAGCGAGTGGCAGATACTTAATACGTCTCTTTCTCTCCCTGCGTTCAGATTGTCTTTCGATCTAATCACAGTATAACAATGCGCTTATCTCTCCGCGCTCCTGCGCCCCTTTCTTCCAGCACATTCCGGCTGGATTTCTCATTCTCCTACGTTTCCATTTTACACAATTTAACCATTTCATACCTAGGTGATATCAGAACGTCTTTTCAGGATTTTAGGATGGGAATACTGATGTAAGGGAAAGCAGGAATGATCCCAAAACACAGGAAAGAGACAGAACTCTCCATTATTTTCCCTCTGTAGATTCCACTCTTGGATTTTTCATAAAAAATACTGATGCAAAATACTGAGCGGAATGTTCATGAATGTGTTGGATACATAGTGGCGGTAGATGTAAACTTCACTTTTTCAAAGGGTTTTGTTACATTAAGGGAATTCTCAGGGATTAAAATATTAATGGCCTGTCCTTAGTAGAGGGGATCAATACCAGATCAATGGGTGCTGCTTCCAATTTAACATGTCCATCGGTCACATGGGTTAGTTACATCTCAGTCCCATTCAAGTCACAGTGCAGTGGACAATGCTGGGCCTCGATGAAGCTACGACATATGTCTGAACGCTGCAGTGTCTTCAAACAGATGCCCACTGGAGGCTGGGTATCAGAAGATAGATCGATGGATAGATAGATGGATAACAGATAGATAGATAGATATGAGATAGATAGATAGATAGATAGATAGATAATATGATAGATAGATAATAGATAGATATGAGATAGATAGATAGATAGATATTAGATAGATAGAAAGATATTAGATAGATAGATAGATATTAGATAGATAGAAAGATATTAGGTAGATAGGATATATGTTCCACATAAATAAAAGAAACACGATAGATGTTCTAGGCTTGATTAGTCCTCGTTACATAACATTCAAAAAATGGCAGCTCACCAACATTAGATTAAGTAAAAAGTGGGTTTAGTCCATTTTATCCCTTCATTTATTTATTTTTTTGCCTGGTACCAGCACTCCGCCCCATTCGACCCAGGTGTTTTTCAATTAGCAGGAGACTTCATATAGTGGCCGCCTACTTCGTCTCAGCCGTTGTCTGAGACCACATGAAAAGTGAGTATTCAACACCTGTTCAAACTAATTCCTGTTCACATGGTGCAGTATTGCATGGCATCTGCTCCTTCTGTGGTGCGGTGCTGGTGGGGACCCAGGGACCGGAGCCATGAGGGCTATGCTTGCCAGTGTGGGTGCTGGGGGGCAACTGGGTCTTGATCCCTGCTGGTGCCGTGTTGCAGCGGCGGTGGATGCCATGTGATACCACATCTAGTAGCTTAAGGACCCACTAGAACAAGGTCACCGTGAAGTGGTTAGTGGGCTTATACAATTTGATCAAAATGTAACTAAGAACCTCAAATTTGTTTAGAAAATGTAGCCAAGCGGCAGTAGATCATTGTAAGATGTGTGGATGTGCGGTCCAGTTCTTTTTTCTCTCCCCATGTTGATTTCATATAATGAAAGAAATACACGCAGGGCTCACCATTGTGAAAAATTATTTACATTTTTATTTCATCATGGTAGAAATTTTGTTATTATTTACTGTATCTTACTTTGTATTTTTGGATCTGATGAAGGAGGTAGTTCATCTCTAAAATGCATAATTGCCAAATAAACCTAAAAAATATTGCATGTGTGGACCAAAATACTGGGGGTCATTTACTAAGGGCCCGATTCGCATTTTCCCGACGTGTTACCCGAATATTTCCGATTTGCGCCGATTTTCCATGTATTGCCCCGGGATTTTGGCGCACGCGATCGGATTGTGGCGCATCAGCGCTGGCATGCATGAGACGGAAATCGGGGGGCGTGGCCGTACAAAAACCTAACGGATTCGGAAAAACCGCCGCATTTAAAAAAAAAAAAGTGTCGCTGGACTCGCGCTTACCTTCACCAGGAATAGGCCGGTGAACTTAAGTGCGTTCCGGCGGACTTCAGCGCAGCAGCGACACCTGGTGGACGTCGGAGGAACTACCTTAGTGAATCCCGGCCCGACCCGAATCCACCACTGAGAATGCGCCGCTGGATCGCGAATGGACTGGGTAAGTAAATCTGCCCCACTGTTCCCAATTATCACTTGCCATCGTTCCAGTCCCACCCACTGGTATCCGAACCACTGAACTTACCGGGTGTTTTTCCATACACTCAGATGTTTGACTGCTGGGCAGGCCACGTAGGGATGGCTTTAACGATTCAACTCTTGACTTTAACGAACAAGATAGGCCCCCACCCAGGGTATGTGTAGGAATAACCAAAAAGGTAGATGTCTACTTTAGAAAGGTACTGTCTTGCTTTATTGTTTCTTGATAATTTTGGCATGGCCAACAAACGATGGCACTCCTAACGACAATGAAAAGTCTTGGGTGCACATTTATCAGGGCTTGTGCTTTCTGCCGTACAAGTCCTGAAATAGGCACAATTTCCGGCATGTGACCAGTAATTGTGACTATTCCCCCCTTATGCCACATCGACGCCAAATAAAGGGGCCTGATGGAGGCACGGAAGGTGGCTTAGTGGGCTGCCGTTCCTGTGTAAAATCTGCTGTTGACGCCACAGGACCACGGATTTATCAGGAGAGTGGCCCCCTGAGTGCACACTTAGCATATGATAAATGTGCCCAGTGGTCTTTCTTTTCTTTTAGATATATAGATAGATTGTACCAAAATGGATTCCATTTTCATCATACGTATAGATATACCAGAATATACACCTGGACCATTGTGACCTTGCCCCACGTTTGCTAGTTTCTTGCTGTGCTGCCATGTACTTTTTGTCTCCAGATAGATAGATCTAAGCTTCTGCATGCAATCTTTCCATGGTCCCATGCCCCCTTTAACACTTTCATCCTTTAGACTTGCACCCAGTCCCCGTCCTGACGTCATCCTCTGTCACCCCCTCCTCCCTTCTTCTGCATTTGGCTCCTGTCTTCCCGGAGGTTTATTGCTTTGCTGGGTCCTGGCAGTAGCAGCGTTTTTTTTCTGACAGGTAGATAGGAGACAGATGGGGCATGTGAATTATGCTTCTCCCTCTCCACTCAAAGTGACACCCTTAAATGTAGGGTGTCACTAGCAGCGCTACCCCGGCTCTGCAATCTAAGGAGACAACTTCTGGGTACTGCAGGAATGCGCATCGGTTACCTCTGTGTGTATTCGGCAAATATTGAAGTCTGGAGCAGCACAATTAACCCATTGCTCGAAATCATCCCTAGGGAGAAGAGTTTTCTTTATTAAAAGCCTTCTTCATTGGCGACTAAAGTGACATCTGCTCATTCAGGGAGGATTTATTTACTCGCACAGGATATTTGGGGTCTGCGGCTCTTTAAATACAAAGCTCTATAGGATATAGTGGAGAGTGACAGATCAGTGTGACCTTGTGGAAAGCAACGCTGTCATTCACCCATCTGCCATATGGATCATTTGGCTTTATAAGGTGTGTGAAGCGCTGTCACGGTGGCTGGCCGCCCCGCCGTCTCCGCAGATTTGTGGTTTTTTATTTTTCCCATGGAATGAGCTTTTTTTTTTTACTTTATTAAAACTTGTCTGAAATGAATTTATTATTTCACATTGATCATAAAAATCAAACCCTTGTCTTTTCCTAGATGCCGCCGCGTCTGCGAGAGGCTGATATTATCTGTAACGTGATCATCTCCTCACCAGATGAGATGGATGGAAATATGTTATAAAAAAATCGCAAAAATGAATGTTCAAAGCACAACCTCAGGCAACAATTAAAAATTCATTTGTTACTAGAAAAAAGGATCAATCTCCCACTCTACCCCCTCAACATCATCTTGCTTATCAGGGTCCTACAAATGTAAGACCCTCTGGTGTCTCCTGGAAAGATTGCTCCGGAGCAAGCAATGTGTAGGCATTGACACAAGATAATGGTTTCCCCCAATATATTAATAATCTAGATTTATATAGCACCAACATATTGGGGCACATTTACTAAGGGTCCGCGGACCGCATTTTCGTTGGAGTTCCCGACTTTTTCTGTTTTGCGCTGCATTTAACTGGGTTTTTTGGCGCATGCAATCGGATTTTGGCACAATCGCGTTGACTTTCATGCGACACAAATCGGGCCCGTGGCCATCGGACAACCCGACTGATTCGGACTAAGCGCAGGATTTAACATTCAAAATTGTGTTGCAAGCCCAAGTACTTACATGCACCGGGAAGAAGATGGTGCACTCTGGCGGACCTGAGCGGGGAAGCGACACATGCAGGAAATTGGACGCACAATCTTAGTGAATTGCGGCGGCTCCGAATCCTCGTCAGACAACGCACCTCGGGGATCGCGACGTGACAGGTAAGTAAATGTGCCCCATTCTGAGGTGTTGTATATTGCAGATAAAACAGGCCTTCTAATTGTAGGGGTTTAATCTTTAAAGACATGCATCCCCTATCAATAATGTGTGATTGCTGGGGTCTGACTTCTCCCCTTGACCACAAGTCCTCCTGAAAGTGGTTGTACCAAATTTCCAAGTCATACTTTATCCACAGGTTAAGAGATAACAACAAAATTATTGGTGAGAGTTTGACTGCTGGGACCCCCACTGACCATTAAAACAGTGAGAATCCGAGTGCTGGGATTCCCAACAAACCAGAGAACAGGGATCAAGTTATCAGTGATGAGTGGAGCGGCTGGATATGTAGGCGTCCTGTATAGCATGGGAGTGTGTGAAATTGCCGAACACAGCACTCAAGTATCTCTCGCCATCTAGGAATCTATGAGAGGCTGGAGATACCAAAGTGCTGTGCTAAGCAATTTCGGACACTCCCGTAGCACTGAATAGAGGATGGCTAGTGGTACTGTTCTTTTGATTGCTGGGATTGCACAGGAGTTGGCCCTCACCAATCAGCATGGACAGGGGAGAACTAGCAAAACCTGGCACAACGCCTGTAACTTCCCTATAGTGAAATCGATGGAGTGGCTTCGGTAGTGGACAATCCTGGAAGAATTCTGAATGAAGTAGCTCAAGGGGATCCTGATTTTAAATGCTATGTGTCATCACACATTTATTTTGTATCCTCTAAATATGAGATCCAAGTATTTTAAAAATAAAACCGTGATCCTGAGGATTGTGGGTATCAATCTGATTGTCTGGGATAGCACGTTCCAGACAACAGGTGCAGCTTGAGAAAAGTCTTGCAGGCTCTAGTGGGAGGCCCTGTGGAAGAATGAAATATTGCCATCAATTGTTTTACAATGACAGGTATTGTTCAGGACTGTTTGCGACTTTTTGGGGTCGTTTCTGCAATTTTTGTTAAACAATCATGGTGATATTTTCACCTTCAAGCATAATACATCATTTTAGTAGTAATATAATAATCTTTATTTATATAGCCACCAAATTCTGTAGCGCTTTACAGATTATGGAGAACATACTGGGGTACATTTACTTAAAGTGTCGGTGTCTGCATTGGCTTTGTTACCGAACTTCTCTCAGAAAGAAGATACACATTTAATATTGTGGAGCTGTGCAGATACATTTCTGGTGCCAAGACCATTTTCTCTCCCTGGGACCAAAATCTGTCCCGATCACCAGAAATGTGTCCAACGCTCGGAGAACAGGCAACAGTGCAAAAGCTGTTTTGTGTCCCTGCTAGACCAAGTTTCTTCTGGTCCACTTTCCGCCAGTTTACAGCACCCCAAAAATGGCTGCGACACATATTAATTGTGTCTGAATTTCCACAAAGCCACCCCCCTTTTGGGAGAAGAGTCGGAGCAGGCAGAAAAAGTCCTTTTTTCTGGCACTGCCAGTTAATAAATAGGTCGGAGAGCAGAACATGTGGTGAGAGCGCCACAAAACTGGCGGAAACGCCATAGTTAATGTCCCCCACTGTATTTTTCAGACTATAAGACACACACCCTATTTAGTCTTCCAAAAAAGGAAAAATGTATTTTACACCAATTAAAGAATTCTTGTCCGGCTCACAACACCACTGCACACACAGCTTACATGCATATATGTATACATCTATGCATTTACTCACACAACACTGCTATATCCATACATTTACACACACATCTCTGCTACATTCATTCACACACACAGCTCTGCTATACACATAGGAACACACTTGGTACTTCTATACACACACACACAAACAGCTTTGCTACATCCATACATTTACACACACAGCTCTGCTTCATCCATTTATTCACACACACACAGCTCTGCTATACACCTACACAAAAATAAATAGAAACATGCTCTTCACTATTATACACACACACATATATAGGAACACACTGGGCACTGCTATACACACAGAACCACCCATAGAAACACTGACTGGGAACTGCTATACACAGAAACGCACACAGCTATGCTATACACACACATAGGAACACTGACTGGGCACTGCTATACACATAAACACACTGACTGGGCTTTGCAATGCACACACAGATAGAAACACACACACCTCTTCTTCTCACCCTTTCCCGGCTTCTTCTCTGCTGCATCACTGGCAGCATGAGGACCTTAAGTGACGTAGGAAGCATGTGATCATTCCAGGTCCTATAGGTAAAAATCATGTCGGGACACCTAGAAGAGGGAGAAAGAGAGACTCTGCTCCCTGGGAGATCAGGTGAAGCGCTATGTCAGCACCTCACCTGATCTCCATTACGGCGGTCAGGAGGGTCTGTCAGTGCTGGATCCTCCTGACCTTTGGACTATAAGATACAGGCAATTTTTAGCAAGAGTTTTGGGGTTTTTTTTAGTCTTATAGTCTGAAAAATATGGTATACAAATAAAATAAGACATTACAGAATAATAACAGTCATTTTAACAGTAATTTTGAAAAAAACTGCAAACAAGGTTTTTACGCAAAACTACGTGAGGTCCGGAGCACCAGCGTACAATGGGGCTCATTTACTTACCCGGTCCAGTCGCGATCCAGCGGTGCGTTCTCCGACGAGGATTCAGGTCTTCCAGCGATTCACTAAGTTCGTGCGCCCGATGTCCACCAGGTGTCGCTGCTGCGCCGAGGTCCACCGAGGTCCGCCAGAGTTCACCATCCTATTCCTGTTGCATGTAAGTGTGAGTATTTTTTTAAAAAATAACGCGATTTTTTTCTAATCCGTCAGGTTTTCCCATGCCCCCCGTATTTTGACGCATGCAAGGCGGCGCCGATGCAACACAATCTGATCGTGTGCGCCAAAAACCCGGGGCAAAACGGTAAATTTCGGAAAACCCTTAGTAAATGTGCCCCAATATGTCTCCCCCTATATCTCTAAATAGTTAGAAGATTCATATTTAGCAGGACTCACAGTGGCTCCATGCTAGGGAGGGCAGATATACTGGTTATACTGGTAATACACTGGAGTCTCGTCCTCCACGACGTTCACAACGAGCCAGTAACGTCTCTGATTTCTGATATAGGAATGATCCAGCATCGGAGCTGCCATCATCCATCCTGCACTTTACTCTGATCTCATCATTACTGCACAACGACTTTCTATGTGAAATTTTGCCGTCAGATCGCTCCGAAGAATGTTCTAAGGTCTTTCTTTTACATGAAGTAGAGATTTACTGAGAGCCTAATTCTTAAGGGTAGATTGTCTTCCTATCTGTAGTACTCCAACCAAAAGGTTTGCCATCACTGCTCTAGACTGTCTACTACAACACCAGTAAGGAACAGATTGGTTTAACCACTAAATTGCTGTTGCTATGTATTGTACTGCATGCTACAGCCCTGACATTACAGTATATAATAATAATCCTTTATTTATACAGTGCACACAGATTCCATAGCACTGCACAGAGCTTGCCAAATCAGACCCTGTCCCCAGTGGGGCTCACAATCTAATCAACCTACCAGTATGTTTTGGAGTGTGGGAGGAAACCAGAGGACACGGAGAAAACCCACACAAACAGGTAGAGAGCATACAAATTCTTTGCAAATTTTGACCCTGGGACTCAAACCCAGGTCCCCAGTGCTGCAAGTCTGTAGTACTAACCACTGAGCCACCGTGCCGCCCTATAATTCACAAAAGTCTAATACCAATCAGATCTGCTTCCTAACTGGGGCCCTATCAATATACTTCTATGCTGATGCATGTCTATCTGGACTATATATCATTTTATCACATCTACACATTATTTATTCATTTCTTAGCTCTGACACTAAACATATTGGAATTCGGCAGTCTGTATGTCTTCCCTGACCGTAGATATATCTTACAGTAAGTCAAATGTAGCCGTATCTAATAGACTGTAGGTGAATTGTTAATATATTCATATATTATTCCAGATTGACAAATTACGACACAATCACTTTCTTTGTGCTCCGTTCACATATTTAGACCATTAAGAACTTATCACACAAACTGAACACAGTCTTTATTACAGCCCAGAGCATGATTCACAATTCTTTTGTCAACATTTCCTTTTTTAAAGGAAATCTATCATCAAAATCCATCATGATAATCCAGGGACACTTACTCATAGATCCGGCACCGTGACTATAGTAATCTTATATTTGTTATTTATGGCCTCATTTCTTCTAAAATAAACGTTTTAAATTCTGCTAATGAGTTATGCCAGAAGGACAATGGACATGTTACAGAATCCCTCTGTGGTCTGGCTTCACAAGCTGTTACACTGTGCAGCGGCACATCTCAGTCTCACCCGCTCCACTGTAACCTTGGCAGCGGTGAGCACACAGTGGCAGGGGGAAGTGCTCCTTCAGAGTGTAACGACCTGTGAATCTGCAGACACAGTGGGACGCTGGTAACACACCCATAGCCTTTCTCACACATTAAGATAATTTTAAAAGCTGATTTTAGAAGGAAAGAGGCAACCGATAACAAATATAAGAAGATTACCACAGTCACGGTACCTGGATCTATGACTAAGTGTCCCGGATTATCATTCTGGATTTCAATGGTAGATTTCCTTAATACAGTAGTACACTAAATTTTCTGTCCTGCACTACAGGCTTTTTATAATGTGTCCTGTATAGGATGTTATTTTCAGACCCTTTGCCACAATCAAATGATTTTTGTCAGCTTGAAAGTCTCAATGACAATCTTCTCCATAACTGGCATATAAAACTGATACATAACTTTTTTCCTTTTTCCTTTCTCTTTTTTTGCTTATTTAAGCACTTTGTCCAACCCATCTACATCTTTGCGCCAGTGTATATCAAAAATACCCCCCTATATATCTTGCTATAATTGATAGTTGTTATTTTTTCCCTATATAAGTATTATATGCCTGTAATAAAGAACAGTGTGTGATGCTTTTATGCTAGGGAAATCATCACAAACTTTATAACTTACCCCACTATGTTGTTGCCCCTTATACCAAGGGTCCAGAGTTTAAAATCCATACTGGACACGTAATAAAAATTACATGTAATGTTTATAGGCATCTCAGGATCAGTATTAGTTTTACAGAGTGGAAGTACAGGCGGTCCCCTACTTAAGGACACCCGACTTACAGACGACCCCCAGTTAAAGACGGCCCCCTTTGACCTCTGGTGAAGCTCTCTGGATATTACTATAGTCCCAGGCTGCAATAATCAGCTGTAAGGTGTTGTAATGAAGCTTTATTGCTAACCTTGGTCCAATTACAGCTAAAAATTTTAAAACTCCAATTGTCACTGCGGCAAAAAGAAATTTTTGTCTGGATCTACAATTATCAAATATACAGTTTCGACTTACATACAAATTCAACTTAAGAACAAACCTATGGAACCTATCTTGTACGTATCCTGGGGACTGCCTGTATTTTCTGCTGTTTTGTATCCGGATTATACAATTAAAAAAGAGCCCAGACTCCAACCTCAACATATATCAGCTTCCTTATGAGGGAGAGCTGCTGTAGGACCACACTATGAGGGGGAGCTGCTGTAGGACCACAATATTAGGGGGAGCTGCTGTTAGGACCACAATATTAGGGGGAGCTGCTGCTAGAACCACAATATGAGAGGGAGCTGCTGTAGAACCACAATATGAGGGGGAGCTGCTGGGGGGACACAATATGATGGGGAGCTGCTGGGGGGGCACAATATGATGGGGAGCTGCTGGGGGGACACAATATAAGAAGAACTGCTGGGAGAGCCAACAATATGTGAGGAACTGCTGGGTGGCCACAATATGAGGGGAACTGCTGGGGGACCACAATATGAGAGTGAGCTGGCCAAGATCTGTACAGTGCTGCGGAATATGATGGCGCTATATAGATTAAGATTTATTATTATTTTTCTCTAAAATGTAGTGTGACTTCTGGCACGTGGGGAAAACAAAGTAAGTGACATGACATGTTCAGAGGTAGAGACCTCTCATAGTCCTAAATGGTGACGGGCGATCCCTGAAACTTCAGGCTCCTTCCTAGAATTTCCTTTAATTAACCCCGTCCCCCTTGACCAAGTTTTATAATATCTCAGAAATCCCCTCAATTCATTCAATCATAGATGCCTCTAATTCTGATCTGATAAGTTGTGTCTTCCTCATTACCTGCCCACGTCCCATCCCACCGCCATTGCTAGTTTACTGGAACGTTTCCCGTTAATCTTAAACGGGTCTTTTTTTTTTTTTTTTTGTCACATGCCAGATTATTGTTATTTATTGCAATAGTTTTCCTGCCACATAAAACATTAGTAGGAGCCGTCAGTGATCTGATCATTGTGATCCGGATGCCTATGAAAAAGGCAATCATTTGGGGAACGCGCAGAATAAGAATGGAGTCTTTAGCACGCTCAGCTGTCTGCTCTCCAAATCAAAAACCAACATTGTAATCACGACTGCCCGGGCTGCCTCTATATCTGCGATGAGAAATGGCAGCTATATATTACTGGCAGAAAGAATAGAGAAAACCTCCAGACTGCAACATAATAAAAAGCAAATATATTACCACACAAAGTGTAAAACAAGACGGTACATATTGTGCATCACTAAAAACCTGTTCTACTATCCCCTCCTTCCCCCGCTGTGATAGAAGACTGCGAGAGTCGTAATCAAACTTCTCTGTCAGCCGTACAGATATATTATATATTATACAGGAGCGGGGGGGGGGGGGGGGGGTTTTAGGGAGCCCCGCAACGTTATAGCTCCAGATTCTGACCTACCTTTTTGTCTGTTTCCAAAAAGACAAACTTGAAATTTACATTTTTTTGTCATTTTGTTTTTTGTCATTGCCTGTGATTTTGCTTCACTTTTGGTGAAAATGTACATAAGGACACCTTAGGATTAGTCATGAGACTTATAGGGAACCAGATTTTACCCCACTTAACCACCTGCCTCCTCAGGTAAGGTATGAAATGCCCCTTTGTAAGAATTCTCTCTTTTAAGTTACCTTTTATTTGTTTACCTACATAAAAAATTCCTATTCAAGGGCATATGCAAATGAGCTGAGATGAGTCGGTTTTAGAGGCTGCACAGGGAGAATCAGTCCAGATCCCAATAAATTAAGCTCTATAGTTCCTAGAACTATGGTGCCGGTATCATATTAAAGATAAGAATCTCATCTTTCAAATTACATGCTGTGGTTTCTGTGAGATAAAGAAACCAGGGAAATGGGCAGTTAAAGACATGGGAATTAGATTTTTATCTGCAGCTTTTATTCCCAATTATATTTTAATGGAATGTATCTGAAGTTCTGTATCTCACAGAACAACAAGCCTAAAGTGATCTGAATGATGAGATTTTTATTTTTGATAGGCCCTTTCTGACCATAAAGAAGGAATTCAAAATTCTCACCGCCACATTGGGCACCAGCCTCTAAATGCTCCACATCAAAAGCCTTAATGAATCCTGGATGTTATGGCACCTCCACCATGTCTATACCGTGGCTGGCGATGTTCACCGTAAATTAGAAACAATGGGGCTCATTTACTTACTCGTCCCGTTGACGCCGCCAATCCGGAATGTCCGACGAGGATTCGGAACAGCCGCGATTCACTAAGATCATGCGTCCAATTTTCTGCGTGTGTCGCTTCCCCCGCTCAGGTCCGCCGGAGTTCACCTTTTTCTCCCTGGTGCATGTAAGTGCTGATCTTGTGACACAATTTTGAAAGTTAAATTCTGTGGTTTGTCCGAATCAGTCGGATTGTCCGACGGCCACGCCCCCCGATTTGTCTAGCATGATAACCGGCACGGATGCGCCACAATCCGCTCGCCTGCGACAAAAACCCCTGTGCGATTCAGGGCAAATCAGAAATATTCGGGAAACCCCACGGAAATGCACCTGACGGACCCTTAGTGCCCCAATGTATATTTAGTCAATTCCGCTTGAGCAGATGATAGACACTTAAAGGCATCATCCTGACAATCAGTTTTATGACAAGTCAATGAACAATATTTGAAGTACTTACAAATAGGAAGTTTAAGCTTCTTCTGTGCCGAGGGGAAAAATCCTTGATGAGAAACAACCTGTGGAAAACACATCTTTTATTTTCAAGAAATCTCACAGAAGGTTTTCTATACTTTCATCTTCACTGACTAGATTCCCAGCAGGAACAGGTAACAGGTATGGGGAGATGTAACCACACTGCACACTGGATAATTCTGTTGACTTAGAGACAGGGCAAAAAGTATTCTATTCTTCTCTAATCATCCAAATCTAATCCATCTATCTAACTATCCATCTTTCCATCTATCTATATCTATCCAGCTATCCATCCATCTATCTATATCTATCCAGCTATCCATCCATCTATCTATATCTATCCAACTATCCATCCATCTATCTTACTATCCATCTTTCCATCTATCTAACTATCCATCCATCCAACTATCCATCCATCTAACTATCCATCCATCTAACTATCCATCTTTCCATCTATCTAATTATCCATCCATCCATCTATCTATATCCATCCAACTATCCATCCATCTATCTAACTATCCATCCATCCATCTATCGTCTACCTATCTATCTATCAAGGTATTTCAGGGGCCCTAACTGGCAAATGGCCGTCCCTAATGCACACTTTTTTTTCAATCTTATATTATTAACCACATTGCAAACATACATACATAAATAAACAGGCCATACGCTACAACCGTATCTGTTCAGACAAAAAAGACCTGGAAAAACACCTCCTGCAGCTCAGGTCTGAATTTCGCCAGTTGGGCTACAGACCAAAAGTGACTGATAACCAAATAGATAAAGCAGCAGCCATCACCTGAGATGATTTACTCAAATATAAGGAGACCCAACAGGAGGCCAGAGTACCCCTAGTAGTCACTTACAGCCCACAACTGGAGATCCTACGTCACATTGCCAAGGAACTCCAACCGATTCTGCATAAAGACACAAGACTAAAAGAAATATTTCCAGTCCCTCCTCTCCTGTCCTTCCGGCAACCACCAAACATGAAACAACTGGTTGCCCGGAGTGCCCTGAGACCCCCATCAGAAAATGGTGCCTCACCCTGCCTGCAAAGCAGGTGTAAAACGTGCCAGCACATTCGCACAGGTGACCAGGTACCTGTACCTCAATCACAGCAGGTACATCAGATCAAGGGAACCTTTTCCTGCAGGTCCTCTAATGTGGTATTTTGGGGGAAACGGGCCAGAGACTCCATCAATGCGTGAACTCACACAGATCTGGTATTAAAAATGAAAGGAAAGATCTCCCAGTGGCTGCACATTTCTCCAGAGAGGACCACACTATGGAAGATTTGCAGATTACTATTTTAATGGGACATTTTAAGACACAGAAGGAAAGAATGGGAGTATAAATTAATGAGGAGATTCAACACCTTACAAAGTGGTCTTAACATTCATGCCAGCTTCATGACCTCCTACCTCTGACCTGGAGGCCACAAGCAGATAAGAGCCAGGGCTCATGTGTCTCCCCTCACAGGTTCTTAATGTTTTTATTGCCGTCCTGTTGTAAATAAGATGTCCCTGTTTTTTAAAGAGGGTTTTTTAAATATCCTTTGATGATAATTGCCGAGTATATAAAATGCTGTGAATTTTCTGTTTCATGCATAACATCATGTCTGACGAAGAGAATGGTCATTCCTGTGATAAGAGGTCAAGGCAAATATTTAAACAGCACAATGTAGGGGCCACGTACTAGATGAAATCTCTGCCCCTTCACCACAACAGATTCCATTGGGGGCTCCCAATGTATCCAGCACCCGTCTGTGCTGGTGTACAATTCTAATGTTAGCGCCAGCCCACTCTGCTGCTGGACAAGCCCCCACCCATTACAACCCTCCCTGCCAATTCCTGTTGGTTTGCAAGGAATTGTAATTATTTAGTTTTATTATTTTAGGGCTTGTAAATCTCCCCAATCTGCTTAAATTAAAACTCAGGCAACACAGCCACATCATGGAATCTGTACCAGCCAGGCATTTTATATCTATCCAGTATCTGCTCGTGATATTACAACAGTTTCTGTAAGGTGAAATGTTATGCATGGACCTGATCAGCGCTGGGTATATAATATAGTATAAGATATAACATGAAAGAAGTACAAATGGTGGAGGAAAACAGATATAACATGGCATTAGAGTTGTGGGATTTCTCTTTCAGATTGGTTGCTATGTGAGTCATGGTGGCAGGTGCCACGCTCAGCAGCCAATAGGATTGCAGGGCATTGTTTCAATGCAGGGAAGAAAACGGCAGTTGGTGCCAGTCCGTGATCGCTCGCACAGAGAGAAGACCGGCTCCAGTTATCTGCAGAAAGTGACTTTGGATTTTTTGATTTTTGACAAAACCGGATACACACAAAGGATTAAACACCCACACCACAAGACAACACACAAGAGAGACATGAAGAGGAAGAGACAGGAGAACTCACTACCGGACCCCCATGCAGCCTTCCCACCAAGAGGAGGAAGTGGCACCTGACCGAGTCAGGAAGAGGAGATGGCGGCTCCCCCAATCTCAGATGATGACAACGCCAAAAAAAAAGAAAATTACCAACCAACTTTCTGCCAAGACCAAAGACAAAGGCATGAAGAGAAAGAAGCCAGGAGGGACTTCACACACCGCCACAGGAGCCTGACCAAGGAGGAAGAAATGGATTCTCCAGGATAACCAGCTCTACCAACACCACTTCGTGGTCAAAGACCAAGGAAGGACATATAGGAGCCTGAACCCAAGGGAAGATGGACAAGCAGATGAAGGCTTTCTTCTCAAAACTCCTGGAGTTTCAACCAATCAAGAACCTTAATGAGATGGGACAGAAGCCGCACCCTGAACACAAAGACCTCCTGGTCAGCCGATGTGGGGTATTTTCAGAAGAGCAAACTCCCCAGATAACAGTACCGTTACTTCTTCTTCCCGCCCGTCTCTGTACCCGCAGGTCAGTTTGAGGACGACGATACAGCATCCGCCGAATCTCTTCCTCTGCGCACTAGACGTACTGTTCACATCCATAGACCAGTTTTTACATCATCGCGCCTGATGTCCAGAAAATTGGATTAGAGCCTGGGTAGATCGTTGGACACCTGTCATCGGCTGATGCCCAGAATCCCACACACAACTGGGCATTGGCAAGAGAAAAACCAAGAGTCCACCCCTAGCCCCTCAATCTCAAGCCCCGAGGAAGGAGCAGAAAGAGGTCCACCAGTCAGTGGCTTCAGCTGTCAAACATCCGTAACTTCGCCACCAAGAGGAAAGGTCTGCGAGATCTCAAAACCATTCTCTATTGTCCGACCGGCAGGATGACAGCGCAAGACCACATGGAGAGAGACAGGAGACGGTGCGGATGAAGCCGTCTCAATGGTGGTGCAGGGAGCTAAGACAACACGCCAGGGGGGCTCACCTGGTCCCTTGGCAGCACAGTAGGTACAAACAGCAACAATAGTTGGAGTTAACACGAGGGTAAGACTGGGGAGCAATCCACAATATAACATAGCGTTTACGTCGCACGGAGGAGGGCAGTGCTCAGCAGCCATGGTTCCTGCAGGTTTCCTCCACAGGGGTTTTTCCTGTCCTGAGCGCCGCTGTACACTCCCTGTGATGGACGCGAGGTAACAACACTTACAGCTTACCATTATCAAAAATAGACTACCATAAAATATCACCTTATTGTACATCACTTCTGTGTTGGTGTCCTGTTTATTTTAATACTTACAAGTACATTTACATAAGGGGTTGCTATGGAAATAAATAAATGATTAAAAATATAAGCTTCAGCATTTCTTTATATAATTTTTATATACATTGTTTAAGATTACCTAATTATCTCGTACTAATATTATCACTTGAGTAGCTGTTGCTCACCAGGCTCCACCATTACTCTCTGCCGCTCTGATGTGGGCATGACATGAGGATATCCTTTGCCACGTGGTATCCTTGGTCCGCTGGCCGCTGAGCCAAAGGAAGCAGGAGAGCTGGGTGGAACTGAAAACAGTTCATGGATTTTGTTAACCAGGTGTCAAGCACACAAGAAAAGATCGAGGGTGTTATTAATTAGCTATAACAAAGTGGGTGTGAGGCAATCGGGGAGGGGTGCACTCAGTGTGTGAGCACTCTAGGGAATGGTGTAAAGGGAGGGATAAGGGGCAATTAGCGCCAGAATATGATTAATGTGCCCCTCTATTATAATCCCAGCACCCTGATGCTGTGCCTGTATCTAACTATTGTAAGTCACCCGGTATTTTTTTTTCTTGGAGCCTTGGGAGGGATCGTTCCAAACTTCAAAAAGGCACAAATTTTTATGCAACTCCTACCATTGCTTTTCCTACACATGGTCAGGACTGGAGTGTTTTTGCTCAATCCTGGGACAGATTATCATTGGCTTTTGGAGAACCAGTGCCGGGCCCCACAATTAAGGCTATCTCGGGGGCCCTGCCGGGAGCTCTAACAGCAATGAAAATCTGCTTATCTCTACCTGAGTGGAGATAATACTTTTCAGGCAGCCAGCCACCCAAAATGACTCCACTTTTAACCAACAACCAAATTTGTTCCTTCCAGTCCGGGTTGGTGTGCGTCCTACAACCCAAAGGGACAAGGGTTACTAAGTGAAGCGAAGGAGCCTGATGCTGCTTGTCACAACTTGTACGCAAACGACCCATCACTGCCGTGTAACAGCAAAGTGCTCCTCCAGCAGATGGCAAAAGAAGGAAGAGGAGGGCAGCAGAGCAGAAATAAGGAAAAACCGGAACTGCCCAAATTGCCTGTCCTACTCTCTGCTGGGCTGGTATCTATGCTGCTGACGCTAAGAGTAGGTGCTGTAAAGTGTATATACTGCACTAGTATTCAAGCATCTGTCCTGTGGATCTAACCCTCTGATCTAACACGAAGTCCAAGGCAACAGGTCGCTTAATACAACCTCGACGACGCAGACCCCTCGTTGCTATATCAACTCCACACTCGCGTAGTACTCACCAACGTTCTGTCTGTTCATACACATCAAACCCCACGTCTATCCTCACACGACTCCTTGCTGATATCACCACCCTCGCGAATCACGCGTCACACCCCCGCCGGATCATTCCACACCACGCCTACGGAAAACTGGGTGATAACGGTGCGTCGCGATATCAGCCCAGCACTGCCTGAGTCTCCACCCCCTCATCTCACTTGAGTACCCTAGTTCCGATATACACCACCAAAATCAAGGACAGGAACAAAACAACCTACAACACCTCCTGTATTTTATATCATCACCTCACACAACCACTCTGCCGTACTGTATATCACCTCACACCACCCCTCCTGTACTGTATATCACCACACACCACCCCTCCTGTACTGTATATCACCTCACACACCCCCGTATTCTGTAATAATCACCACACAACCACCCGCCTGTACTGTATATCACCTCACACCACCCCTCCTGTACTGTATATCACCACACACCACCCCTCCTGTACTGTATATCACCACACACCACCCCTCCTGTACTGTATATCACCTCACACCACCCCTCCTGTACTGTATATCACTCACACCACCCCTCCTGTACTGTATATCACACACACCACCCTCCTGTTACTGTATATCACCACCACCCACCCTCCTGTACTGTATACACCACACCACCCCCTCACTGTACTGTATATCACCCATCACCCCCGCCTGCCTGAAACACTGTATATCACCACACACCACCCTCCTGTACTGTATATCACCACACACCACCCTCCTGTACTGTATATCACCATACACCACCCTCGCTATATCCCTACAAACGTACCTAATGTATATACACCACACACCACCCCTCCTGTACTGTATATCACCACACACCACCCTCCTGTACTGTATATCACCTCACACCGCCCCTCCTGTACTGTATATCACACGCACCACCTCCTGTACTGTATATCCCACACACCACCCCTCCTGTACTGTATACAACACCACACCCCTCCGTACGTTATAACACCCCCACCCTCATGTACTGTATATCACCACACACCACCCCTCCTGTACTGTATACTCACCACACACCACCCCCCTGTACTGTATATCACCACACACCCCCTCCTGTACTGCTAGTACACCACACACCACCCTCTGTACTGTATATCACCTCACACCACCCCTCCTGTACTGATATCACCACACACCACCGCTACGTATATCAACCACACACCACCCCTCCTGTACTGTAATCACCTCACACCACCCCCCTCCTGTACGTATATCACCACACACCACCCCTCCTGTACTGTATACACCACACACCACCCCTCTGTACTGTATATCACCACCACCACCCCTCCTGTAATGTATATCACCACACCACCCCTCCTGTACTGTATATGCACCAACACCACCCCTCCTTGTATATCACCACACACCACCCCTCCTGTACTGTATATCAACCACACACCCACCCTCCTGTACTGTATATCACCACACCCACCCCTCTGTACTGGATATCACCACAAACACCCTCCTGTACTGTATATCACCACACACCACCCCTCCTGTACTGTATATCACCACACACCACCCCTCCTGTACTGTATATCACCTCACACCACCCCTCCTGACGTATATAACCACACCACCCCTCCTGTGCTGTATATCACCACACCACCACCCCTCCTGTACTGTATACACCAACACCACCCCTCCTGTACTGTATATCCCACACACCACCCCTCCTGTACTGTATATCAACACACACTACCCCTCCTGTGCTGTATATCACCACACACCACCCTCCTGTACTGTATATCACCTCACACCACCCCTCCTGTACTGTATATCACCACACACACCCTTTAATGTATATCACCATACACAACCCCTCCTGCCATGTATATAACCATACACACCCCTTGCACTGATATCCCAACACACCCCTCCTCCTGTACTGTATACCACCACACACCACCCCACCTGTATATGTAATATCACGCACACACCACCATCCTGTACTGTAGATCACCATACACAACCCTACCTGCCGATTCTAACCCTGCACTGTAATATACCATTACACCACCCCTCTCTGACTTATACCACCACACACCACCCCTCCTGTACTGTATATCACCACACACCGCCCCTCCTGTACTGTATACCACCACACACCATTGTGGCATTTGTCAATTAACATTATGGCGTTTATCAAAAATGGAGTTTATATTTATGAAATTATTGTTAATACTGGAGTCAGCAAACACATCCCCCACTGCTACATGGTCTTATTTATATGTAAATTTGTGAGTGTTACTTTGCATTACATTGACATTACAAATGTTGGAGTACTACAGATAGGAAGACAATTCCCCTAAGAATAGGCCTCAGAAATCTCTACTTCGGAAAGAAAAGACCTTAGAACATTCTTCGGAGCGATCGAGGCAAAAACTTTACAAGAAAGTCGTTGTGCAGGAATGATGAGATCAGAGTAAAGTGCAGGATGGATGATGGCAGCTCCGATGCTGGTCATTCCATCATATCGGAAATCAGAGACGTTACTGGGCTCGTTGTGAACGGCGTGGAGGACGAGACTCCAAGTGTAGTACCAGTATAAACCAGTATATCTTGCCCTCCCTAGCATGGAGCCACTGTGAGTCCTTGCTAAAATGAACTTTAACATTAGAGATATAGGGGGAGACATATTGGGGAACATTTTACTAAGGGTTTTCCGAAAATTACCGTTTTGCCCGGGTTTTTGGCGCCTACGATCAGATTGTGTTGCATCGGCGCCGCCTTGCATGCGTCCAAATACGGGGGGACATGGAAACCTGACGGATTAGAAAAAAACGTCGTTATTTTTTAAAAAAATACTCACACTTACATGCAACAGGAATAGGATGGTGAAACTCTGGCGGACTCGGGACCTCGGCGCACCAGCGCACCTGGTGGAAATCGGGCGCACGAACTTATGGAATCGTGGAAGACCTGAATCCTCGTCGGAGAACGCACCGTGGTCGCGACTGGACCGGCGTAAGTAATGAGCCCACATTGTACGTTGGTGCTCCGGACCTCACGTAGTTTTTGGTAAAACCTTGTTTGCAGTTTTTTCAAAATTACTGTTAAATGCGTTATTATTCTGTAATGTCTTATTTATTGTATTAACCATATTTTCAGACTATAAAACTAAAAAAAACCCAAAACTCTGCCTAAAAATTGCCTGTATCCTTATAGCTCCAAAGGTCAGGAGGATACCCGCACTGACAGACCCCTCCTGACGCCGAATGGAGATCAGGTGAGGTGCTGACATGGCGCTTCACCTGATCGTCCCAGGGAGCAGAGTATCTCTTCTCCCATCTTCTAGGTGGTCCCGACATGATTTTACTAGAGTACCTGAATGTCACAGACTCTCCCTACTTCACTTCAAGGTCCTCATGATGCCGTGTGCCAGGACGAGAAGAACCGGGAAAGGGTGAGAAAGAAGAGGTGTTGTGTTTCTACTCTGTGTTTGCATTGCAAAGCCCAGTCATTGTGTTTATGTGTAGCAGTGCCATCAGTGTTCCTATGTGTGTGTATAGCCATAGCTGTGTGCGTTTCTGTGTATAGCAGTCCCAGTAAGTGTTTCTATGGGCTGTTCGTGTGTATAGCAGTGCCCATGTGTTCCTATATATGTGTGTGTGTATAATAGTTGAAAGATCTGTTCTATTTAATTTTGTGTAGGGTTGAGCAGAGCGGTGTGTGTGTGAATAACTGGTGAATCAGAGGCCATGTGTGTAAATGTATGTGTAGCAGCCGTTGGTGTGGGTATAGAACAGTACCAAGTGTGTTTCCTATGTGTATAGCAGAGCTGTGTGTGTGAATGAATGATGTAGCAGGATGATGGTGTACATGTTATGGATAGAAGATGTATACATATATGCATGTAAGCTGTGTGTGCAGTGGGTTGTGAGCCGGACAAGATTCTTTAATTGGTGTAAATACATTTTTCCTCTTTTGAAGACTAAATAGGGTGTGATCTTATAGTCTGAAAAAATACCAGTGGGGGAACATTAACTATGTGCGTTTACCGCAGTTTTTGGGGCTCTCACCACAAGGTTTCCCTCTTCCGACCATTATTAACTGGCAGTGCCAGAAAAAACGAACTTTTTCGGCCTGCTCCGACCTTCTTCTCCCAAAGGGGGTGCTTGTGGAAATTCGAGACACAATAATATGTGTCGCACCATTTTGGGGGTGCTGCTAAACTGCGGAAAGTGGACTCAGAGAAACGTGGTCTAGCAGCGGACACAAAACGTTTGCACTGGTGCCCTGTTCTCCGAGCGTTGGACACATTTCTGGTGATCGGGAGCAGTATTTTGGTCCCAGGGAGAGAAATGGTCTTGGCACAAAAAAAAAAAAAAACGAAAAGAAAAAGATTATCTGCACAGCTCCACAATATTAATGCTATATCTTCTTTCTGAGATGATTCGGTAACAACGCCAATGCAGTCCGTCGCGATCCCCGAGGTGCGTTGTCTGACGAGGATTCGGAGACCGCACTCATTCACTAAGATGTGGCGTCCAATTTCTGCATGTGTTCTCTTCCTCCTCCCGCTCAGGTCCGCCAGAGTGCACCATCTCTTCCCGGGCATGTAAGTCTTGGGCTTGAAACACCAAGTTTTGAATGTAAATCTGCGCTTATCCGAATCAGTAGGTTGTCCGATGCGCACGGGCACCTATTTGTGTCGCATGAAAGTCACGCGATTGTGGCCAACAATCCGATTTGCATGCGCCAAAAACCCCAGTTAAATGCCAGGCAAACAGAAAAAGAGACGGGAACTCCAACGATCAAATGCGGTCCGCGGACCCTTAGTAAATGTGCTCCCATATTTGGTGCATATAAATCTAGATATTAATATATTTGGGGGGAAGCCATTATCTTGTGTTCATTGCCTGCACATTGCTTGCTCTCCAAGCAATCTTTCCGGAGACACCCAGTGGGTCTAATACATTTGTAGGACCCTGATAAGCAAGATGATGTTGAGGGGGTAGAGTGGGAGAATATGATCCTTTTTCTAGTAACAAATGAATTTTTAATTTGCCTGAGGTTGGTGCTTTGACACCATTCATTTTTGCGTTTTTTTATAACTATTTCCATCCATCTCATCTGGTGAGGAATGATCACGTTACGATAATATAGGGCTCTCTCGCAGAACGCTGGCGGCATCTAGGAAAAAGACAGGGTTTGTGATTTTTATGATGCAATGTGAAATAATACAATTCATTTACAGACAAGTTTTATATACAGAAAAAAAAAAGCTCATTCCATGGGGAAAAAAAAAACCAACAAATCTGCGGAGACGGGGGGCGGCGCCAGCCAGGGACAGCGCTTACACCCCCCACCTTCTAAAGCCAAATATCCATAGGCAGATGGTGAATGACAGCGTGCTTTCCACATAGGTCACACTGATTCTTTCACTCTCCACATATCTTAGAGCTTTGTATTTAAAGAGCCGCAGACCCCAAATTCATAGTCGAGTAAATAAATCCTCCTGAATGAAGCAGAATGTCACTTTTAGTCGGCCAATTGAACGAAGGCTTTTAAAAAGAACACTCTTAGCTCACCTAGGGATGATTCGAGCAATGGGTTTAATGGCTGCTCCAGACCTTCATATTGCCGAATACACACAGAGGTAACCCGACTGCGGCATTCCTGCAGTACCCCAGACGTTGTCTCCTTAGATTGCAGAGCCGGGGTACGATGCTAGTGACACCCTACATTATTTGAAGGTGTCACTTTTAGTTGGAGAGGGAGAAAGCATAATTCACATGTCCCCACTGTCTCTATCTTCCTCTACTACCTGTCAGAAAAAACGTGCTACTGCCCGGACCCAGCCAAAGCAATAAACCTACGGGAAGACAGGAGGCCAAATGAGAAGAGGGAGGAGGGGGGTGGACAGAGGATGACGTCGGACGGGACTGGTGCAAGTCTAAAGGATGAAAGTGTTAAAGATGGGGCATGGACTATGGAAAGATTGCATGCAGAACTTAGATCTATCTTTCCTGGAGACAAAAAGTAATGGCAGCACAGCAAGAAATAGCAAACGTGGGCGCAAGGTCACAATGCGTCCAGGTGTATATCGGTATATCTATACGTTGATGTAAAATGGATCCATTTTGGTACATCTATCTATATATCCAAAAGAAAGAAAGACACTGGGGCACATTGTTCATCTGCTAAGTCGGCACTCAGGGTGGGCCACCCTCCTGATAATCCGTGGTTCACTGTGGCGCGTCAACAGCAGATTTTACCACAGGAAATCGGCAGCCCTACTAGCCACATTCCGTGTGCCTTCCCATCCGGCCCTTTATTGCGTCGATGTGGCATAAGGGGGGAATAGTCACACTTACTGGTACATGCCGGAAAATGTGCCTATTTCAGGACTTGTAGACGGCAGAAAGCACAAGCCCTGATAAAGTGCACCCAAGACTTTTCATTGTCGGTAGGAGTGCCATCGTTGTGCCAGCCAAAAATTATCAAAGAAACAATAAAGCAAGACGACCTTTTCTAAGTAGACTAGTACCTTTTTGGTTATTCCTACACATACCGCATACCGTGGGGGCTTCTTTGTTCGTTCAAGTCAAGAGTTGAATCGTATAAGCCACCCACGTAGCAATGCCCAGCAGTCATCGTCGAGTGTATGGAATAACACACCAGTAACGTTCTGGTTCGGATTACCAGTGGGTGGGAACGGGAACGATGGCAAGTGATACATTTTGGGGGAACCAGTGGGGCAGATTTACTTACCACCCGTCCATCGCGATACCAGCGCGCATCATTCTCAGTGTGGAATTCGAGAGTCGGAGGGATTCACTAAGGTAGTTCCTCCGACGTCCACCAGGGTCGATGCTGCGCTGAAGTCCGCCGGAAACGCACTTAAGTTCACGGGCCCATTCCTGGTGAAGGTAAGCGCGAGTCCAGCGAGCCACTTTTTTTTTTTAAATGCGGCGGTTTTCCGAAGGCCGTGAGGTGTTTGTACGGACAACGGGCCCCCGATTTCCGGTCTCAGCATTGCCAGCGCTGATGCGCCACCATCCGATCGAGTGCCAGCCAAATACCGGGGCCAATCAGGGAAAATCGGCGCAAAATTGGAAATATCGGGTAACACGTCGGGGAAAATGCGAATCGGCCCTTAGTAATGACCACCAGATTTTGGTCCACAAAGCAATTTTTAGGTTTATTTGGCAAGAGCATTGTACGAGATTGAACTACCTCCTCATCAAGATCAAAAAATACCAAAGTAAGTAGACAGTAAATAATTAACAACATTTCTACATGATGAAAAATAAAAAATTAAAAATGTAAATTAATTTTCCACAATGTGAGCCCTGCGTGGTATTTCTTCCTATATGAAATCAAAATGGGGAGAGAAAAAAGAACCTTCTCGCTTTACTTCACTACTTGCCCCCTCGTTTAATCCCCCCCTTTTTCTCTAACTCTTTCCTTCAGGGATAAGAAAAATGACAAAACACAAGAGAGGCGAAACAGGAGATAAGGAAGAGGTCAGGGTGGGGGAGGACAGGGGGATAAAACCTAACAAGGCGCTCGAGGCCGGGGTTCTTTGTAGTCTTAGTTTGTTTGTTTAGTTCCATTTTGTCACATGTATTTATAAGCCCACACCACTAACAACCTTCCTTTCACGGGTTTTGACCTTGTTCTTAGTGGGGGAAAGGAAGAAGAAGAAGAGTGGGGGGGAGAAAAAGGGAAGAAGATAAAAGAAAGAGGGAGGAGTAGAGGAAAAAGTTAGGGGGCTATACAATTTGATCAAAAATGAGACTAAGAACCTCAAATTTGTTAGAATTAGAAGAATGGTAGCCCAGCGCGGCAGGTAGGGGCAGTACGCAGAGTATCATTGTCTTTTACAGAGGTATGAAGGAACCTTTATCTCATTAATCTTCTTTTTTTTCTTTGGTTCGTGATTCCCATAGCCCGCTCCCACATGGGTATGTTATTCCATTTCATTGTCCTTATCTCTTTTTATTTTCCTTCCCCCACTTTTATTTTCTAAAGCATTCCCGGTGCCCTTCGTACTATAAACCAGAAGGGAAGAAGGGAGATGGGCCACAGGGTATCAATCCATAGGGGCCGGACAACCCAAACCAGCAGGGGATCAAGGACCCAGTTCACCCACGTTAGAGGTGCCAGTTTCAGTTTGGCCACCCCCAGGCACCCCCCCACATCGGCATTAGACACAAGAAGCTAAGAGTCCCTAATCCTTTTTCATGGCTCCTTTCGGCCCCTCCCCTTAACGGGTTCCCCCCCCACTGCGGTCCCCACCAGCTTTCAGCACATACAAGCCCAGGAGCAGTGCCATGCAATACTGCACCATGTGAACAGGAATATTATTGAACAGGTGTGAATAATCACTTTTTAATGTGGTCTCGACAACAGGCTGAGACGAAAGTAGGCGGCCATATATTGCAAGTTCTGCTAATTGAAAAACACAGAGGTCGTCGATCGAATGGGGCGGAGTGCTGGTACAGGCAAAAAAATAAATAAATGAAAGGGATATTATAAAATGGACACTCTTACTCTAAAACCACTTTTTATTGATATAATGTTGGTTTGAGCTTTGCAATTTTTTGAATGTTATGTAAAGAGACTAATCAAGTCCTAGAAACCTCTATCGGGTTTCTTTTATTTATGGTAGAAACATATATCCTATCTATCTAATCGTTTTATCTATCTAATATTATCTATCTCGTATCTAGCTCAGATGATCTGAGTGATCGATCGAGCTAGCTAGCTAGCAGATGATCTAGTCTAGCTATCGCATATCGATCGATTCTATTTTATCAATCTATTGATCCATCGATCTATCTTTGATACCCAGCATTCAGGGATCTGTTGAAGGACACTGCAAGCGTTCAGACATATGTCGTAGCTTCATCGAGGCCCAGCATGGTCCACTGCACTGGACTTGAAGGGACGGAGATGGTAACAACCCATGTGATGATGGACATGTAAATTTGGAAAGCCAGCACCCATTGATCTGGTATTGATCCCATCTACTAAGACAGGCCATAATATTTTAATCCTGAGAATTCCTTAAGGTAACAAAACCCTTGAAAAGTGCAGTTTAGAAGTTTACATCTACCGACCCACTATTGTACCAACACATTATGACATTCCGCTCAGTATTTTGCACGAAGTATTTTTATGAAAAAACAAGAGGGAATCTACAGAGAGGGAAAAATAATGGAGAGTTATGTACCTCTCCTGTGTTTTGGGATCATTCCTGCTTTCCCTTACATTTTTTCCCCAGTATTCCATCCAAATCTGAAAAGAGTCAGTTCGATTTCACAAGTATGAACTGGTTAAATTGGGAAAATGGAAACGTAGGAGAATGAGAAATCCGCCGGCATGGTGCTTGGAAGAAGGGAGCCGCAGGAGCGCGGAGAGATAAGCGGCATTGTTATACTGTGATGAGATCGAAAGACTAATCGAACGCAGGAGGGAAGAGAACGTATTAAGTATCTGCCACTCGCTGTATTGGAATGGGTCTTCACATTGGAAATGGGATTGTTTAGTGGGGATAACATCTTCCTTATCAGAGAATGGGACGTGAGCGAGAGCTGTGGGAAAAAGGCCAGGGGGCAAGAGGAAGACAATTACTGGAACGCTGTAAAACGGAGGCACAATAGTTACATGGCAATTTATACAGCAAGATACAAATTCTTCTTTTCCATTCCTGTGCAGCTACATACCCAAATCGCTAATATTAATTTAAACGAGCAAGCCGTCTGCAAGCAGAGTGTGAGAGTTTAGAGCAGCAGGAAGTACAAGATGTACACAGTGTATATCTGCAGAAGTGATTAAGAGAAGGAGGAGTGAAAAGCTTGTACCTAGTGTCCTGTCTGTAGCAGGGCATATTATTATAGAGCAGGAGGAGCTGAGCAGATTGTGCACAAGGTTCGATCTGCAGGGAAGCATGTTATAGAGCAGGAGGAGTGAGCAGATTATGCACATGGTGGCGGATAGGGGCGGTGACTGCAGCATGACGGCGGTAGTCACCGCCAGTTAGGAGCGAGCGCGTCGGTCCGGGGGAAGAGGCAGCGCCTTGACAGCCCCCCTCAATAATACGCCCCCTATTTTTTTCCCCCAAAGCTGTCCAGCGTTTCTATTGTACTATGCAGCGGTGTTAGAAGCGTTTATCGGAGGTTACAATAATGCTATATTGTATGCTGCTTTGTTTTAGTACTAGAGCAGGCTTCTCTAGTGAGCTCTTTAAGACACCAACCTATGGAACCTATTCTGGTAATTACCCGGGGACTGCTGTATAATATAGGTCTCAATACAGTAATATTATAGGCAATAGTTAGTGGTTTGTAATGGTTAATTTATCCTGCGGGGGTGCTGCAGGGAAAAACTGTTTAGCAAGTGTGACCGAATTTCTGGGTGACGGGTCCTCTTTAAGTTGAATTGTATGAAGTCGGAACTGTTTATTTTACTAATTGTTACTCCAGCCAAATTTTTTTGGTCTCTGACACAATGGAATTTTTAACATGTTGGATGTCATAAGAACCAGGAATAACACTTACTAAGCTCATTACAGACACCTGGGATAAACATGACAGCCTGATATTGATAGCCTAGGAATAAAGTTCAAAACATCAGCAGGTACTATTTGAAATATGGGTCGTCTGTAAGTGGGGTGTTCTTAAATAGGGGACGAGGGTCTAATAGATTATATATAATCTTTAAATCTTTTTGGTCACAATGATACACGTTCAAGCTTCGCTTTCTTTGTATATAAGAAGTAGAGTCCAATACAGATTCACAGCCGTCAGTTTGTATTTGTCCATAATGGACTTCCATCGTTAGCAATTCCTAGGAGCGGCAACTCTTCCCTAAACGTCCTATTATTGTAAAGGAAAACATTGGATTCTGCAGGTCCTATGCTTCTTGGTGAGGATTATGTAAATATAAGTCTCAAGGCCCATGGCGTATGTTGTGCCATTAAAATCTATTTCGAGTCACGTATTGCATCTCCCTACTTATGTTTACTACTAGAGAAAAAGGAAAAAAAAAAAAAAAAATGGTATTCTCGATAAATAATCCGCCGGCTTTACATTAAATGGAGTCGCTATTAATCTTATAGTCGTGATGATTTTCTTTTTTTTTTTTGCTCCTCTCTAATGGCATTTAGTGAAGTCTCATTAAATCCAGCGTGGGCAGTTTCCAAAAACTTCCGAAACCCATTAGGTTACAGCCGAAAAAAAAAAACGGTTTTGTTTTGCAGATATGATTTATTTTTATATGTAAAGTATTGAAAGTCATTTTTCTTATTTTTCTACATTCTGGATACTGTTTAAAGAGCGGGGGGTAGCGAGGCCGGGAAAAAAAGGACATGACAGGAACCTGGTAAAATGCTTGAAAAATATCATTTATGTTAAAGGGGAAGGGGTGGGATGAGATCAGGAAAACAAGGGCCGCTTCTTCTAGATCAGATCCGGATCTAGAAAATCACTTGATGGTAAAGAGTTAATTCATTAAGTTGTCTAGGTTGCAGCGCAATACCACCACGGGCCTGTGGACTAGAGGGCGCTTGTTTTGGATGAAAGAGCAGCAATTTTCTAGTGACTTAATACAAACCAGGAATATAGTACAATATCAGGTGGATCTTTCGTGATTGTAACACCATGTTTGATCTCATAGTATGGAACCATAGTCATGGAGCAGTAATGAAGTAGATGTATAACGTAACAAAATGCTTCATAGATTTCATTACTTATGGGACATCACTCGATTCTATTGACCTGTATATAAACATTAAATAGAACTTCATGTCAAATTCTGGTTTCTAGGCCCACACAGAGGAAGTATTCTGAGATCCGTGTTTTTTATATCATCCACTTTCAACTTCCATCTTAATAATTGGATAACCTGCCAGTACAATCAGTGTATGTGATACTCAGTATCATGTGAATACTGTGATTATCCACTGTGACTACGTGTAACCTGTCTGTGCTAATGTTGTGATTCCTGTAACTAATCACTGTCGTTGTTATATGTCTGACACTTGTTTGTGTACTGACGTGACATCCTTGGTGTAGATTCTTATTGAACATGTGATTATTTAACTGTACTCACGTGTATCTTACTGTGACATCACTGTGTGTATTATCTTTATTGTGGAATACTGGTGTGGATATCCCGTACTGTGATCACTTGTGATACATGTACGACTCGTTGTGTATTATCCGTACTGTGAATCACTGTGTGTATTATCCTACGTGACATCACTGCCGTGTATTCTAGTGACACTGTGTGTATATCTCTGTACTGTGACATGACTGTGTGTATTATCCCTTGTACCGTGATCACTATGGCCCTGTGGTATATCTCTGTACTGTGACATCAACTGTGTGTATTATCCTGTCTGTGACATCACTGTGTTATATCCGTACTGTGAAATCACTGTCTGATATTATGTTTGTACTGTGACATCATAGTGTATTATCCCGTGTACTGTGGAATCACTGGTGTGTATTATCCCTGTATGTGCACACTTTATTATCCAACGAACCCTGTGGTATTATCTGGTACTTGACATGTGTGATTATCCCTGTCGTGAATCACTGTGTGTATTATCTCTGACTGTGCATTACTGTTGTATACTATCTCTGTACTGTGACAATCACTGTGTATGTTATTACCTGACTGTGACATTCACCCCTCTGTGTGTACTATCCTGTATGTGACATCAATGTGTGGATATTCCGTGTACTGGGACTCTGTGTTGTTATTATCCCTTGTACTGTTGAAATCATGGTGTTATTATATCTTGACTGTGACTCACTGTGTGTTATTATCCCTGTATGGACATCACTGTGTATATTATTCTGGTAATGTGACATCACTGTGTGGATTTATATCTGTACTGTGACATCATGTGTGGATTATCCGTACTGTGACATCACTGTGTGTATTATCTATGAACTGTGACATCACTGTGTGTATTATTCCTGTACTGTGACATCACTTTGTATATTATTCCTATACTATGACATCACTGAGACTGTCATAGACTCAGCTGAGCTGAGGCGCTGACTGTCGTAACTGGTGGGGTCCCCTTAAAAAGAGAAAGTGGTGGGGGCCCAGGTGCTCGAGCCCCAGGAGCCCGTCCTTTAATCCGCCCTGGCTATGACCTATCCCTTACAACTCCTACAATGTAATATCTCTGTTTGTCCTACCACTAGACCTTTGCTCTAGCATCGCCACATCACACGTGTTGTCGGTACCAGAAATCAATGGGGTTTTGTGGAGAGTATTGAGCCGATGTTACTCCCTAGACATTTAGCATAGAGATCCTCGGAGCTCAACATCAATGACTATTCAATGAAAATGTTTACAGAGAATGAGAACCTCAGGATAATGTTAAGATTTTAATCACCAGGAAAGGAAAGGAGATTTTCCATTATTGGTTTTAAATGTAATCTGCATATTTTAGCAAAGGCCAATTCTTCTTTATAGGCTTCAAGAAATTACCGTCCGGCAAATTCTCATTGCACATTTACTATGAGACCGGGAGAGTGAGTGCATCAGACTGTGCTTTATAGTAGGCACCTAGTCCCCTACTAAAGGTTAAAGGGGTCGTCCCTTCTAAGCACGTAATTGATATTGTTGTGTAATGAAAAGTTGTCCAATTTTCCATTGAACTTTCTGTATCAATTGCTTCATTACACCGGAAGTTTCATTGTTTATTTCCTGTGGATAAAAACCCATCCCTGGTCATGTGATGTCACACAGGTGCACGACTCTAATTACTCTCTGTGATATAACCAGTGTGACATCAGGGATATAACGAGTCGTGCCCCTGTGTGACATCCCATGCTGAGGGATATAAGAGCTGTGCACCTGTGTGACATCACAAGACCAGGGATATAACGAGCCATGTATTTGTGTGACATCACATGACCAAGGATATAATAGGTTGTACACCTGTGTGACATCACATGACCAGGGATATAAGCCGTGCACCTGTGTGACATCACATGACCAGGGATATAACGAGACGTGCACCTGTGTGACATCACATGACTAGGGATATAACGAGCCGTGCACCTGTGTGACATCACATGACCAGGGCTATAACGAGCCATGCACCTGTGTGACATCACATGATTGGGGATATAACGAGCTGTGCACTGGTGGGACATCACATAACCAGGGATCAGTATTTATCTACAGGAAGTAATAAATGAAGCTTCCAGGTGAATGACAGCAAGCAGAGATCTAGAAGAATTGATACAGAAAGTATTAGAAAATTGTATAATATTTCATCACACAAAAAATATCAATTATTTGTTGAAAGTGGACAAACCCGTTAAGGAGTTTCTGGACTAAACATTTTTCTGTGTATTTACATTAGGTTATTAATATGACATAGATGGGGGTGTTCCACATGGCAGCTGTTCTCAGAGGTTGAAATCAAGAACATTAAGCAGACGGCTCACTTCCTAGTGTAGTGGCCAGATCAGGTTACTGCAGGTCACTTGAATGGGAGCTGAGCTGCAATTTCTCTGTTTGGCCACTACACAGAGAATAGAGCTATGAGCTTCTTGTTGTATTCTGGGTGTATTAACAATACAGCGAATTGGTTGGATCATCCTTAACCCTTGAAGGTAGAACTGCATTTTCATCATACAACTAATTTGAAATCTGGATGTTATGTGGGTGTGTCAATATACACTGACTAGGTCACATCAGTTTTGACTCTCTAAGGCCACACCCCCTTTCTCAATATTTGGACGTAGACACCCCATTGTCAATTTATAGATAGGTGACCATTAGAGGTAAACATGTCTCTTACAAGGTCATTGGAAACTGTCACTAGGTTTTACCCCACTAAACTACCAGACTATGAAATGTCCCTCTTTTATGTGAAATCTCTCCTGTTTACCTAAAAAAAGTCACCTCCGATTTCATGTAAAAAATTAGCAAAAGAAAGTGACATCAAAGATGTGTCAAATTTAGAGGCTGGTTGGGAAGCATCAACTCAGAGGCGCCTAATAATAATAATAATAAGAAAAATCTTTATTTAGTGACATCTTATTCTGCAGCACTTTACATATACAAAAAAATAAATCTACCCTCATGTATATAGGTACTAGAGATGAGCGAACATACTACTATTTCGCCCACTCGATAACCAGCTTTCACTTAAGGAAACACAGTGAAGAACAGTGAAATTTAAGGATCATTTAAGTGAAGAACACAGTGAGCACAGTGAAGAACACATTGCAGATGTTTCCGTACATCTGCTAACTTATCCGAATACACGGGTGCCGAACTGTGTCCTTCACAATAGTATGTGAAGAACAATATGTGTGAAGAACACATTGCAGAGGTTTAACACGGGTCATTCTCCTTTTTGAAGTTCCACGAATATTCCATTGAATAAAAAAAAACAAGAAACAGGACTGACCTCCTTATTTCTCAATAAAATGACACATTTTATTGCAGAGCCTTGGTCCCCTTGAAAAATGCTCGAGTCTCCCATTGACTTCAATGGGGTTCGTTATTCGATACGAGCACTCGAGCATCGGGAAAAGTTCGACTCGAGTAACAAGCATTTTAGTGCTCGCTCATCTCTAATAGGTACTAATGAACCAAACATAGAGGCATCTGAAGAACACCCGACTTACAGACGACCACTAGCTACAAACAGACCCCTGGTTGTTGGTAGTTTACTGTACTTTAGCCCCAGGCTACAATGATCAGCTGTAACATTTATCAAAGGCGTCTGCGATTAAGCATTATTGTTACTCCTGGTTCTGATGACAACAAAACATTTTTTAAATCCAATTGTCACAGAGACTAAAAATGTTTTGATTGGGGTTACAAATATGCAGTTCCGACTTACATACAAATTCAACTTAAGAACAAACCTACAGAACCTGTCCTGTACGTAACCCGGGGGACTGCCTGTATACATTTTGCTTTGAGTGTTACTGTTGTTCAGTTGGGAACTTGTTATTTTTAAGCTGAAAAGAGGCAAAAGTGGTGATGGATGAGAAAGACGCGCGTGTCACTCATTACACCGCACTGGATTCTCACAGGCTGAGATATCAGATAAACGTACGTACAGATAACGTCTCCGCGCTTCCCTGCTATAATCCTTTATAAAAAAGATGACACCAATTTTATTGTCCTTTATTTCCTCAGCGATTCCTCTAAAACGACACTATATTTCTGCAGCCAGTAACACTCTGGGGAGGAGAATATCTCTTACACGCTCATAAAAGGACCACCATAGATGCAATAGAGGACAATGACCTGGATAATGTCACTGCACCTTACTCATAGCTATACGGAGTGCAGAGGTAGCAGTTATACCCAAGTGCTGGAGCCTAAGGGGGTCCAACTGGGTCTTATAAACCAGTAACTATGAGTATATAATACACCAGGGACACAGTCACTTTATTTTACTCCATTGAACTTCTGTGTTGTGGCTTTACAGACTGCTGTAACACTGAATCAGCATTCCCCCCTGCACTTCCTGTAATATCATCAGTGAGCAGTGGGAGGGGGGAAGTGCTACCTCACACTAACAGCCTGTATAGCTACAACAAAGAGGGGTTCAGGTAAATAGAAGATCATGAACTATAAACAGAGGCTGCACATAGTGCACATAGAGCCTCCTGGCTCATTAGCATAATTCTAAAAGTTGACTTTAGAAGGAAGGAGGCAATGATTAAGAAATATAAGAAGATTACCACAGTCACTATGTCTGGGTCTATGAGTAAGTGTCCCTTTTTTTTATCATGATGGATTTTGATGGTAGATTTCCATTGAGCTAACATAGAAAGATAGTAATAGCTAATTAATGATGATGAATAGATAGAGATTGTAAAAAGTTATCAAAAAATCACTTCACTTCAAAATTCAGGTGAAAAATTTCAGTGGGTACTTTAATAACCCAAACGCGACGTTTCAGACCCTATTCAGGATCCTTTTTTAAGACATGGGGCCAGATGGCGACATAGTGTCGCACAGTTTGTGTGCCAGTTTTGGGAGTAAACATCAAACTAGCCACGCAGCAAAAATAACATTGTTTCCCTCATTTATCCTGTTAGCCTAGATGTTTATCGACTTTTCATTCAGGGTCAAAAACGGGCGGAAAAAACACTCCAGCCCGAAGGTGCCGTAAACTGAGAAGCAACATAGTGGGGCAGATTTACTTACCCGGTGCTGTCGCGATCCCGCTGTGCGTTGTCCGACGAGGATTCGGGTCCGGCACGATTTACTAAGCTAGTGCGCCCGAGTTCCTGCATCCGTCACTTCTGCGCCTAGGACTGCTGGAGTTCAACTTCTTCTTCCCAGTGCTTGTAAGTGCGAGTCTTGCGACACAATTCTAAATGTTAAATCCTGTGTGTTGTCGAATCCATCGGGTTGTCCGACGACCCGCCCCCGATTTCTGTTGCGTGCAAGCCAGCGCCGATGCGGCAAAATCCGATCGCGTGCGCCAAAATCCCGTGCGTAACACGGCGCAAAACGGAAATCGTCGGGAAACCCGTCAAAAATGCGTCCGACGGACCCTTAGTAAATGAGCCCCAGTGTGATAAATGTCCCCCACTGAGCTCTTGTGCAGAGCAGCTTATCCGCAGCAGCAGAGCTCAGCAGACACTACAGACAGTGGGGGTCATTTACTAAGGGCCCAATTCGCGTTTTCCCGACGTGTTACCCAAATATTTCCGATTTGCGCCGATTTCCCCTGAATTGCCCCGGGATTTTGGCGCACGCGATCGGATTGTGGCGCATCGGCGCTGGCATGCATGTGACGAAAATCGGGGGGGCGTGGCCGAACGAAAACCCGACGGATTCCGAAAAACCGCTGCATTTAAAACAAAAAATCTGTTGCGGAGCTTGCACTTACCTTCACTCAGCCCAAGCCGGTGAACTCCAGGGCGTTCCGATGCTTTTCAGCGCAGCAGCACCACCTGGTGGACGGCGGAGGAACTACCTTAATAAATCCCGGCCAGACCCGAATCCAGTCTGGCCGGGATCTTGATATACTTAGTCCTGGGTGCAAGCCAACAGAGTATGGTGATCGTCCATGTGAAAAGATATAAATAATTCAGCAGCACTCCATGTACTGAACGAATAAATCCACTTGTTATTCATTCATTACATGGAGTTTTTCTGAATTCTTTGTATCTAGATAGATAGATGTAAGTGATTAAATATAACATGCATCACATATAGTGGTGGAGGAGGTTACATTGGAGGGGAAGCAGCGCCAAACACAATATTTGCCATGTGTGAATAGACTGCCAGCATCATCTGTGGATAGACAGAGGTATAGATAGGAGGCAGATTATATGTACCTATATACATTCAGAATAATTGCATTACAAATGAAGATGATCCAAAAATAATACTAGGAAGCAGTTGGGTAATACGGTTCTGTGTATGTGACCGCTTGTATCCGAGACTCCATAGCACTGTATGAAGATTGGCTGCAACGAGGAGGAACCTGAACTCCCTTCCCCATTCATCAGACCTCTCCTGTATTGTGATAACAGACCAAGGAAATCACTGCTTATTTCCTAATAGTGGACATGACGATTAGAGTGTACAGTATGTAAGACCAAAAGAGGATTCGGTATAGTAAGTGATTTTTTATTAATTTAATCAAGCATTATAGGGCAACTTCTTTTTAGAACACACTACTCTGTGGTTTCCATCACTAGGCACTTAGACCCATGGTGCAGAAGGGACGACTGACAATGCAACCCATAGCGAGTTTTTCCAGGTGGGCCGAGATTGCCCCCTGGGGAATCTCCCCAGCAGGTTCCATCCACTTCAGGCACTTGGAGCTAACATCTTCCAGCTCCATGTTCCTGTATTGGTGATTGGTGCAAGGGTTTGTTTGTCCCCCCAAATAAACAATAGCCTAGGATATTCTTAGGATAGACCACTAAAATTTTTCTTGGCCAACCCTAATCTTGTACAATTATTCCAATTGTTTGGAAACAGCCTTACAACTTTTCCCGGCTGATGCCAAGCCCAATATCTAAGATTATTGCTTATATCTTTCCTCTTTGGTATTGTTATACCTCTCTAAATGCTACAGACCGGCAAACTGCCAAAACTTCTGCTATTATAGAGGTGGTCGCACTTTCTGATGATCAATCATTAAACGACAAATGATTATTATCCAGCTGCGCCTTCCCCTCTTCATTCCTATGGTAATATGTGTATACCAGATTTCTTTTCAGCATATCATAAATCCTAATACTTAAAACCATAGAATCCAAAATGGGTTCTCTTTTATTTTCACATCATGGTGCATGGGTATTCACTTGTAGATAGCCCCCGCAGTACATTATCCAGGTTATGCTGCTGTCTTTACTTTGCAGAGCTACAAGGATATCACTGAATACTGTATGTATGATGCCTACATGTTGCTAGGGGTACGGTTCCGCTGAGCTGGGCTGATTCTGTATTTATGACTTGTACGGATATCATTTTACTTTTTTTCCTATCTGTTTCAGCCCAGTGACCACTTTATAAAGAAAAATGATAGAACTCTGTATGTGGTAAATGGAAGGAGTGCAGCACCAACAAGGTCCTTACCCGCACAAGACAACACTTTCTGCCTGATCAATTCAGAGTCTTAACTCCTGTTGACCCTTCGCTACGTTGAACTCTTGTAGGAAGTAAAGTCTGTGCCGATTGCTTTCTGTGCCCTTGTGCTTGGAATTACGCGTCCTTAAGACTGTACCGTGAGAGGCGCATTGGTATCAAGGACTCTAATTCAAGCTTCTTAGTATTTTCTTTATGTTGAGTTTTTACCAAGTGTTTCGTTTCCTTCTACTCCCCATAAAATCTACTTTATCCATTGGCTTCCTATGAGACTGACTTTGAATCTACGTACAGGCCGCCCTCTACTTAAGGACACTCGACTTACAGATGACCCCTAGTTAAAGACAGAGCCCTCTGCCCCCTGTGACCTCTGGTGAAGCTCTCTGGATGCTTTACTATAGTCACAGATTGCAATAATCAGCTGTAAGGTGTCTGTAATGAAGCTTTATTGATAATCCTTGGTCCAATTACAGGAAAAAATTTTGAAAAAAAATTTGTCTGGAGCTACAATGATAAAATACACAGTTTTGACTTACATACAAATTTGACTTAAGAACAAACCTATGGAACCTATCTTGTAGGTAACCCGTGGACTACTTGTATGTTGATTGAGGTCTACTGCTAATAGAACAAATATTGGCAACTTTTTAAAAGTAGCCTTTTTCGATGCTTCAACTAGAAAAGCATCAATGTTCAATATTTATTTATGTAACGTCATCATAATCCGCAGCACTTTACAGTTCATGAGGTGCATTGACAAACAGAATAAAGAGCAATAAAATGGTCAGAGAGAATAAAAGGAATGTGGATCCTGCTCTCAAGCTTACAGTCTATGAGATTTGAGATAAAAGGGTTTTTCTAGTCTGCCTATTCACATTTAATTCAATGAATCTGCCGTAAACATATATTTATTCAATTGGATATAAAAAAATGCACCTGTGTAATGTTAATTTCACATAAATGTAATCATATGGTCCCAGAGCACAGCTGTCCTTAGATACATCCACCGCCACTGAAGGGATTTTGCAAAGAACCAAATAGTTTTTGCATATGAAATAGCTGGGAATTATTGTATGTCCCACAATCATCCTGTGGTAATGATCACTGAGTCCAGGTGGTCAGGCAGGGCTCAATAGTGCATGTCTGGCCACCACGGCTGAGGTTGAGGGTGGTCATATCCAAGGACAGCTATCTAATTTCTAAGGGACAACATAGATACTTTTATGGGAAATTATTACATTTATTTTAATAACATCCAATTGGAGAAATGCATACATATGACATTTTAATTAAATTAAGTGTAAATACCTTGATGAGAATACCCCTTTAAGTCAACATTATAACGTAGCTCAATTATACAATGCAATTTAGTCAATCTGTCCTTAAATAGGTTGTACACCTGTGCTGTACAGTGTGCAGTAATACTTTAGATCTTGGACCTTAATTAATGAGTGTATATTCTGCCCTGTGGGATATAAAAATGAAATGCTGAATAAAAATAATACACAATGCGCTAAAGTTAGCAGCATGACACACAAATCTGAATGTAAAGTAATGTGCATATGTTTTGGTGATAGTTTGAGATATAAGAATTTGTTTATGACCCCACCGCCCAATATCTAGTCATAATATGGATTGATTAAGTCAGTACAATACATATCATAGGTCAAATAGCTAAAATTAACAATAAACACTTATGTCTACAATTACTGATAAAACTTCAGTTTCTATGAATTGCTGCAAACATCATCTATGGTGACAAGTAGAGGGTCAGAATATGTTGCTGCACTATGTGGACATAGATTGGTTCTGTGTTGGGTCACTGATTCAATCTTAGTAGCTGCATCCATCTCAGTCTGTCCACTAGGGGGCCATGGTAGACTGAGCACAGCTATAGGGCTGAGAGGGAGAAGGGATATGACAGAGCTGGCTTTCTGCACTCTAATAAACCCCAGCAGGATCAGCTACAGTGCACTAAAGGCAGTGTGATCCTGCAACAGATACCCAGTCCTACAGCCAGAGACCTTGGCTGTCCCCTGCAGAGGAAGCTAGGGGGACTGCAAGAAGACCCTATCCCTGCTGGATTGTGTGGAAGCTGCTGAAAAGAGCCCAACATCCCTCCAAGCTGAATCAGTGCTCCATCCATCCCAGATCAGCCTTCCCAGCCGGGTGAGTTTCTCCAGTACTTCACAATCTACTGGCAGAGATCATTCATTTCAGCACCTTGGACAGCAACTATCCATTGCATCCAATATCAGCGTGGATCTCTGTATATACAATGTCATAGCCAATTATAGTGCAATATCAGCTCTTATTCTCATTGCACATTTCCGCTAAGTAGCAATGGGATGTATTTTATAGCTGACATATAGCTGACATTCACTGCAATGTTGTGTCTGGAGACTATATAATATTGCCTGTACCTGCAGATTATAATTCACCTGCATGGAGTGACATCCTGAGGTTTGTGGTCATGGAGGAGTTAATCAGACTCGCAGCTGTTACATTGTATCGCATATTCAATTGTTATCATTGATATTCAAAATATTTACATTAGGATTTGTGGTCAAGTAGGAGTTAATCAGTTAGAATGTTACATTGTATCACATATACAATTGTTGTCCTTGATATTCATAATATTTACATTAAGATTTGTGGAAGTTTAGTGAAATTTGTACCAGTGTTTTCACCTTATTTAAGTTTCTATCAGCTAATAGCAGATATGAGAGGGACAGGAAAGCAATTTAATATAGAGATAGCTTACAGCAGCAGTTGAAGGAGTGTTTAATATTGATCCAATCTTGCACAAAATGCTATCCTGATAGAGAGGAAGAAAAACTGCACTTCACACTGGATCTGTGCTCTCAGCTTCTATATGTGTATATCTATTGGTCTTATATAGGGGTAACTGGAATTATTCCTGGATGGACTTGATATAGGGGATTGCTCCTTTGGAGTATCTCAACAAGGTCTGTGCATGTTCTAAAGTTAAGACATGATAAAGCAAGAAACCTATACATTAAGTGCCTTATAGATATGGCACAGTTGAAGGCTTTTGTGGTGCTGGTTTTATTCCCGGCACTGGATAGGCATCTCCTATTTACTACAGTGCATTGATACTGAGGTTGGACTCATCCATAATTTCTTCTAAATGGCAGATAGCTGGCTTGGTGTCATAAGGACTTGGCTGTTGAGATAATGATACCACCTATGAATATTCATCAGGTCACCTTCCAAGGCTATTCATTGTGTTGATAATGTAGTATACCTAGCTGTAGAGGTGACTAGATATACAAGAAATCATATCATATACAGTGTAACTTCTTCACATGACCACCTCTTTGAGAAGACCAAACCGGATTGTGTGTTTACACATAGTATCTTCTTTAAGAAGACCACCCCCTTAGAAGACCACTTCTCAATCGAATGCTGGTGGTTGTTTCAATGTGCATATGGTACTTATAGCATCGGTAATCTAAGAGAAGTGAATGAGTGGAGAAGTAATATGAGTATAAGATGAAGCGTCTTAATGATTTGTATGCACCCCACACTTTCATTGTCAGACTTTTGAGGAACACAGCAGGAAACCACTAAGAGCCTCTTCTGAGTAATTACATAAGATAATGGGAGAGACTTAGCTTAATATTAAGGTTTTATACGTCTTTGAATGTTTCAAGTTAGAGGCGTTTGCAATAATTTTGCGCTGTTATGTTGGATACAACTGTATTTGTTTCTCATGGGTGGGTCAAAAACCCAACATTTCCCATCAAAATTTTTAATTTCTGCCATTCCATTCAATAACGTCATATATTTGGGATCCAAGGCATCTTTAGACATTTGGTTTATGAAGATATGGAAGGATCAAAGTAGATGGAGGATAATGGGAGTTGTAGCTACAGATGAGAATCATCCAAGATTTGATGTGCTGAAGCTTTGCCAAATTTTTTAAAAGATTCGGTTTAGGTCTAAATCGAATCGGTCTGAACCGATTGTCCTGGAGATTGGTATACACACCTCTAGTCCTCTAAAACATAGATTCAATAAATAGGCCCTATCTGGTTTCATTCATTTTCTATAATCTATATTTAAAAATACCTAATATTAAGCTTGTAAAAAAAAATCTGTGTTTTGGAGGACTTCAGGGTGTTATAATCCAATTTCCTTGATGATTGGAGCAACATCAGTTCATCCGAAACAAATCAGAAAATATTTGGATACCATTCAGTGTCGGAAAATCTGCGAATCAAAAAATCGATTTGCTCATCTCCAGGTTGTAGCTGCATATTACTTGAATATTGATGAATAATACTCTATAGGTAAGGAGATTATGACTTGGTCCTAGTATAACTATCCATCACAATTAAGACCAAACTCCCTTGAAAATTTTGATATTCCAAGTTTGTGTTGCTTGAATGTTTATCGTGAATTCAACAAGTGGAGCTCAATTATTCTGTAATGAAAATTAATGGCATTTTCTAAAATACATTGCACACCAATTCCTTAGGGGGTTTTAAGATTTCTGCTGCGGTTTTCCAGTAGGAACATTCACCATTTACCTCCAGGGGCTGAGAATCTGTCTTAGTCATGTGTGATCGCTCAGGTGTGGGGAGCATGGCGGTGGTAGGATAGTCACCTGAGACATCACTTGATAAGAAACCATTTACCTGGGTCACATGGGCGGGATATCAGCAGTCAATTAATGTTTCCAATTATGTTTCCATTTGCAAACTATGAAATATTGACACAGAAAGTATATTGGAAAATTGCATATTATTACTTCTACAGGCAACACCAAACAGCAGCTCAGATATTGTTATGTTATACCAGTAATCTATGATACGTGATAGATGGAGTCTCTGGATCTGGGTTCTTCTGCTTCAAAATTTCCAGACAGGTCTCCACAAATCTGAGGATAAAGTTTATATCTGGTCCCTGTTTCATCACCTACTGGAAGAAATGTCTCCATAGCAATAGTCACTTTACATGCAGAATAACTTTTCCTTGTAAAATGTGTTGAATTTTCTTCTGTGCGGTTTTATAGGTTTCTCACATTGGAGGTGTCAGGTGCTATGAGATTATGATCTATTCTATCTATAAATCAACCTTTCTGTTCTTTGTATTTCCTCTGGTCTCTCATTCCATCTATACAAATGAGGAAGGGCTGAATGGATTGCAAATATCTTCTTCAGCAACTTAAAATAGTATTAATAATCTGTCTATCATTTATCTATCTACATCGCTATCTATCTCACTGTCTATAGATCTATCTATCCAAAAAAGAAGGTGTGTTACACTGATACATCGCCATCTTAAACTACATTCACCTGAATTTTCACTGAAATCTGGGAGTGCTGCTTGTTTTTCCTATTTTTATATGAAGAGGTTTATGTGTGAAAACCCATGGACCTGCACCCAGGGCTGTCTGTCTGTCTATCTATCTATCTATCTATCTATCTATCTATCTATCTATCTATCTATCTATCTATCTATCTATCTATCCACAGTATCCATACAATTGGTACAGTGCTGAATAATACATTGGGGCACATTTTCTTACCCTGTCACTGGAGTTCACTGAAAGTGCATTGTCCGTCTATTGTGCAGTGTGCGGCTATTCACTAAGATAGTGCGCCATGAATGTGTCGCTTCCCTGCTCAGGTCAGACTTTTTTGTGGTGTATTTTAAACATAGGGTGTGCGACACAATTTAAAAGTTAAAGGCCGCAGTCAGTCGGAACAATCTGACGGTACACCCCCTAATTTGTGTCCCATGGAAGCCAGCGCAGCTGCGCCACAAAAAGGGTCACGTGTGCCACAATCCCAAACCACACTCTTCTTAAATACCTGTGCAAGCCGTTTTAGCCTCCGAAAAAGGTGCAGAGTCCAACAAAAGTGCACAGCGCGACCCTTAGTTAATGAGCCCCATTGTGTTATCTATCTATAAATTTATATAAATCTTCCTACAGTATATCTACCCAATGGTCCTTCCTTTTTTTTTTCTTTATTAATGGCAGATAGCTAAATATCACAATATGTACTATGTAGTATTTATATGACACATTGGCCATAGATCTTGAGAAAGGTTCCATTCCACGGGAACCAAAACGGAGCACATGGAATAAAACCAACTGTACCATTTTTTGGAGAGATGACTGCTACAGTCTATCTATCTATCTATCTATCTATCTATCTAAGCAAAAAAGTGGCAGCACTCCAAGGAATCGTGGAAAAAAATGTGAGGTTTATTCCATCTCTAGCAACGTTTCAGCTGTTAATCAGCCTTTGTCAAGCATCTATCTATCTATCTATCCATCCATCTATCTATCTATCTATCATCTATCTATCCATCTATCTATCTATCTATCTATCTATCTATCTATCTATCTATCTATCTATCTATCTATCATCTATCTAACCATGCACCTGTCTGTAGACTCCAAAAACACACAAATAGAACATATTCCAGTACTTTTCACAGGACAACTATATCCATTGCTTAACATTGGCCTCACCCTATCTGTTTTCATCCACCTATTTATGGCTTCATCTACTGTATCTTTAACCTTGTGTAGCTTCCATAACACTGTCTATTTATCCATTCATCCAGATTGGTAAGATCTGTGAGGCATATAACGAGATTTACAGGACAAATCTATCAATTTGTTTATCTATCCATCTATTGTCTGGTCTGTCTGACTAATCATCTATCTATACATATGTAATATAAATGAGTATCACACTGTCTCACGTGATGTTTCCATTGGACAAATCAATCTATCAATCGATATTGATCTCACTCTCCCTATTTATCTATCTATCTATCTATCTATCTATCTATCTATCTATCCCATATCTATAAACTATCAATCTAGATAGAAGAGTGTTATGTATCCCAATGTTTTCATAGGACAATCTATGTATTTGTCTTTCTGCTTATCCACTCCCCGCCATCTCCATCCATCTATCTCTCCTCAGTCGCAGGGTCTTACAGTAGATCCCTTTGTAAGCTCAGCGTCCGCTGCCTCCCCTGCGCTGGAGCCCTCCTAATCTTTAGTTATGGACTTCTTTGTACTGACTTGATGCGCTCTATTAATAAATCTTTTATTTAGGAGGACTGATGGAGCACTGTCTAGATATTACCCTCCGCCGTCTCTTTTTTTTTTTCTCTCCTTCCCTTTGTTCACAGTTCATTAATTCCGGAGCAGATTAAGAGCATAAAATAATATAGTTACAAGCGTCTTTTCTTGCCATTGCAGATTTATTTTTGTGTTAACTGCGGCTCTTAAATCTGGAATAAATATTATGCTGTGAGCTGTAACTCCATGGACCCGGTTCCCTGCTCCGTAGATCTGGCGTTCATTCTGCTGCCTCCCTTTGATAGGACGTGAGTCAGCGGAGGGATCGTCCCAGCGCTCGCAAATGTGGGTTATTCTTTCTTGCCTTCAAAAGCAATAAACAAAAATAGATTTGTGTGACTGCGATTGTTCTGTATAATAACAGATGTACGGCAATTTCTCGCAAGTCTCTGGCAGGGAAAATGTTGGTTTAGATGAACTCGGCCAAGCTTCATTGCTGGAACATAGAAGGAGCCTGGAATTGTACCGTGTGATGGGGCGATGCTCTGCAGATTGCTCATGTTAGGTATTTATAAAACAATTTGGTGCTGTGGATGGGTTAATGGAGCAGAGACAATACAAGGGAGATTGATGAATTTTCCCCCTTCTTGAACATAATAGATTAAGAAATTGTATGTAGGTGGGAAGAAGACTGTACAGGTCAATGGCTGGGGGCAGCCCTTTTGTGTTTGGGGCCACTTTGCTCAATCAGACTCCAGTAACTTGGGACTTTATGCTCATTTTTAACATCTTAACTGGGTTGAACACTAATATAAAACAGATAATTTAGTGGAAGATAAGCATAAACATGTGTAATAGTAAAAGAATTAATGTATAGAATAGATAGAGTTGTGTCTGTCCTGATCTTTACTCTTGGCTGTACATATATAGATACTGTATGTGTCTTACAAGATGATCATCTTTTCAAAACAACAATTGGGCACATCCATCACGGCTTGTGCACCAGATATCTGTCATACAAGCCCTGAAATTGCCGTAATTCGGCCAATCACCTATTACCCCTTATGCTACCTCCTAGATAAGTGGGTGTGGGGGTCTGTGAAGGAGGGATACTGGTGGATCAGTGGGCTGGCGGGGGGCAGGAACTGTTCAGGAGCGGGTTATGATGCAATTCTATGCCAGGTCAGACCTGGGTTAGATGTGCTCAACCATTGCATTAATCAGAAGGCTGGAGCCCCCTGATTAATCCATCCAGGAGGCACCATCATACACTTGGCACACTTTGCACCAGCATCTGATAAATGTGCACCATTATGGCTCTCATGTAGCCATGACCCCCCTCCCCATTGTCACATTGGATACGTCAAGGGGCCCACGCCTCTCTATGTATATGGCAAGCGGCATGGCCGCTGGGTAAAACTACGCCCAGTTGGCTGGTTTTTCGAAAGAAAGCAGGCATGGGGAGGGAACGCCCGTGCCCACCTACTCTGCTGGCCACTGCACCCCTCTATGCACGCTCCATGTCCACATGGCGTAGAGGTGTTGTAGTCGCTATTGTAACTCTTGCACTGCTGAATAATATGCCAGGAACTGGTATAGAAGCACTGATACATCTCCCCCTATGTGACTATGTGCAGACTATATCCAGCACGTATCGTATGGTAGGAGGTACTCCAGGATTACAGAATTTTTGTGAGGACTAGGGGTTCAGGGATGATTGGTGCACTAAGTATTTGGATAAACATGTTTTCATTTTAGCTGTTCTCAATCTACGGTGCCCAAAGTTGTGCCTTGGTAACAATGAATCTTTGAATCTAATTGATAGAATGATGTATGAACCTACTGTTATCCCGGATCATTTGGATTTGGAAGCCCAAGGCGGAAGGGAGAACGTGAGACCTTTTAGACTTAATCCACACTGTCTTAAAATCCGGACAGTTTGGATAAGCTGATTTTATATTGGAATTTTGGGAATCCTGGGTTTAAGTGCTGCTTTGAAAACACACTGCACGTTTTAGATGCCTTAAAGACATTTTTTTCAAGGAAATGTGTATTAAAAGAAAAATTAGCTTCTAAGGAAGGTTTGGGAGCGCCGCAGAGGTTTCTTTCTACACCCTTTCATAGGTATCGTTTGGAGCCATCTGGACGAGTTTCAACAGTTACCTGGAGTACGCATATATCATGAAAACTTCTTCAGGGCTCAAGATCAATATTTGGAAGGAGGTAAACCAGGGAATCTACTGTACTTGCCTCTATGATAAATGGGAACAAACAGAAAGTAAGAGTTGAAGCGATAAGAAACCGGTTGGGGGAGGGAATTTTAAAGGAATTTAGATCATTCTATGAGAATCTTTATCGTTCAGAAGCCGATTAGGCTGATATAGATTTAATGGGGGGAGTTTATCATTGCAATTTGTCTTTGACTTGGTTGTCTATGTTCAAATCCACTTTTGTTTTATCAGAATTTATAAACTGAGTCTATGGGGCACATTTACTTACAGGGTCACCGGAGTTCACAAAAAGTTCATTGTCGCGACTATAATGTACTGTGCTGCGATTCACTAAGATCGTGCGCCCAAAGTCACGAATGTGTCGCTTCCCCGCTCAGGTCCGACAGAGTTACCAAAAATAAGTGTCCTATATTTGCAAGCAGCGTATTATAGAGAAGTTTTTACATAGATTCCTTCTATGGATAACATGGTTCCAATATATAAAACACTGGGGCACAATTACTACGGGTCCGTGGACCACATTTCCATCGGGTTTCCCGTCTATTTCCAACGACTTTCATGCGACACAAATCGGGGGGAGTGGCCGTTGGACAACCCGATTGATTCAGACTATGCGCGGGATTAAAAATTCAAATTGTGTCACAAGACAAGCACTCGCATGCACCGAGAAGAAGAAGGTGAATTCTGTCGGACCTGAGCGGGGAAGTGATGGATGCAGGATATCGGGTGCACAATCTTAGTGAATTGCACCGGACTTCATCCTCGTTTGATAGTCCGGATCAGGGATCGCGACAGGACCAGGTAAGTAAATGTGCCCCAATGTGTACAATTTGCTCAGCTCTCCCTTCTCTATAACACCCTTCCTTTATCTAGAACACAATACACAATCTGCTCAGCTCCTCTTGCTCTGTAACATGCTGCCTGCAGAGTGGACACTATTTACAATTTGCTCAGCTCTTACTGCTCTATAAGATGCTGCATGCAAATTGGACACTACATACAATTTTCACAGTTCCTCCTGCTCTATAACATTCTGCAAACAGATTGAACTACATTTTCAATGTGACAGGATGCAAACAGCTCAATATCCTATGATTGTAAATGGGAAAATGAAAGGAAACATCATGGGGAGGATTGACCTTGTAGACCATCGTAAAGGACTAAGATAATTGATTAAATTTATTGTCTTGTTTAGAGAAAACCAGTAACAGATTTATTGATCTTTAGAGAATACAAGTCAATCGTGTAAATCACCATCCGTATTGTAGGGATTGTTCTTCAGTACAGCCGCGTGTATTATCGTGAAGTTGCAGTTTAGTCAGACATAAATGTAGACAATGGTCCTTGATTATGAAGCTCTATGTAAATTAAAACTTGTTGCCCATAGAAACTGTCCTGGTGCCAGGTGTTATAGTGTATAAAGAAAACTTGAAGATAAAAGATCTGATTTAGTTTGTTCATGCTCCCTACATAATATACTAACCATAGAGTAACCGGCTGTCATAACATAACAGCAGGGGTGTGACTTTAGGGGATGCAGAGGTTGCGGTCCCACACGGGCCCAAGATGTTTAGGGGGCCCTAATGGTATCACTTTTCCATATGAGAAGACTATTACTATACTGTACATTACAGTTGGGGACCTGGCACAGTCTTTGCCCTGGGGCCCATCAGCTTCTAGTTACGCCACTGCATAATAGTAGTACTTGGTTTACCTGCGGCACCCCCACAGGTGAAGGAAAACATTACATGCGCCCTATTAACATAATAAGGTCGGCTATGCAATGTAGGGTCCTCCTGGAGGGGAGGGTTACCGCTACTGCTAATTGATTGATTGATAAATGTCCTGTATGAAGACCTCCCCTCTATTTCTTAAGCATAAGGCTCTAGTATTAGGATTCATTTAGACAACCCACCCAAACAAGTTGATATTTTTTGAGAATTGCCATTCCATAAAAACCAATAATCCTGCCCTCTCTTGTGTGGTCTTAATTTGCCGGCTGTCCCCTGGCAGCTGCTGCCCCTCCTTCCCATTAACCCTGCGGCATTTGGTTTGAAATTAACGAATCCTTGGCAGGAGAGCACACGGTGGATTGATCATCTGATCAATGAGTCCCTCTGCTCATCTCATTTAATCAGCAATCAATTAGCGCTGGTGCAGTAATTGTGTAAATGTCCAGCCCAGACCTCAGGCGCGGAGTTATTGCCAACGTGAACATGTGAGCACATGTGCCAACCGCTGCCAGCTCGATCCGGCTTCTGCATTGAATACATTTTTTGGAGAATGCTTAAAAATAGCAAATTTCTCTAGTATCAATACAAACCTTAGCGTACCCCCTAAAGTGTTACACTGTGTTCTATGGATTAGTGATGAGCTGACCCATTAAAATTTGAATTGAAACAAATTAGTTCAGGTCCCAGTAACACAACCATGTTCGGTGCTGGCATCGATTGCAGTGGTTTATTGTAAATGCCGCTGGCGACATGGCACCATTTTGGGGAGTGTCCGCTAATGGTGACGCCATGTGGCCACTAGCAAGCAACCGTATTGATTCAAAGAACACCGTTAACGGCAAGGTCGGCACCTACATTCCCCCACCTTGCATGATCATGTGATATAACATATATCCCAAACCTAGGTCCTACCTGGCATAGAAATAGGCAGACACTTAGGGGGGTGATTTATCTGTAGTCAGGACATTTGTGTGTATCCTTTTTTTTTGTTTTTTCCCCACGGTTTTGATTTATTTTAGAGGATGATATATTTGGAATTCGACTTTATAGGGGTTTTCCCACAAAGCAAGTTAGGCCCTATCCCTTTCTTGTGTACTACAATAAATTGTGATTATATTTACGACTACGACACTCCATGCCATGTGGCCCTAGAGGGGAGTAGATGGGCACGGCCGCCGGCGGAGAGGACGGGCACCGGGCATAGGTATGCTGGCCGGCGAAGCCCCCGGACAGGTACATGGAGAGGTCTAAGCCTCTTGATGTATCCAGATGTACGGGGTTAGTGTGGTATCATATGCCGGAGCGTATCTTCCCCAAAGACACTATAGAGATATATAAGAGCTGCTGCAAAATGAAGTTTACAGATCACATAATTACCAGAAGTTGTGTTTCTTCTGAACACACAATGGACTTCTGATTTCTGCTAATTTTTGCGGAAGGGCTAGATACACTTTAAAGGAAATTTAGGAGTTTCCTAGAAATAGATCTAATGGTAGATTCCTCCTTCCTGCCTCTGCCCTAATCTGTAATTTAATAATCCTGGAAATTAACCTTGGGCCACATGTATCACTCGTTTTTTCTGTTGTTTTTGCTCCTTTTCATTCAGGTGCACAGTTTTTGCGCCATTTTTGCGATTAAATGCCAAACTAGCCGCGCAGCAAAAATAAGCAGCTTTCCCTCATCTATCTTACCAATCCAGATGTTTTGCTGCGCCTAATGATATTCATCACTTGCAACGTTTTCATTTAGGCGCAAAAACGGAGCGCAAAAACACTCCAGCCCGAAGGTGGCGTTATCTGAGAAGAAAGCACTGAGCCCCTTTGCAGAACAGCTCATTTCTAGAAGCAGAGCTCAGCCAGACACTAGAACAGATAATAGATACATCAGATACATTACAGGCAGGAGCTGCAGACTCTATTTACAGTTCATCACCTTCTATTTACAAAATATTCTGCAAAACGCAGAGCTCACAGCAAGAGAGAAGAGAACTTTGCAGAATGTTTGCAGAATGTTTGCAGAATGTTGCAGATACTACATACAAGTGTCCGTCCCCCATGTAATTCTGCACAGTATCACCAGTGTGTCTGAGGGGGATACTGTGCAGAATTACAGGGGTGCAGCAGGAGACCAGCACTGGGGGATCCCCTCCAGGAGAAGCCACTGCTGAGGAGGTCACTGGGTGCTGGGTGTCACACACCTGGGTGCTGCTGTGAGTGTTATCTTCATTCTGGGCTGTGGGAGAAGCAGAGAGGAGCTTGTAGCAGGATGACATGTAAGTGCCTGAATATAACATTGTGCCTAAACTGTTTTAAAGTAAAGTGATTAATAAGAGTCAGGAAATAAACTTATCACAGATGGTTGTAGCTTGTGATAATTCTGGCAAAACAGTCCGCCAGAATTTAGGAGCAACTACTACACTTAGGCGCACAAAAGTGATAAATGTGGCTCCTTATTTGTTAAAAACTTTATTTTAATAATATGTAAATTATCTGCAGAAGCTACTGGGGCGTGTACAAGCCTGTCCAGACATGCCCACATAGCTTTTTTCATCCCCTCCTACCCTATCTCCAACGAGCTGCGCACACTCCTCTGAGCGGCTGGGGCTGCTGCACATGTGCAGAGCTGCTGCGCGGAAGATACTACGGATGCTCAAACAAGTTTGCACTGAAGATGGGGTAGGAGGGAATGAAAAAGGCTACTGGGACATGAAGTAGCTGTAGCTCCCGAAAATTAGCACATATATCGGACTAAGTTTGTAAACAGTTCTCGAGGCCAATAAAGATAGGGCTTATTCTTAGTAATAAGAATACGGAACATGTCATTGTATCCCCCTTATTAGATAGGTCCGTGATGGTAGGGTTCCTTTAAATCAAACATGAAAGGGTAAAATCTACCACTATGTTAATATTTGCAAAACTGCCGACCCTATGAAGATCTAAATCTGCATATAATCACGTATATATCTGTATCCGGTGCACAGTACAGCACTGCCTGAAAGCAAACATTTCCTTGTATTGACACACAGACAAGTGTATTTCCTCCATGAATTGCATCCATTCCTATAATAGCCTTGTCTAATGTCTACATGTGTTTTTATTGTTTTGCAGGGATTTTTTTTTTTTGCATTGCTTGATGGCTCAATTGAAAAGCTCAATGTCTCATTTCCGTGGTGCCGCGTGTAATGTTAACAATAATTGCTTACTACACAATTAAAACCCTGTATTTGCAATATTTCACTCTTATTAGACAATATGGATCGTCCAATCTTGATATTAGAGGACGCCTCATAATTGCTTCATTTACATAATCCCTAGGTGCAGGCGCGCTATTGGAAGGCTTAGGCTGAGACTGGTTGTGACAGGGATTTAGGGGATTAAAATTTGGGAAAACATAAGGCAATGCGGTTTATTAAGCAAATGCTTTTGTATCAGGACAATTATGGCAGAACATATGTAGGTTACAGTCTTCTTCTGACTGGCTCTGGGATAGGCTTGTGCCATGTAATGGAGCTTGATCTTTTCTTGTGTAATTGCTTTTCCCGGAAATGTGGATATAGTTGTAGTATTATACTTGGCTGTCAATGTAATGCCCCATTTCTGTATGTAAAAAAAGAAAGACTGTCAATCACTTAGTAGAACCGCCCACTGGACTCCTAAACCCACACGGAACATAACTGGATATATGACAATCCTACACAAAACTACTGTATGGATCAATCAGCTTCTCCTACTAAGGTTCCCTTTAAGATCCTCCCTACTTTCCTAGTGATGGAATTTTTGTTATAATTTGGGCTAATGGGAGTTTTTGGAGCTCTGTATCAGACAAACTGCTATAAAGATAAATTAAGAAATTCATTCGCATGGAATTGAGTATTTCTTGGTGTTTGATTGAAAAGAATGACAACCAGATCTTCCACTCACAGGAAGCCCAGGCTGTGGTTTCTTTTAGAGTGAAGAACCATTAATTTTTATAATAGGAAGCTGAGACTCTTCACTTCTTCAGTAAGTCAGGTACCATTATTGTTGTGATGTGGAGCCCTTTGTAATGTACTGGTTGTATGTAATAAGAAACTAGAGCCCTTAAAAATCTTTTGGGGAAAGGTCGGAGTGGATGGATTGGTCAGTCCAATAGAATCTTAATGGTACAACAAGTTATAGAGCAACAGGATCTGATCACATTGTACATAGTGCGGCTTATTTACTAAGGGTCCGCGGATTGCATTTCCTTCGGACTTCCCGACATTTTTAGGATTTACTTACCCGGTGACTTAGAGTTCCCGAAAGTGCATTGTCCGTGTATAATGTACTCTGCCGCGATTCACTAAGATTGTGCGCCCGATATCCTGCATGTGTCGCTTCCCCGCTCAGGTCCTACGGAGTTCACCTTCTTCTTCCTGTTGCATTTAAGTGCTAGATCTTGCAACACAATTTGAAAGTTAAATCCTGCGCTCAGTCCGAATCCGTCAGATCATCCGACGGCCCACCCCCTGATTTCTGTCGCATGAAAGCCAGCGCAGCGTCACAATTCCCAGTTAAATACCTGTCACAGCCACACGCAAACCCCAAAAACGTTAGAAAATCTGACAAAAGTGCGATCCGCGGACCCTTAGTAAATAAGCCCCATTGTCCTGTCTGCAGGCAGCATGTTATAGAGCAGGAGGAGCTGAGGAGATAACATACTAAATAACACACCTTGTAGAATACCCCTATATCTGAAAGGTTGAGCTCTAACCACTATAAACCACTATAGAAACAGAGAAATTCCTAAGCACAATATTTGGAGTAAAAGGACAAAATGGCGTTTTGTGGCGGACATTCACTTTATGTTCTTAATCAGATTGTTTCATGGTGTCTGATTAAGAGAATGACAACCAGATTGTCTACTCACAGGAAACCCAGACTGTGGTTTCTTTTAGAGGGAGGCTCCATTAATTATTATAATAGGAAGCTGCGGCTCTGCATTAATTCTTCAGTAAGTCAGGTACTATTATTGATTGAGAGCTAATTCCTGAATAAATCACCTGTCTATAGAGTGATGAACATGGACAATCCGCAGTGAAACTTAAGGGGGAACGACATCTTTTACCGCAGTGGAGCTGCACCGCCATCATGCGGAAAGGGGAACTTCACACAGGTGTAAGCAATAGAGTTTATTGGTTCCTATTGGGTTAAGATGAGGGATTATGTTGAGTAAAGAATTCAGGTAACCTGATCTGCTATTATAGTAAAGCAAACCTTGACCTTGAGAACCTCCCGAAAAAGTCTGAGCTTTAGGTGCAAATAATTTTGTTTCCATATACTCGGACAATATAACAGCTCAAAATCAGTGATGTCTCCTCCAAGTTGGTCATAATTATCACTAGATGAAGGTTCACCTAAATAATTTTTTGTAGAATATGTTGAGTCAAGAGAAAAAACTAATGAAAGACACCTATATACATGGTCACTAACCCCTAGGAGTAGCATTTCCAAGACTTTATCCCAAGGCCTCCACATCTATGATGTGATTGATGATTGCTCCACTGTTTGTGGTTTTGGGGACCTCTACACAACATGTAAATTGTAAATCATCAATGTCAGATCAGTGGTGGTCCAATAGCCTTTAGCACCAGATTCAACACAGAGAACAAAACTGAAGGCATTGGCCACTCTCATGAAGTGAGGTTCTTTGTGTTGAGCTCAGCACCAAAGGCTTCCAGAATCAGTAAATTTTGGGGGGGTTCCAAGCACTGGAACCCACCGATCCTATGGATAGGTTGTATCACATATCTGAAAAACTTCATTAACTCCTTATTGACCCCAGTGTCAGTTTTTAACATTGTCCGTTTAAGGTACTTCTTCTGATGCAACGCATTTCTATGGTGAGGTTCTTTGTGTTGAGCTCAGCACCCAAAGGAATCAGTACATTTTGGAGGGTTCCAAGCGCAGTACATTTTGGAGGGTTCCAAGCGCTGGTACCCAACGATCCTATAGATAGGTTGTATCACAAATCTGAACACCTGAACAACTTAATGACCACAGTGCTAGGTTTTTATGGTGGCCGTTCTGGTACTTCTTCTGATGGTGTTGCACTAGAAGAAGATTACAGGACATCGCACCCTGCTGGTGCCGGGGCTGGGTGTGTGTTTCCAGCATTAGCACCCGGGGTTAGGAAAGGCTCTGATACTGGGTGTTAAACTCCTTAGACACTCTGGTCAAACATGGACTATGGTGTCCAAGTAGGTGCTGAGGGAGCGCGCAGCAGTGATCACAGAGAGTCCTCTGGGGGACCCTTTGGGCTGCCCGTAGTAGCTTTCGATTAGGCAATGTCAGAAGTTTGGTCTGACAGTATAATGCACAGAATTTGTTGTGCAGTGCATTATTATAGAGATCAAGTGCTCTCCTGTTAGTGTCCCCTAGAAGGGCAAAGAAATACAAAAAAAGTTTTAAAAAAATGTATATATAAAAAGAAAAATGAAACAAAAACACAAGCACACAAAAATTGCCTGCCCCTTCAAAAACAAAAACATAAAATCCCTCATATTTTGTACTTCCACACCTTTATCAACCCAGGATTAAAATACCTAATAGAGTAGAAAAAAATGTTATTTAGGTTACACAATAAATGCTGAATTTTCTTTTAGAAAAAACTATGTCAGATTTGAGTTAATTTTTTAAATTTACTGCAAAGAAAAGGTTAATAAAAGTTCACCAGTAGGATATATGAAACCCAAAATCGAGCTATTAAAAATTACATTTCGTACTAAAAAAACCAAGAACACATGCACCTCTGGTAACCAGAAAATAAAGAAGTTATCGCTTGTCGAAGGGATTGACGGAAAAGGAAAAATAGCTTTGGCTGTAATGTGGAAAAGAGGTGCAGTCTGGGACCAAAGTTCTCCTTGTAACAGAACAAAGAGACCCAAGTGTATGGGCAGCACGGTGGCTTAGTGGTTAGAACTTCAGCCTTCCAGCGCTGGGGACCTGGGTTCAAGTCCCCTCCAGGTCAACATCTGCAAAGAGTTTGTAAGTTCTCTCCGTGTTTGCAGGGGTTTCCTCCGGGTCCTGCAATTTCCTCCAAAACATACTGGTAGGATGTTTAGATTGTGAGCCCCATTGGGGACAGGGACCATTTTGGCAAGCACAGTGCAGCGCTGCGTAATCTGTATGTGCTAAATAAATAAAGGAATTATTATTATTAAATGAATGTCTCTGGAGAGGAGATCACTATAGAGAATTTGCGCCATGGGTGTTCTATTCTATTTATAGAGGTTGTTCCTTCAACAACATAGCATTATCCCCACCGACTTTAGAGCAGTGACATTTAGGAAAAAACATGGGAAGACGAGTAAATAAAGGTCAGTATAACAAACCCCCCCCCCCACACACAAACATAATGGATATCTTAACACATATATGTTAGTAACATTTCACTTTAACCTCCACAGAAGACCATATCCAAGTCAACACATTTATGTATAGAGCAAAATTTCTTATACCTTTAGAAGCTTTATGGGAGAAACATGCAGAAAGTACCAGTATTCTGCCACAAATTGTTAAGAAAGTGTTATACTGTACACGGTATTGGGGGTATTTATCATTTCAATGTTTTGTTGCAATGTTTTTTAGCTGGCATGCATTTTAGATTCTTGGGCTCTAGTTGTTTGCGATCTTGTGTTATTTTCCAAAATGATTTATACCTTTGTGTAGAAGCAAGTAGGTTGTAAAACACTTAAAAACGCACAAAAAGTCCAAAAAGTTACAACAAACATTTCACAAAAATTTTAAATGACATCTACCACCAGGATAAAGGATAGTAAACCAAGCACACTGACATAATAGTGTGCACTCCCTCTGGTAGGATCCACTCTTCTTTTAGCTTGTTGTTTTTTTTTTTTAATTTTGAAAGGCTTTAAAATTATGAGAATGAGCCTGAAGGGCTCTGGGCTCCATTAACACCTATGGAGCATGGAGCACCTGAGGCTCATTTGTATACTTTTTATAGCATTTTTTGGACAAACAAGGCATAAGGAGCTAAAAGAAGAGCCATTCACATGGGGCACACACCTGCATGTACGTGTGCTTGGTTTACAATCCTTGATCCTGGTTATAGATTTTACTTTTATGGCGAGATCAATCTTTTTTTGTCTGAGATCCATTTTTTTTATAGGTTGTATAATAATAGGAAAGAACTAATACTTACCTAGGACCTTACCTCCAGTCCAGCGCAATGTATACAGTCACCTCTGTATGTATACCTATAACGGTACATTGACAATTATATTGCTAGTAAAACCCTTCACATCAACTTGACCATTTGGTAGCCAGAAATAAACAGGGGTTGGACTGATCATAAGCAAAGCCTGGGACTGTGTGTTGGCACAAAGATCGGAGAGGCCTCACATTGGGATGCCTGGGTTGTCCCAGAATGAGTGCTTAGTCAAGTCCTTGATATGGTTTACCCCCCTATGAGCAACAGACCGCCCACTATGCCACTGAGATTAGAGCTATTTATTAATGGACCCTCTATACCTCCAAATCCACCATAGCACACCCCACCATTGCCACATGGCACAATGTTGCAAGACCATGTTGAATTGAAAAGCTTCTCATTTGCTGACACACCCATCGAGACATAATTAGTAAGGTTAAAAAAAGATATCAGTCCATCAAGTCCAAGCTATTAAATTATACCGTGTAAGGCTGCATTCACACTGCCTTATGGTGGACTTATATACGGCCAACGTATATATAGCCTATAAACATCCCCCATAGCGTACCCATCCATACCCTATGAAAAGATAGGACATGTCCTATCGTTTCTCGGAATATGGCGCCGTGCCCCTGGTTACTCTATGGAGAGGGGCGGAGGGGAGCAGCTCTCACCCCCCTCCTCCACTCCCTGGCACCGACGTGTTCCCACCGTGCTACGGTATGGCGGGCACAAGTTAGTGTGAATTCAGCCTTAATCCAAAAGAAGGCAAAACCCTGCAAGGTTCATGTCAATTGGCCAAAATTCTTTTCCAACCCCCCAATATGGAGGTCAGAATAACTCCGTGGATCAACATGTCCAACCAAGAGCAAAGTAAGCAAGGACACATCGATGTCTCACAGGGTACGCTTTATAGCTTTGACCTGTCTAACCTAAGAACATTATGAATAATTTTGCCCCTTTGTGTTTTTTTGCTTTTTGAATCACTTGAATACTTTATTCTGTACAGCACGAACAATTTACATAATGAAAATCTGAACTATAAAGGAGCAGAGTTTACTAAAGCTCTGCATAGTTACTCCCTGAGACTCCTTTTATATGGAGGGTACGGCATCGGGGGTCCCCCACCTTAATTTCTCCGGTGGAATTCTTTTACAGATGCATTGGGCCTTTCTTTTCCTTAACACCTTTTTTAACGGTCCAGCGGGAAAGTTGTTCATGTGTGTAATAAAACGGCTTAAAAAGCCTCGTGCAGTGATAATTCACAATCAGGACTCCCGCACCAGACTTCAATCAAGAAATATTCAGAATAAAGAGCGTCGGCCGAGGAGTCTGAAATAAATGAGGAGAAAAGAAAAAGAAAAAAAATAGACGTGGAGAGAGGAGCAAATACTTTAGTGCTGAAATGAAGGAAGATTGTAGGTGTAATTGTTGTGACAGATAGAGCCATGAGTTCAGGAGGCTTAAAATAGACCTGACGCGGGAAAGGTGATGGATGGAGAGAGGGGATGATGCAGGAACAGCAGCGACATGTACCTGTAATGGAGGTGTGAGGAGTAATTGGGAAGAAACATGTCATTGTTTATTATGGTGCGTAATGTAGGGCATGGCAATAACCTAAGGTTATGAGGACACATTATAATTGGCTGTAATGACATCAAAGGGACCACAATACTGCTCCTCGTGGTGACTCCATAAAAAATATTAATAGTATGTTTCCCCTTAGGAAGCAGCTAAGTAAATAGTATTCTGCAGTGCTTAAAGGAGTCCTGTCACCAAGTACAAATTGCTGATTGACATCCCTCATGTGATTTCCGCTCTTCCCCTGATAAATTTGTTTTTTGTTTTATCAAAATCCGTCCACCCGTTCAGAAGTTATGGTACCCGAAAGTTTGTTTCTGAATAAGCTCAGACCAAAAAAGAAGGAGGTGACTTTTTTATTTCCACTGAGGGTGTGTCCCTCTATAGAAAGAAAAGGTTACCGCCCCCTTGGCTAGTATTAACCAATTCACAGATAAACTTTTAGGGGCCATAACTTGTGAACGCATAGATGGATTTTGATTAAAAAAAAACACACCAAATTGATCAGAGGCAGAGCGGAAATCACATGAGGGATGTCATTCAGCATTGCAGTGTATGTAGGCATCCCCCCTTTCTCTAGAGGAACAGATTGCTGTTGCTACGTATTGTACTGCATGCTGCAGCCCTGACATCACAGTATATAATAATAATTCCTTTATTTATATAGCGCACACAGATTACGCAGCACTGCACAAAGCCAAATCAGTCCCTGTCCCCATGGGGCTCACAATGTAATCAACCTACCAGTATGTTTTGGAGGAAACCCACGCAAACACAGAGAGAACATACAAACTCTTTGCAGATGTTGACCCTGCGACTTGAACCCAGGTCCCCAGCGCTGCAAGGCTGTAATGCTAACTAAGCCACCATGCCGCCCTATAATACACAAAAGTCTAATACCAATCAGATCTACTTCCTAACTGGGGCCCTATAGACTATGGGTCCCTATGCAGTGGAACACGTTCCATAGTTATTCTGCTATTCTTTGAAATTTTGCAGTAGTGGCACCTTCATCCCTTGATATATTCTATACTGATGCATGTCTATCTGGACTATATATCATTTTATCACACTTACACATTATTTATTCATTTCTTAGCTCTGGCACTAAACATATTGGAATTCTGCAGTCTCTATGTCTTCCCTGACCGTAGATATATCTTACAGTAAGTCAAATGTAGCCGTATCCAATAGACTGTAGGTGAATTCTTTATATATTCATAAATTATTCCAGATTGACAAATTACGACACAATCACTTTTAGCACTTATTCACCCCTAACTAGTGATTGCACCTAGTCCAATGGCGAAAAGAATAAATATATACCCAAATGTACCCCTTAAAGAAGGAGAAAAAAAACAGACTATAAATACTAATGTAAGGTAAAAATTAAAAAAGAGCCCAGACTCCAACCTCAACATATATCAGCTTCCTCTACATATTGGCAGATCCATAAACCCATTAGATAGATAGTCTGTGACCTTGTCTGGGGTCTCAGATACTTCTCCCACTTCAAATCTCTCAGGATCTGAGCTTCTTAATACTCTCATTATGATACCCCGGCACAATCAATGCTCGGTATCAAGAAACACAAATGTGACTGACAGCCCAGTTGCCCAAGGGGTTCTGCAGCTGCCGCCTCATAAACAAATCACTTGTAGCCCCCCCTTACTGCTGCCACACACTGCGCTTTATAGAAATATCTGGTGGGTTTTCTATAAGAAACTATGGAATTTTTTTTTTTTTTAAAAAGCAAAAAAAAAGAAGAAGAGAGATGAGGGAGCCGGAGAGACAAGTGCAGAGAAAACCCATTGAGGAATCAAGGCTCCGAGAAACACTCGAGTCCTCCGCTCGTCATTAGGACAGTCAATGAGACTGCACCTGGGGAGATGTGGAGCAGTAATCAGCCGCCAGACGAATCCGTGTGAATTTCTCTGACCGAAGCAGCGGGTGGTTGATATCTTTGCGATTTTACCATAGAGAGTGAGAAATCTACTATCCAGGTGAAATCGCACTGTGAGCCCGGAGGCGGAGGATGGGCACCGCGCAGTGTTAAAATTATTTATCACCCATCATAGAATGTCATCCTTTTAATCACAGCCTTTTCAGGACTATTTATCGAGTATCCACTCGGCTGTTTCTCCTCCACTTCTCTTTTACCTTGAATTTCTGATGTTCAGACTCCATTTATTCTATACAAGCGGCTGTCTGGTTCGCTCTCTCCCCGTCTCATGGTAAAGGTTATACATCCTAATGTCTCTGACATTCACAATAAGGCACCATCTATTACACTGTTCTATCTGCTCTATATAAATGTCTCTTCTCCGGCACAGGCGCTTTAGCTGTGGGAGCTCAGATAAGAAACACATCATATATTGTATAGAATGGAGAAGAGCCCTTATTCATTTCTTACTAATTATCTAATTTATTACATTAGTTTTCCGGGATTTCAATTTATTCTCTCAGATGATAAAATAGTCAATCTCTTTCTTTAGTTTAGGTTTTTGTATAGATCTTTAAAAATAGGGTTTGCTATTTAATAACCAGACAATTAGTGGACTGTGCGCCTTGACGTATTAGTATACATTGACTATGCTTTTCTATATGTTGGTCCCCAAAAATGTAAATTTTGTGTTAATAATCTTGTCCACCATTACTTTTCTGCATATTTCTTAAAGGTTTCTCCAATTTCCAGTTTCTTACGATAAAAATTCAAGACACTGGGGCTCATTTACTAAGGGGCTGAATCACTGGGTTTCCTGAATATTACAGTTTTGCCCCGGGTTTTTGGCGCACGAGATCGGATTGTGTCGCATGGGCACCGGCTTGCATGTGATGGAAATCGGGGGGCGTGGCTGTCGGATTTGGAAAACTACCAGTATTTAAAAAAAAAATTGTGTTGCAAGATCGGCACTTACATGCACCGAGGAGAAGAAGGTGAACTCCAGCGGACTTCGGCGTAGCAGCGACACCTGGTGGACATTGGGCGCACAGACCTTAGTGAATCCCAGCAGAACCCAAATCGGCAGAAACGCGCCGCTGGATCGCGACTGGACTGGGTAAGTAAATGAGCCCCATCGTTGCCATTGGCAGACTGCAATTTACATCTCAACCACTAGATGGCAACAGAGAGACTGCTGCAGAACTCCGGAATATTACAAAATGATATAATTTTCAAAGCTGATCCTCCCCATAGAAGATAAAGATAAGGAAGGGCATAACTGTAATGATATACATACATACAGGCAGTCCTTGAGTTACACATAAGGGACTGTAGGTTTATTCTTAAATTGAATTATGCAAGTCAGATTTTTATTTTCCTTGTGACCATTGGATTTTTCTAACATTTTGGATTGTAATTGAGAACAAGAATTATTAATAAAGCTTCATTGCAGACACTTTTGATGACTCTTACAGTTAATTGCAGCCTGGGGATAAAGTTTAATGATTTAGTAGTATCCAGAAAGCATCACTAAAGGCCATAGGGGATAGATAGGTCCACAGTCCACCTGTAACTAGGAGTTGTCGGCTGTAAGTCGGGTGTTCTTAACTGGGACTGCCTGTAATTGAATAAAGATATCATTGTACTGGTGGAAAATAGGCAGGAGAACAATAAGAGGTATTTTGATAATTTACTTTCTCTTGAATATGTATTAAACCTTAGGTTTACGGTTTAGGGGTGCATTCTTAAACCCCCAATGTCCTATCTCCGTATTCATATTCTCTGAAGAAGCTTTCTCAATGATAAACTGATTGCTGGGGTCTGGCTTTTGGAGAATGAGAAGAACTGAAAACACTGGAGCCATTTCAGGACCTTTGAATGTCATAAAACTGCAGAATGAAAGCAGCAGAAGGGACACATCCTCCATTCCCGAGAAGCTGATTCTAGTACCAGATGTAGAAAGTGATTACAGACTTGTGGGGGATGTAATATTCATACAATCCGCTCGCCCCTGTTGAACAGCTATTCCTCCAAACTTCTCTATAAATATGCATGCTTATTCCTGCATAGAGTGCAGGTCATGTCTGGTCATGTGACACTGGTTTATTTTCCCTGAGAACAAAAAGCCTAGTTATTAAAACACAACAAGACCCATCTATCCCCCCAACATAGTTTGTCAGGGGGTCAAAAGCAAAGATTTCACTTAAAGATAACCCTCAAGTTGGGTATGAAACAACCTTTCTAGAATTCTTACTTATATGTGAACTCTCGACTATTTACCTATAACAAAAATCTCCCCCAAAGTCAGGCAAATATGACTCTTCTCACCTCATTTTCACATGAGATAAGTCAAGTTTAGTGGTTGCAAGGTGTGTCAACTCAAAAGTCCCTATCTTCTGTCCTATAGAACCTAGAAACATACAACTGGTGTCATATTAAAGATAAGGAATTGGTCATTCAAATAACCTCAAGATTATGGTTCTGTGAGCTACAAAATGAGAAATTGTTTGTATGTACAGAAGATCATGGGGACCCCAAACACATCACATAGTCAACCAGTCACTCTAAAATCTGCATGCATAGGTTTGGATACATTGGGGCAGATTTACTTACTCGGTCCGTTTGCGATCCAGCGGCACATTCTCTGCGCTGGATTCGGGTCCGGCCGGGATTCATCAAGGCAGTTCCTCCGACGTCCACCAAGTGGCGCTGCTGCGCTGAAGTTCCCTGAAATGCACTGAAGTTGGCGATCCTATCCTGGATGAAGGTGAGTGCAAGCTCCGCGACACAATTTCCTTTTTTAAATGCGGCGGTTTTTCCGAATCCGTCGGGTTTTCGTTCGGCCACGCCCCCCGACTTCCGTTGCGTGCATGCCGGTGCCGATGCGCCACAATCCGATCGCGTGCGCCAAAATCCTGGGGCAATTCAGGGGAAATCAGCGCAAATCGGAAATATTCGGGTAACACGTCGGGAAAACGCGAATCGGGTCCTTAGTAAATGACCCCCATTGTGTGCACTTAGTTAAAGGGGTTTTTGTAGTTCTACAGCTTCTTCCTACCATCTCAAGTTGAAGTTTGGCCATTGCTGGGGGAAGCTGTATGTGACCCTTTTCCCAGACATTGCAGGTATATAGCGTCCAATCCTACAAGTCTACAATCTGGAAATAATATCTGTAGCTTTCTATTCCTATTCAGAGTTGGGTTTTGGGACACCCCTTTTAATGATGTCTAATTAAAGCATATGGACAGGAGTTCTGATGGGATAAATACTTTTATATGAGATGCATCCTATCACAAACTCCTCTCCTTTACACCTGCACATGGTCAGAACCTTGTGCCTTCCATACAAAAGAAAGAATCATCCCAGCAACATTGTAGAAATGCCATTAATCACCCACCTCGGAGCTGTCGTGGAGAAGTCATCTGTGTAGATCTGAACTAGAAAAATTAGATATGCAACTTATTCTTCATTAAACATGAGACATTTCAGAAATATGTCTCCGATCTGCTGTCGTTCTGTCATGTCCTCCTGTGACCCCAGGCAACCCCCATAGTCACTGATTGACCTGGTATTCCTGTGTCCTAGATATAGGAAGGAGGAAGAGTTCCAGGATATTGTGCGGATATGGATATTGTATTCACCCATTTCTTTGTATTTTTTTTAGCTTTACTTAATATACAGTGGGTAAGGAAAGTAGTCAGACCCCTTTACATTTTTCGCACTTTGTTTCATTGCAGCCAATTGGTAAGATCAATTAATGTGCACTCTGCCCCCATCTAGACAGACAAAAAAAAAATGTGTTGCAACACAGCCATGAAGAAGAACGCATAGTGCGTTTGAAACGCGTCGCTGAACATGCAATTTTTAAGCTGTAACGTGAAAGAATTGTAAAAGGATCAAGGTCCAGAAATAAAGCATGACATTTTATCTTACAAAGATTTGAATACAGGTGTGCGCCCCCTTTGGTATGATCTGCTCTTCTTTAAGCTTCCTATGCCTGTGTTTTAAATAAAAGGCTTTAAAAATTATTCAAATAAGTCAAGGGGGCTCCAGGCTCCATTAACGTCTATGGAGCCTGGAGCCCCTTAGGCTCAATTCCATAATTTTAAAAGGCATATAAAAAAAAACAGGTCATAAGAAGCTAAAAGAAGAGCAGATACTGGCACCAGTCTATAAGTGTGCTTGGTTTGCAATACTTCTTTTTGGTGGTAGATGTCTTTTAAAAAGAGAAGGATCTCAGAACATCTGGGGTGGATACAGTAGGATAATCGGCTGGGTAGGGGTTGTGGTATTTTGTGTTTATTCATTTTGGTGTATTTTAAGTTATTGTTTTTGCTAGGTGTGAATGGGGCTGGACCAGCAGGTAAGATATTGTATATATTTTGTATATATTATGTTTGGTTTCTATTGTTATGTTTTTTTACTTTTATATAAAATAAAAGATCTACAGTAGGACTCACTTTTGTAGGATGAGATCAACTTTGCTTATATTTACACAATCATTAGAATGTGATGTTTATGACAAATGTAACATTTTAATAGGAATTGTTCTATTTAATTTAAAGCACACCTGTCACCAGATATGTCATTTTTAGCTGGTCACAGTTTCCAGTTTCCTATGCTATTTTTAAAATGCCTTTGAATAATTTCAGTACTTTATATAAGTTTGATTCACATTACCTGGAGTCCTGGGTGAGGAGGCAGCTGCAGCTTGTGTGTGCCTGTGTCTCCTCATAAATTCTTCCTCTCCACCTCACCACCCCCCTCCCTGACTGCTCAAGTGCTCAAGGCTCATTACAGGAAGTGGGGGGGGGGTGTTTGACACAGGCTGCAGCTGACCCCTCCCAGGGGACTTACCACATGCTGTCGTCAGCCAACCAGGTAATGTGAAGGAAACTTATATAAAGAACTGAAATGATTCAGAATGCTGACAAAGGCATTTTCGAAATCAGCATAGCATAGCCTATTGGAGCCTGTCACCAGCTAAAAATGCAAATCAGTTTTCCAAGGTGTTAAATGGAAAACAATGCCTCCTTTTGCTACGTTGAAAGGCAGCCCCCTTAACACCAAGTATGACCTACAAGAAGTCTAATAACATGGTGTGGGATTAACCCAGACCAGTATATCTATTCCATAAGGAACAGACTCCCAACTGTAGACAGCGATGTTTTGACCTGGTTGGGTCTCCTTGATACAGCGTAGGGAAATGGTTTGGCTAAGTGAGAGGCTATTGACTAGGGTCAGGCAGTAGGTGTTCTCCTCAAGGGGAGATTGCCAATTAAGGCTATCTTAAAGGCGTGTGGAGACTTAAAGCCATAGATGCTCCACTAGGGAATTCTGGGAAGAATGCAAATCAGTTTTCCAAGGTGTTAAATGGAAAACAATACCTCCTTTTACAGTTGGGAGTACCTGTACCTTCGGGAATAGATATACTGGTTTGGCTTAAGCCCACATCATGTTTTTAGACTTCTTGTAGGTCATACTTGGTGTTAAGGGGGCTCCTTCTGTCTGACATCAGCTAAAAATGACATTCCTGGTGACGGACCCTCCTGGGCATTTTACTCATGTAATGCAAAAATATGGGACAGTTTGAGAGTCATTTATTATTTTTGTTGAAGATGAGTTTTTTGGTGCACAAATTGTATTGTTTATTTGGCTGGACTCTTCTCATTCATGAAGGTAAAATAGAAATAGGTAGACTTGCTTTTTGTTGGCGCAAAAAAAAGGGCCAAAAAGAGTGTCGGAAAACTAAAAGTGAAGGGACAGTATTGGGATTGAAAAGCTGCGCCCACATTAAGTGACAAAAAAAAAAAAAGCTAAACAATAGCACCGACACATCATTAATCTGACACACAAGGCTCGGAAACAAAAAAAAGTCCTGCCAAAAAACAGAAAACGAATAATAAATTTTTGTATCTATACAAATGGAGCTCATGTATGCCATGCAGAGCTCTAGAGCCAGTCCCTGAGGAGGCCATTACTAGCCCCTTGTACTAGCCCCTTGTTCTAGCCCCTTGTAATCGCCAGTATATAAGTGTAAGGTCTAGAATTCAGTGCCGGGCCGTACCTGTGGATTTGCTGATTCGTCTCTCATCCTCTATATTTCGCTCATGGCCTCCTTCACACATGATTTACATCTTTATTAGCTGCTCTGAAGACATATAAATAATCCCCCTGTTTAGATTTCTAGCACCAGAGGCGAAGGAATGAGATCTTTATGCAAAGGAAAGCTCTGATCTATACCTGCCGCCCGCTCGCTGCTTTCTACGAGTCTTGTGTTACTTGTTTCAGGGTTTTATTTGTTTCATTTATATTATATCTGGTTTATATCATCATTGGGTGTCACATAGGATATACGGGGTACCCGTCACCCATCACTGGCTAGGAGTATTATACTATCAAAGTATATGGAAAGCAAATACATTCCCGGCTAGGGCCATTATTTATATTACCAGGCACGTGGGATAAATACCTTCATAGGAATGAGTTTTTTATTTTACGTGGTAGCACCTTCTGAGTAGAGGTTGTCCGTGAGTTGAAAGCATATCTGGTTTCTTTTCGAACACAGCACCACTCGTGTGGAAAGTTGTGTGAGGTATTGCCACTTAGCCCTATTAACTCCAAACCCGACAGAACCTGTGGGCATGTGGGGCACTGTTTCTGTTCTAAAGTAGTCAGGCTTTTCAAATCTTTGATAACCAATGTAAACAGGTTTTCCCATTATAGACATATAATATAGATCCCCTATTATTTGATTGATTCGTATGGGACTTCTAGGGGTGGTTTATAGGGCAGACGGTCTAAGTCGTCCTATATACTATTTACAGAGCAGCTCAGATTGTGTTGCGTTCCTCTGTACTGCCAGTCAACAAGGATCCCGGCAGTAGGACCCAACTTTGGTTCTAGTGAGATAAATTACTAGTAGAGAGGCCTGGCACTGACTTTCGTCTTTCCCTACATGCACACAATGGGACACATTACTTACTTACACGTCACATTGACGCCGCTGATCAAGAATGTTCAATGGGGCTTTGGAGCTGCCGCGATTCACTAAGATCGTGCGTCCAATTTCCTTCATGTGTTGCTTCCCCGCTCAGGTCCGCCAGAGTTCACCTTCTTTTTCCCAGTGCATGTGAGTGCTGATCTTCCGACACAATTTGGTTTCTAAATTCCGCGGTTTGTCTGAATCAGGCGGTTTGTCCGGCGCTCCACGCTCCGCGATTGGTGTTGCATCCAAGCCGGCGCTGATGCGCCACAATCCGATCGCATGCGCCAAAAACCTGGGGCAATTCAGGGCAAATCTGAAAAAAAAAACGAAACCCGACGGAAATGCATCCAACGGACCCTTAGTAAATGTGCCCCAATGTCCATGCATAGAAAAATCATTGGCCATCCACATCATCCATCAGACATTATAGGGAGATTTATCAGAGCAGAACTATTCAAGTTGTCCATGGCAACCAATCAGAGCTCAGCTTTCTCTTTCCCACAGCTGTTTATAAAATGAAAGCTGAGCTCTGATTGGTTGCCATGGACAACTAGAACTGTTCACCTCTCAGACACTTCTGATAAATCTCCCCGAGGTCCGTTTTTATATATAGACGTTCCCTGATATGAACCCAGAAGTAACTGCTCACTGACCTTAGCTATAACAGTAGTATTATCGCCCCGAGGCCAACGTTAGCTTTTATAAGGTTTTTCAGAACATGTAACTGGGTGCCATAAAATCCGCTCCGTGTTGTCTGACCTACAAGACCTGAAGGATGTTCAGACGTTCACATTGCTAAAAGCCAACAATAAAGAGTCAATAAATGAAACCTTTATTATTTCCATGAAATTATCATACAAGGGTCTGACACTATGCAGGGAAATCATAGGTTTATTTCCAACTCTAAAATATTCTGCATCTGCTTCTTAATATGACTGATGGGTAGGACATCCATTACAATTAAATTGTCAGAAATTAATACAATACAATTATCCTCAAATTAATCCATGTAGAGCTAATTGGGTATAACTAGTGTTATGGAACTTCTGGGGTAGCTGTCATGAAAGTTACATAGAGGTGAATAGAGTGCTTCCTACATGAAAGGGGATAACAAAGGGGCTCATTTACTAAGGGTCCGCGCTCCGCACTATCGTCTGAATATTAGAAGGGTTTTTTGGCGCACGCGATCGGATTTTGGTGCATTTTTAATGTGATTTAAGAGCGATCATGAAAATTGTGTAGAAATCGGAATCACGTGGTGGACCTATAAGACCTGTGACCCCTCCATTTTTGTCCCTATGGACACGTGACAAATTAAGTCTAGTCTATAATGATTTCCACACTGTGCATTATACAGTGTATAACACAATGGGGCACATTTACCTACCTGGTCCGGAGGAGATCCCGAAAGTGCATTGTCCGCAATTCAATGCACTGTGCCGCAATTCAAGAAGATCATGCGCCCGATATCCTGCATGTCCCTCACTTCCCCGCTCAGGTCCGCCAGAGTTTACCTCCTTCTTCCCAGTGTATGTAAGTGCATGGCTTGCGACACAATTTTTATACTAAATCCTGCGCACTGTGTGTCCGACGACCCCCCCCCCCATTTCTGTCGCATGAAAGCCGGTGCCGATGCGCCATAATCTGATCACGTGCGACACAATCCCCTTCTAAATCCTCTCCCAGTGGCACGATCTCCGAAAACGCCGGAAAACTTGGCGGCATTGCGGCCATGGGACCCTTACGGTAGTAAATAAGCTCCAATGGGGCACATTTACTAAGAACAGTGCAAACTCTACAATGTGCCTGTGTAGTGTGCTGGGGGCGCCAGGTCAGGATTTCTGGTGCCAATTCTTCATGAATCTGGTGCCCCCTGCACTGCCCTAACAGAGTGCACCACTTTTTTTTTGTGCACCTTTAACATAGGGTGTGTGCATATTTCTGCCGGACTTTGCATGGTCCCACTGAGCACCGGAATGCCCCCTTCAGTGCTGAAATTTTGGTCACATGCAGAATAGTGCAGCCACGCATCATGCTAATGTGGCACGGACACTTCACGAGCAGTTTGCACCTAAAAAACTTCCAATAGAAAACTGGAGCATGTCCCTTAGTGAATGTGTCCCAATGTGATAAAGAAAAATGATTTTTCGTTCTAAATAAACCTTGATACTTTTTTTCTTTTATCATAATATTTTCAGCTGTTGTAATTTTCTCCGTGATAGTAGCGGTTGTTCGAATTTGGAAGCACAATGCATCCATTGTTGCCATCTCAAGGCTAAAAATAGCATCTACACATGTTCCATTGTATTAATAGCCCAGCTTCACCCACGGCTTTCATGCGTACAGCTGGGATTTTTACTGGGGTCTATAGAAAACATTTCGCAATCTTGGCACTTGCCTGATAGATCGGCCTTCTGTTCCTGTAGACGTTTGCACGCAGTAAGAGTCTAGTCTTTCTTCTGTCTTATAAATAGCCCTGGTGTCTTATTAAATCCAACATTTCATTGACTTCACTATTAGATGTTCCTCCTCCTTACACTCTTCCTAAGCAGTTGCTGTATTAAGTCTTTTTAGAGGAACTTCCCTAATTGTGTATGGGGACAGTTTTGATGGATCCACCTTGGATTCCATAGATAAGACAATACACTCCCATCCTCCATTTATCATCACCTCAATGACTCCTGGATTCTGCGTCTTTCAAAGCGTTCTGTAAAGTCTTTCAAAATCTGTTGAGGCTCGAGAAACGAGAACCTTGTGAATTATTTCACCGGTAGCCTCTGGATTTGTGTGCAACCAAATTCCACATCTTTATCGAGCAACCTTGGTGGCGCTGGCTTTCTGCATTATTCCAGTATTGACGGCCTTAACCCTTGTGGTAGTGATATTAATTAAATGTCTTGTACAAAGCAAGTAAAAGCCAGGCAAACAGTAGAAAGGAAGGGAAAAATGCTACAGTTTCTCCAATTCCTTTTGTTCTTAAAAGCTTTTTCCTCAAATTGGAAGGAAATAGAATGTTTCTATTCGCAGAAACACAGCAGTTGTGTTACTGCTTAGGAATATTTTTGATTGTGCCTCCTAAAAAGATTTTATTGTAAATTCTGGTTCTTATGAAAATTCAACATTTTTAAAATCCAATTGTCACAGAGACAAAAAGAATTTGTCTGGGACTACAATTAAAATATACAGCTTTGACTTACATACAAATTCAACTTAAGGTCAAACCTACGCAACCTATCTTGTACGTAACCCGGGGACTACATGAATATATATATATACATACAGGCAGTCCCTGGGTTACATACAAGATAGGGTCTGGAGGTTTGTTCTTAAGTTGAATTTAACTATGGGTTGTCTGTAAGTCGGGTGTCCTTAAGTAGGGGACCGCTTGTTTATATATTGTGTCCCAAAATACATTTGAATCACAATGTAAACTTTACTTTTCTTCCTATATTATTAAGCACTGCCCCTCCAGCAGGACAAACCTTCTTCCTTATGAACCTGCTGCCATGTAGGCACCAAGTGGTGATGTAATTGTACATATTCACTGGTATCATGGCAAAGGGCACCTACAATGCCATTTTCTTGTACCCTGACTAGGCTGGGCTGTCATGCCCCCAGCCTGGGCCCCCACAGCAATTGCAATGACAAATGGAACTCTTTTCCCACTGTGACCTCTGATGAAGCTCTCTGGAGTCTGGTTATTTGCTGAACTTTAGTCCCAAGCAGCAATGATCAGCTATAAGGTATCTGCAATGAAGCTTTAATGTTCATCCTTATGCCATTGTCAACCCAAAATGTTTAAAATCCGATTGTCACAGAGACCAAAAAATTATTTAACTGGAATAACACTTATAAAAATAAACAGTTCCAACTTACATACAAATTCAACTTAAGAACAAACCTACAGAACCTAATTTGTACGTAACCCTGTTACTGCCTGTTAATGGAAAGTATAGATGATCTATCTGTGAGCAGATTCTCCCCTTCCCCTTGGACTTCCCCTTGGTCACCCTGTGTGACCTCTATTGTATTTCGGCTCAGTGAACATAACGTGTAATGTTCAAACCCTTGATTAAATTTTCCTATTGAAAATAAGCAATAATCTCTGATCTCCTATCCTGATGCATTGCCATGCATGTAGTACATTCTCAATTAAAGCCTCATTAACGCAAGCATGGGAAGAGAATGAGATATGACATGCGGAACAATTGGTTTCATTGATCTACATGACAGTATGTCTCTGTTCCCACAGATAATGGCCGGATCCCTCAGTAAGCCATAACTATGGGTTGTCTGTAAGTCGGGTGTCCTTAAGTAGGGGACCGCTTGTTTATATATTGTGTCCCAAAATACATTTGAATCACAATGTAAACTTTACTTTTCTTCCTATATTATTAAGCACTGCCCCTCCAGCAGGACAAACCTTCTTCCTTATGAACCTGCTGCCATGTAGGCACCAAGTGGTGATGTAATTGTACATATTCACTGGTATCATGGCAAAGGGCACCTACAATGCCATTTTCTTGTACCCTGACTAGGCTGGGCTGTCATGCCCCCAGCCTGGGCCCCCACAGCAATTGCAATGACAAATGGAACTCTTTTCCCACTGTGACCTCTGATGAAGCTCTCTGGAGTCTGGTTATTTGCTGAACTTTAGTCCCAAGCAGCAATGATCAGCTATAAGGTATCTGCAATGAAGCTTTAATGTTCATCCTTATGCCATTGTCAACCCAAAATGTTTAAAATCCGATTGTCACAGAGACCAAAAAATTATTTAACTGGAATAACACTTATAAAAATAAACAGTTCCAACTTACATACAAATTCAACTTAAGAACAAACCTACAGAACCTAATTTGTACGTAACCCTGTTACTGCCTGTTAATGGAAAGTATAGATGATCTATCTGTGAGCAGATTCTCCCCTTCCCCTTGGACTTCCCCTTGGTCACCCTGTGTGACCTCTATTGTATTTCGGCTCAGTGAACATAACATGTAATGTTCAAACCCTTGATTAAATTTTCCTATTGAAAATAAGCAATAATCTCTGATCTCCTATCCTGATGCATTGCCATGCATGTAGTACATTCTCAATTAAAGCCTCATTAACGCAAGCATGGGAAGAGAATGAGATATGACACGCGGAACAATTGGTTTCATTGATCTACATGACAGTATGTCTCTGTTCCCACAGATAATGGCCGGATCCCTCAGTAAGCCAAACACTCATACGCCGTTTTTATTTTATTTGAAGTATCCCTCATTAATTTTGTCTGCAGATATTGGAAACCAGCAATCACAATCTCAATATTTTATGTTTTAGGATCGGTTGTTTGGTTCCAATATCTGCAGACAAAATAATGAGGGATACTTCAAATAAATAAAAACGGCGTATGAGTGTTTGGCTTACTGAGGGATCCGGCCATTATCTGTGGGAACAGAGACATACTGTCATGTAGATCAATGAAACCAATTGTTCCGCGTGTCATATCTCATTCTCTTCCCATGCTTGCGTTAATGAGGCTTTAATTGAGAATGTACTACATGCATGGCAATGCATCAGGATAGGAGATCAGAGATTATTGCTTATTTCAATAGGAAAATTTAATCAAGGGTTTGAACATTACATGTTATGTTCACTGAGCCGAAATACAATAGAGGTCACACAGGGTGACCAAGGGGAAGTCCAAGGGGAGAATCTGCTCACAGATAGATCGTCCACACTTTCCATTAACAGGCAGTTATGTACAAATTAGGTTCTGTAGGTTTGTTCTTAAGTTGAATTTGTATGTAAGTTGGAACTGTTTATTTTTATAAGTGTTATTCCGTTAAAATAATTTTTGGTCTCGGTGACAATCGGATTTTAAACATTTTGGGGTTGACAATGGCACAAGGATGAACATTAAAGCTTCATTGCAGATACCTTATAACTGATCATTGCTGCTTGGGACTAAAGTTCAGCAAATAACCAGACTCCAGAGAGCTTCATCAGAGGTCACAGTGGGAATGATACCAGTGAATATGTACAATCACATCACCACTTGGTGCCTACATGGCAGCAGGTTCATAAGGAAGAAGGTTTGTCCTGCTGGAGGGGCAGTGCTTAATATTATAGGAAGAAAAGTAAAGTGACATTGTTATTCAAATGTTTTTTGGGACACAATACATACTATATATATATATATAATATATATATATATATATATATATATATATAGGCAGTCCCCAGGTTATGTACAAGATAGGTCAAGGCTGTATATTTTATAATTGTAGCCCCTGCCAAATTCTTTTTGGATTTAAAAAATGTTGAATTTTCATAAGAACCAGAATTTACAAATAATCTTCATTACAGACACCTTGATAACTTACAGCTGTTTATAATAGCCGAGTGCTATCATACAGTAAATTGGCAACTTCCAGAGGTCTGTTTGTAACTTTGGGGTCGTCTGTAAGTCGGAGTACTTAAGTAGTTGACCGCCTGTGTATATATATATATATATATTATAAGTATATATATCATATATATAATATATACACAGGCGGTCCCCTACTTAACACCTCAACTTACATACGACCCCTAGTTCAAACAGACTCTGGATATTGGTAATTATTGTACTTTAGTCCTAGGCTACAATAAGCAGCTGTAACAGTTATCACAGGCGTCGTAATGAAGATTTATTGTTATATTGATTCTTATGACAACCCAACATTTTTAAAATCCAATTATCACAGAGACCAAAAAGTTCTGGCTGGGATTACAATGATAAAATATACAGTTCCGACTTACATACAATTCAACTTACGAACAAACCTACAGTCCCTATCTTGTATGTAACCCGGGGACTGCCTGTATATATACCGTATATACTAGAGTATAAGCCGACCCAAGTATAAGCCGAGGCCCCTTATTTTACCACAAAAACCTGGTAAAACCTATATTATTTTTACTCGAGTATAAGCGAGTTTGGGTTTTCAGCACATTTTTTTGTGCTGAAAAACTAGGCTTATACTCGAGTATATATGGTATATAAGCAGTAACACAATCTGGACAGCAGACCGTCTATGTAAAATATGTGTTATTGAACTATATAATAACTTTTATTTTTCCATCTGATAATAGAAACATTCTATTTCCTTCCAATTTGAGGAAAAAGCTTTTAAGAACAAAAGGAATTGGAGAAACGGTCGCGTTTTTTCCCTTCCTTTCTACTGTTTGCCTGGCTTTTACTTGCTTTGTACAAGACATTAATTAATATCACTACCACAAGGGTTAAGGCCGTCAATACTGGAATAATGCAGAAAGCCAGCGCCACCAAGGTTGCTCGATAAAGATGTGGAATTTGGTTGCACACAAATCCAGAGGCTACCATGAAATATTCCCAAGGTTCCGTTTCTCGAGCCTCAACAGATTTGAAAGAATTTACAAACGCTTTGAAAGACGCGAATCCAGGAGTCATGAGGTGATGATAATGGAGGATGGGAGTATATTGTCTTATCTATGGAATCCAAGGTGAATCCATCAAAACTGTCCCCAATACACAATTAGGGAAGTTCCTCTAAAAAGACTTAATACAGCAACTGCTTAGGAACAGTGTAAGGGAGGAGATCATCTAATAGTGAAGTCAATGACATGTTGGATTTAATAAGACACCAGGGCTATTTATAAGACAGAAGAAAACTAGATCTTACTGCGTGCAACGTCTACAGGAACAGAAGGCCGATCTATCAGGCAAGTGCCAAGACTGCGAATGTTTTCTATAGACCCCAGTAAAATCCCAGCTGTACGCATGAAAAGCCGTGGGTGAAGCTGGGCTATTAATACAATGGAACATGTGTAGATGCTATTTTTAGCCTTGAGATGGCAACAATGGATGCATTGTGCTTCCCATTCGAACACTGCTACTATCACGGAAGAAAATTACAACAGCTGAAAATATTATGATAAAAGAAAAAAAGTATCAGGTTATTTTAGAATGAAAATCATTTTCTTTATCACATTGGGGCACATTCACTAAGGGACCATGCTCCAGTTTTCTATTGGAAGTTTTTTTAGGTGCAAACTGCTTGTGAAGTGTCCGTGCCACATTAGCATGATGCGTGGCTGCACTATTCTTCATGTGACCCAAATTTCAGCACTGAAGGGGGCGTTCCAGTGCTCAGTGGGACCATGCAAAGTCCGGCAGAAATATGCACACACCCCTATGTTAAGGTGCACAAAAAAAAGTGGTGCACTCTGTTAGGGCAGTGGCAGGCACAGATTCATGAAGAATTGCACCAGAAATCCTGACCTGGCGCCCCCAGCACACTACACAGGCACATGTAGAGTTTGCACTTTCTTAGTAAATGTGCCACATTGGAGCTTATTTACTACCGTAAGGGTCCCATGGCCGCAATGCGCCAAGTTTTCCGGCGTTTTCGGAGATCGTGCCACTGGGAGAGGATTTAGAAGGGATTGTGTCGCACGTGATCATATTTATTCTTTACCGGTGGAATCAGCGTAGCAGCTTAAGGAAGCTGGGTTTGGTGGTGGTGGGGGACGGGTAAGTAAATGTGCCCCGTGACTTATAGGGTCACATGTATCATTTGTTTTCGTTGCGCCTTTTTAACGTTGTCTGAAGTCGACATACTTAGCAGTGATATTATCTTTTTGAATTTGCCTTGCGATACATGATTGCTTTTCTTTGTCTCTGTTTTGCAAGTTATTTTACAACTTTTTAGGTGCATTCATGGAACTAAGCAAGAGTTTAGTTGTACATTGTTTTGCACTTCTTAAGACCTGGAATAGTCACAAATATGCACCCAAAAGTTCCAAATAATTTTTAAAACTGCAAAAAAAAAGAGGGAATAAAAAAAGAGGATAAATAAAGAACATGTGCCCCACAGAGTATCTTTCTCTGATGCAGAGGTGGCACTATTTGCCTCCTTTTGTAAATTCGGTCCACCCTCTATCTGTCCATTGCTTTGGCAGTCTGCATGGGTCTCTTTCAGCTAAGAGGAAATTTTGCAAATCTAGACTTATGATGTAACAACGAACCAGCAATCACAATCTCAATATTTTATGTTTTAGGATCGGTTGTTACATCATAGTCTAGAATTTGCAAAATTTCCTCTTAGCTGAAAGAGACCCATGCAGACTGCCAAAGCAATGGACAGATAGAGGGGTGGACCGAATTTACAAAAGGAGGCAAATAGTGCCACCTACTGCATCGAAAGATACTCTGTGGGGCACATGTATCTTTATTTCAACCTCTTTTTTTATTCCTCTTTTTTTTGCAGGTTTTTAAAAATTATTTGGAACTTTTTGGGTGCATATTTGTGACTATTCCAGGGTCTTAAGAAGTGCAAAACAATGTACAACTAAACTCTTGCTTAGTTCCATGAATGCACCTAAAAAGTTGTAAAATAACTTGCAAAACAGAGACAAAGAAAAGCAATCATGTATCGCAAGGGCAAATTCAAAAAGATAAATAGCACTGCTAAAGTATGTCGACTTCAGACAACGTTAAAAAGGCGCAAACGAAAACAAATGATACATGTGACCCTATAAGTCACTGGGGCACATTTACTTACCCGGTCCGTGCGCCCGATAACCACCAGCTGTCGCTGCTGCGCTGAGGTCCACCGGAGTTCACCTGCCTCGTCCCGGTGCATGTAAGTGTTGATCTTGCGACACAAATTTTTTAATAAATTCCTTAGTTTTTCCGAATTCGTCGGGTTGTCTGACAGCAAAGCCCCCGATTTCTGGCGCGTGAAAGCCGTTGCCGATGCGACACTATCCGATTGCGTGCGCCAAAATCCCGGGGCAATTCAGGGCAAATTGGAAATCGTTGGGTAACCCGACAAAAGTGCGCGATTCGGACCCTTAGTAAAAGAGCCCCACTATCTTACCCACAGAAGAACTGTTGGTCAAAACACTTACAAAGCTCATGCCCCTTATCTGTACAGATACATTTGGCACACCTTTAAGGGATACTGGTTTCATTGAGGTATGAAGTCTAGAGTACATAGGAAAAAACTAATGAACATTTGCTCTTCTTCAGAAGGAGAAAATGAATTTAGTGAATTTAGTGCCCATGATAGTTTGCCAACTTTTAAACCCAAGTTTGACTTTTTGGGTCAGGGATATTAACCAAACCGTTTACCTGGAAGCTGAATACGGATGTACAAGGCTAAATAAATAGCATGTGCATCAATTACAAACTATAATCCAAAAATGTTAAAGGGATAAAAACAATTTAGTCTCCAAATATGGTAGGGTAATCAATGGATCGACATCCCATTCAAAAGGGGTACTGTTTCCACAAATCTCTGTGTAATATTTTTATCTCCTACTCTGTGAATATGTTACAGAGCTAAATATTATCTAAAGTATTGAGATTATGCTTTGTAAAACTTTTATTTTAACTACAAATATTAATAATAACCAGCCCAATATTGACCCCTATGGGACCAGGGGCAGATTAAGACTATCATGGGCCCAGGGCTATATGAATATTATAGCCCCTACAAGTCTGGAATTGAGAGCAGGAACAGATTTACAAGAATTTAATCAGTGAAATTGGCGGGTGATTTGGGTGGCCATGGGCCCCCAAGAAGGGGCCCAAACCATGTAAATTATTATACACTACTGTGTGGGACACTACTGATCTAAGGATGAAGATCTTATGCTTTCTATAAGAAAGCTTGTTGTTAACCTAGTTATGCATTTGGTCTTGCATATTCCTAGTCATGTTTGTGTATCACAATGACAAGGTACAGTAGCTACAGGGCACTCAATAGACATTTTCCATTGATTGTTTTCCTATTGCTTGTAAGACCCTATCCCTGAAATAGATCTCCTCAATAAGAACCAGCATCTCCATTTCTTCACAAGAGGTAGTAGTATTGTTTTAGCAGAGTCTCGCAAAGTTTTGTTTTCTATGGTCGACTGAAATCCAACATAAAAAAAGGCAAAGGAGTCACAAAACAAGTCAAAAAAACTGAAAAATTGTCATGAAGCATCAAAAGTTAAAAGTCACTAGAAGCTTGAAAGGTTTGATGAAGCTAAAAGGTCAAGTACATGTACAAAAGTTGTCAGCCGCACTCACTAAACAAGCCGGAAGGAGCTTGGTCTGAAGTTGGAGCTTGACTCCAATGCTTAACATAAACTATGTAAGCAGACGTCTTGCAAAGCAAAGTCTCTAATGCAAATGATCTCTTCATTTATTGAGAGCTATCATAAGACTTCAAAGCATGTTAACAGGGAAATTTCCGACTCGGCTATCTCTGAAGATGGCCGATGAGACGTCAGGTCGTCGGAGAAGCGGCAATGACCCGTCCAAGAGATTGCTGTTTATAGACTTTGAAGTCATAATGTGATCATGAATGAATAAAGTAATAAATCGCATGGATAGTTTGGATTTAGAGTCTTGTCTTGTAAACTATATAAAAAGGTTTCCCAGTATTAGAAAAACATGGTTGTTTTGTTCCAAAACCAGCAGCTTACCTGTGGTTGTCCAAACAAATGTAAGTGCTCCACTCCGTATATCAGATATAAAACATCAAAGGGTAGTCACACCACCTTCTGTTAGGTTAAAAATGGAAGATATCCCCGGTTCCTTGCATCTCTCTCCATTATCCTCCACTGGATCCCAGTGTGACCCCCAGGTCATTTGTGGCCATTGTGGGAGTGTGCCTAGCCAGGAGCTCCTCCGGACCGTAACACTTTATTCTCCGGATATCGAACTTCGTAGGTTCTACCTGTGGTTGTGTCTGGCACTGCAGCTCGGTAAATAGGACTAAACTGCAAAAACATGTAGAACAATGGACGGTCATGTGATGTTTTTTGAGGAGCCATGATTTCCATTTTCAAATCCATTTTACACACTGCCATCCTATTATGACTATGATCATGAAGAAATCAAACAATGGGTATACACTGTTCATGCTCTCCAGTTCACCCAGAGACACACCATATAGACCTGATGAACTACAGTAGAGGTTTGAAACGCGTTGTCTGCTTTGTATATTTAGTCGCCCTTAATAAATGGATTTATACCTCTGGGAATCCTGACTATACCTGTGCCACCTGAAAAATAAAAAGAATTATATTTTGATATATCCACCGCAGAGCTATGAAGGGTGTTTGAAGAGGGCAAAATTTGTTACGCACAAAATAAGCCCTCACACAGTTCTGTACACAGAAAAATGAAAAGTGAATTTTTGAAGGTGGAGAGCGGGAAATTAGCAAAAAACTCTGTGTCCTTAAAGGGTTAAGAACCAAACTAGGCCCATCCTTAGAGGGGTTTTCCAGGAATTCTGGAAAATATCACACCTATCCTAGCCCCAGGATAGGTGTGAGACAAAAAACAACAACAAAAAAACAGTGAGGGGTGATTTATCAGAAGAGGTAAAACCATTCTGGTTGCCCATGGAAACCAATCATAGCTCAGCTTTCATTTTAAAAACAGTTGTGGGAAAATGAAAGCTGAGCTCTTATTGGTTGCCATGTGAAACTAAAACAGTTCTTCTCTGAGACTCTCTCCGAGTGTGTTTATCCAGTCCTGGATTCTGGTTCCGGCATTAACTTAATTTGTTTGGTTCCTCGGCACTCCAATAGGGCCAATAGTGTTGGAGATTACAGGATTGCCACAGATTGGCTACAGCAGATCGAATGACCCCACCAACACCTCTCGTCTATTCCACCCGTTCTGTGCGAAAGCGTTGGGGGTGGTGGGACCTGCTGTGGCCATTTTGGGGGCATGGAAGTATAGCACCGCCGCAGCAAAGCAACCCATATCATGATAAGGGGAGGAAAGCAATTGACTGCCGAAAATAAAGGAAAATAGTGCAGAGGAATAAAATACTTAACATTACTAAAAAGTTTGCAAACCACATTTACGGTAGTAAATTTGCTGATATCAGACCCGAAACCATTAAATGAGTGGGGACTATTACTCAGTATTCTGGATAAATATATATGTAGCCCATCATCGGCTCAGGTAATGAATAGCTCCCCTGGCCAGCAAGTAAATTGACTGCAGAAAATTATTTCTCTAAGAGAAGATATAAGTAAAAAAAAACTACAGCCAGATCCATTTTATTAGTGTAAATTGAAGCTCTCGCTGTACAGTTAAGTGATAAGGAAGTGTTTCATGACTGTCCACTTATCGCATAGTCTGTAAACTGTTATTTGTGAGAAATCTATAAAATGGAGGCATTTACATTAAAATGTAAATGGAGTCCGCTCAAGAATTATTACTGCTACCACCCAGCAGAGACTTACTGTGATAGCAGAAATGTGTATTTAAAAGATGTACGGGTAAAAAACCCAAAAAAGTATCATCACACCATAATACAGTATACATGGCAAATACCTCCAACCTGACTTAACCTGAAACTCATGTCACCTCATGGCTCCTCTGCTCCTTAATTATGCTCACCATTGGTTCATTAATTGTCACCCCTCTGCCCGCTGACTCTCCTCAGACAGCCGGTGATGCGCATGGACTCCTTGTGCAGCCACACAGGTAACCCGTGGGCTGTGCAAGGGATAAGTTCTGGCGCATCCGCGAGATTTTCAGGCAACCAAATGATGTCACCGGCTGTTTGGCAAGAGTGAGCGGACGGAGGGTGGAATATAAATGATCCGAGGGTGTCCATAATTAAGGAGGGGAGGAGCCTTGAGCCGCTCTGGTGATGTGGGCCTGAGCACCTCAGGCTAATTTACATATGTTTATAAACTTATTTTCTCTGTACTACGGGAGCCCAGGATTAAGCTGAAATGGATGCATCACCCCCTTGAGGTAACAGGCATCTATTATAGGACAGTCTACCTCCGATAATCTGGTGCTAGATGTCCTTTAAGTCCGGAAAATAAATTGTTGATACATTGGTGGAGGTTCTCATGGCTTGTACGCCAGTTTTCTCTACGGTCACTGGCATTAGTGCAATCCCATATCAGGCAAGTCTGGGCAGCAATTATCAGAACACATTGATAAATTGGCCCCGCTGTGTCCAAGATTGATGAATTGAGGATATATAAAACTCGAAGGTCATTCACCTCCTTGTATCTAAGCAACATGGCCATCATCTTGGTCCAGCTGGAAATCAGATGGAATTAGATTGATCTGTGTTATTCCTTTTCCCAGTCTCGACTACTTATAAGAAAGTGTGAGAAAGCTTCTTCAGAACATGCGTGCTCCTTAAGACAACACAACGGGCTTAGCACCGCCACTTGTGTATTCACAAGACTAATACTTCACCATAAATACGAAGAGACAAGACAATAGTTATCACAAAAGACAGGCAATATTGGAGGCTGGTGTAAAATGTGAGCACCTACTCATGAAATTGGCAGAGACAAAATATAATTTTTATGTATCAAGGAACTGTCAAACCTCTTCTACTTCATCATCCATCATGGGTTGCTTTTCCGCTTTCTTAGTAATGGTGCTCACAAATCCTCAAGGTTCGAGGCTGAGTAGAAGGAGAACTGAACTGGGCAAATGTCACATTGAAGTAGCTGCACCCTGACTCTTCATTTCCCGTACTTCTATTTTACCTTGTTGTTGTTGTTTTTTTTATGACTATGAAAAAAAAATAATAAAAAAGAAAAATTAACAATGATAGCATATCATATAGCACAAGAGGCATAGCTCTACACAGCTTGTAGTTCCAGGTCCAAATCCAGGACACTCAGTGATTCTAGGAAAGGTTATTTGGGCATACAAACACATAAGTTCATTCTTCAACCAGTATTCTCAAAATCAGTCCAAAATTTGTTGCTGGATTTTTTTAAAATAAAATTGAGCCCAGTTTTTCTATACAAAGCTCTAAATCCCCTGTATAGTCATATAGTAAAATTCTGTCTTTCTACAGCCACCACAAGAGGGAGCAGTGGAGAGTGTCCAAAACTCTCAATAGGGACCATGAATTAGCCACCATTTGTGCAGATAGCTCATGGACCCCAAATACGGTCTTGTGCATGAGACCCTATATTGTTCTATTATACATATTAAATATTTTCCCCCAGTCTTTCTCTTCCTACTTTAACCCTCCATCCTCCCTTAGGTTTGAAAAATGCAATAAAGATTTTTTTTGTATATACAGGCAGTCCCCGGGTTACATACAAGATAGGGTCTGGAGGTTTGTTCTTAAGTTGAATTTGTATGTAAGTCGAAACTGTATATTTTATAATGGAAGTTCTAGACAATTTTTTTTGTTTTGCCCCAGTGACAATCGGAGTTTCAAAATTTTTGGTGTAATTGGACCAAGAATTATCAATAAAGCTTCATTACAGACAGCAGATCATTGCAGTCTGGGACTATAGTAAAGCATCCAGAGAGCTTCACCAGAGGTCACAGTGGGCAGAGGGGTCCGTCTGTAACTATGGGTTGTCTGTAAGTCGGGTGTCCTTAAGTAGGGGACCGCCTGTACTGTATACATAAAATGTAAAAAGAAATGTACTAAGTAATCATAAAATAAAAGTGATGTCGAAAAAAAATATAGAAACACTGTATAGGTAAAGTAGCAAAATAAATAGCGAAGGAAGAGTTAAGACAAAATGAAAGGTGGGTGTAAGACAGAGCGACAACTTTTAGCAGCGGGAAAGATAAGAAAGAGAGCGATGCTCAAACGTTGCTCCAGGTTGTGCAGAATCAGCATGGAAAGGGTTAAGCATTGTTTTCTTTCCTCCATCTTTTCTTACTCCTCTGATAAGGGACAAGGTTCATGAGATTCGAAAAATGATTATGAATAGGGACAGAGAATTGACGCGGCTTCTTTTAAACCTTTGGTTTGCGGAACGCCAGCGCATGAGCGATTTTTTTTAAAGATCGGCTATTGAGCTTCAACATAAACAGCATTACCAGACGGGAGATAATGGGGCCAGTAAATCTCCGAGCCTTTCCTCCTGGTATAGGGCAGAGGCCATCAACAGGTCTTAAATAATACACTGGTGCCGCTGCTTGTTGCGGTGGGGATTATTATGGGGACGTTAGATTCGCCGCTGTAGATTTAGTGACAATATCTACGAATAGACTTTTTATTTGTTTCTTCTTTTTTTTCATTTATTTTTATTCCAGGACCATCAAAAGTCGTCTCCTTGATTTTTTATTTTCTTAGATCAGCCACTGCTATTTTCTATTGAATAGAAACAGGATCTAAAAATATCCAACTTCTCATGAACGTCTCTACTTATCAGCTTTACCAAAGTCCAAATTGTGTTAGAAAACAGGAGTAGCAGGAGTAAAAATGCAGGTGTCTATGTCTCAATTTTCATCAAACGTTGTAGTAATCTTGAGTCCAGTGTCTGGACATTAAGAGGAACACTTGTTTAGGTCACTATGTGACTTTGTTATCTTGAGTTCCCATTTTCTTTGGAATAGTGTTGATTGGACATGAACTGCAAAGTTCGGGTTAGTACAGAACTTTGCCAATACAAATCCCATGGAGTTGGTCACCAACTTCATTAGAAGTTCGGGTTTGGCTCATCCTCCCCCCCCCGCCGGTTGGGCCCCCTATCGGTGATGGCACCGATGGCGAGCGATAACTGTTTAAATGCCACTGATAAAGTCACCAGTGGAATTTAAATAATTGGAGAGCGAGGGGGGCTCCTCCATTTTGGAGCAGATGGATGCTTCCTGATGCCATTACTGGGAGCAACAACCTTCCCCATAATGGATGTGCACCAGAGCAGGTTTTTAATACTTCAATGGCTCCGCTTATCACTACTCTGGAAATTTCAAGTTGTCTCGCAACAGGTGAGAGAGGACACAGTTGCTGTGACTCACTTGTCCCCCTTCCCTATGAATAGACTTCTATGTAATCTGACATCTCAGTAAATGTCTGTTCATCTTACTAGAATTAAATCAGCAGAAACTGTAGAATGAAACTCATTGGGGGGCCATTTACAAAGGGCCTGAATCGCTATCTTTCGTCGGGTCTTCCAAATGTTACCGATTTGCACAGTTTTTCCCTGAATTGCCCCGGGTTTTTGCCGCACGCGATCGGATTGTGGCACATCGGCGCCGGCATGCATGTGGCGGAAATTGGGGGGAGTGGCCGTCGGAAAACTCGACGGATTCGGAAAAACTGTGGAATTTTTTTAAAAATAGGGGGGCGCTTGACACGCGCTTACCTGCACCCGAGATAGGACGGTGAACTCCGGCGAACTCTGGCGGACTTCAGCGCAGCAGCGACACCTAGTGGACATCTGGATGCCGCTGAATCGCGACAGGACCGGGTAAGTAAATGTGCCCCATTATAATAAGAAGCATGGGGGGAGTTGATAAAAGTCAAAATAAATGGAAAAGAAAGCACCTTCCCCTGATTAGAAATTTTTTCTTTACGTCACTTTAGCCACCTTGGTCCCATGGGTATGACAAACTATCCAACTATTTTATGCCATATTTGTAGAATTGAGATATCATTATCTAGAATACACAAATGGCTCCACATTAGGCTCCCACGTATTGAAAGATCTGAATTAAAGCGGAGCTGTCACCCGAATAATCTATCTAGGAGCACTTACTAAAGTAAGCAGCTCCCTAGCCCGGGTGTAGCAGTGTAAAATTGCTTGCTCTATTGGAACATACCAATAAAGCTAGTAAACATTACACTATGTAGCCCTCAGAACGCCGGACCAAGCTTACAGGGGTCCAGCGTATTCATGAGAGGGCGGGCGGTCTGGGGGAGAAGCTAAGGCGAGGGGAGCGCCTCTGCCAGCCCCCTCATGCATACGCCGGACCGCTGTAAGCTTGGTCTGGCGTTCTGAGGGCTACATAGTGTAATGTTTATTAGCTTTATCGTAAGGGTATGATAAAGCTAGCAATTTAACACTACGACACCTGAAGTAGCGATAAATAGATTATTCGGGTGACAGGTCCTCTTTAAGATGATCTACTTCCAGCATTGTAGAATATTGTATGAACGATCAGACCCTCAGGAGGTTTCGAATTGTTCTATAACATGAAAGCCTTTCGTGCGACCCATATATAAAAGTAAAACATATTTTAAAAATTATTAAAATTTAAAAACCAAACAAAAATTCAGCTAGTAAATAAACATGATCATGACATGTAAGTCATCCCCTGCATTCCAAAACACCCAATCTATAGAAATATAAGAATGATTATTCCCCGTTGTTAACAGTGTAACGAAAAAATATTGCCATTATCCCCAATAAACATTGATCGAAAGGTCTTACAGTCCCCCAAATTTTGTCAATGAAAATTTCAGCTGGTCCTGTAAAAAAGAGCTCTATCTTAGTTCTATCCACCATGAAAGTATGAAAAAGTTTTGAGTGTCAGAAACCTACGTAAAACCTATATAGTATTTGGTATCTACGTGATCATACTGACCCAAAAAATAGGGCCACATTCACACGCCTGTGTATTCGCCCGGAGCAGATCCTGGGTGTGGCACACAGCCGGTTGGAGGAATGAGGGGGAGTGAGCGGGTGCCATAGATTTTTACTGTGTCCTTGATGTGGCCGAAATTTGTGCCGCCAGATCAAGGCCAACAATTACAGCTGTGTGAATGTGAATGTGGCCCTAGGGGAAAGTACATAAAATCCCAAAAAAGCAAGGCCAGTAAGAATATGGTGCTGCAAACAGCAGAGTTAAATATAATATGCAAGTAGAATTAGTGCAATTAGTAAAGTCCAATATGTACAGAATGATATAAGCCATGCTGGCAGTAAGGGGACTGTCACATGAAGATATGTAAAGACGAATGCAGGTAAAACTGCAAGAATGGAGGGGAAGGGGTTAAGTGGAAGAAAAGTGACAGAAATGTGGGTGTAAGACAAACTCAAGACAGATAACATTCTGCAAGGGAATACAAAGAAGAGAAGCCGAAGAGCTCAATTTAACATTTCACCAGGTTGCATTTCAGAACGGTACACTATATTATATGTGCAGTATCTGGGCATCTGTCTGGGGGTGGTATTTGGGCACCATGTTGTATAAATAGGCACTTTATGTTATGGTTATTTGCACACTGTTTGACAGTTCACCATATGATGGGAGGGGGACGCCTACAGAAAGCACTGTGTACACGGCACCATCCCACGTACCGTGGCTGGAGTCTGATCAGCGCTACTTATTTCCATCTAATCATTAGGTTCTAACAGAAAGTTTATACTGTGAATTATATTTCATATAGCCCGTACTGACATGAAATCAGTACTGTATTTGTATCAGTGTGATTGTATGCATCAACATTACATTTTGTAACAAATTTGATCAGTTAAAAATGATTCTTTCTCAGTTTATTAATATAGCACACACAGATACCGCAGCGATGCACAGAGTTTGCCAAATCAGTCCCTGTCCCCAATGGGGCTCACAATCTAATCAACCTACCAGTATGTTTTGGAGTGTGGGAGGAAACCGGAGGACCCGGAGGAAACCCATGCAAACATGGAGAGAACATACAAACTCTTTAGGCTTTAGGCTTTAACGCTAACCACTAAGCCATCATGCCACCCTTGTACATTTACAATTCTTATATTATAGCCAAAGGAGGTCCTTGGTTTGCAAAAAATGGGGAATATTTTGTTTATTTCAGAATCGTACTAATGGACTAATTCTCCCATTGAAATGAATGGGTCTGTATAAACAAAGGAGCCCTCATGGGAAGGTCCCAGCCAATTTATGCCCTGGACCCTAATTGTTACAGAAGAATGTTTGTACTTCTGTACTTTTCACCTTATGGTGTTGGTTCGGTTGGTACAACACTCTTAGTGCACATGAATATAGTTTTATAGATGCTTTCCAAATGGGATATCCTTCTTCAGTTCATTGCATGGCAGATGATGTCGCTAAAAGTTGTCTTCTCTTTTGTTGATACTTCTATTAATCCACCAGACAACAGCACTGTTGATAAATTCTCACGGTTAGAATATGCCAAAAGACGTTGACATTCGAGGTTATAAATGGATTGAAAAGAATCATTCAGCAAAGTAGAATATTAAAAATTAAACAATGAGGAAAACTTGTGATCTTTAAAGACCCAATATCTATCATTGAGGAGATGAGTGAGGGATCAGATTACAGTTGCCCATAGAAGTCTATGAGGAAAGTTGGAGAAGCTGTTTTAGCCAACATTGAATTTTCTTTTTCACTCTAGTGTATCTTCCACATAAAGAGAACATGTCATGCAAATTAACTTACTCAAAATAAAGACTTCATTCAAAACTATATTCAAAAGGCATCGCCCTTATCCCCTAATGCATCACTTCCATGGCTGCGTTGCTACAAAATTAAGTTTGTAATTTTATATGCAACTCACCTGATGTGAGTCCAATCACATTAAGTGCATATTAAATTTTACTTGTATTCCTACTGATTGACATGTGTTATTCTGCTGTATGGAGAGAGAGAGAGCTATTTTACATCATTGGACATCAGTCATGTGGCTAGGGTGACATCATCTAAGGTCCTGTTACATTTGCAACATCAACCCTATGTATGTATCTGATCTCATGAAATCACATCATGGACTTTTAATCCTTCCATGGAAGCATGCTGTGATTTCATGTGATCAGATACATACATGGGGGAGATGTTGCAAAGATACATTAAAAAAAAGGCTAAAAGAAGATTTTAAAAGATTGCATTTCACACTCTATGGCTGTTATTTTATAAATGACCCCTGGTGTGAACTGGTCTCAGGAAGAATGCAAGTTAAACCCAGCCTATGAACTGATATCTCACTCTGGACATGGTGGCGGTCCTGGTGACAGACAGTGACAAATAAATACAGGTGTAAAAATGGACAAAGGAGGAAAGTGATTCAATAGGATATCAATAAACCTATAGATGTGTTAGGAGAGAGAGACAGAGAATCAGTAAGAGAAAACGAAGAGATAACGCTGTGTCTATTCATTACTTGCCACTGTTACTAATGAAAAATCTCACAAGTCACATTCTGCCTCGCCGCCTGCTATGGATGTTCCTCTCCGGGAGATTTACTTCTTCTATACCACTGTGCCAGTAATCTTAAAATAGCATTAAGGATGTGTTTGCACATGTGTGGGTCTTTTTGGGTCTCATTAGGTTGGGGACGCAGCATGCTGCAGCAGTGGCCAGCAAATGACACTCCCAACATACAAGGAAATGATCTGTAAATGTTTTCTTTTCATTATTCTTCACATTAAAATTTAAAAAAATAGCGTTTAACCTGATTAACAATCTCACCTAGAATAACAACACAATGGGGCACATTTACTTACCCATCCAGAGGAGTTCACCAAAAATGCATTGTCTGACGATAATGCATTGTGCCGCAATTCACTAAGATCATGCGCCCGGTATCCTGCATGTGTCGCTTCCCGCTCAGGTCCGACAGAGTTCACCTTCTTCTTCCTGGTGCATGTAAGTGCTTGTCTTGCGACACAATTTGAAATTTAAATGCCGCGCTCATTCCGAATCAGTTGGCACCCCCCCCCCGCCGATTTCTGTCGCATGGAAGCCAGCACAGCTGCACCACAATCCGTTCTCGTGCAACACAATCCCAGCGCAAACCCCTGTTAAAAAGCCGTCAAAGCTGCCCAAATCCCGAAAACCGTGAACAGTCCGGCGAAAGTGCGATCCGCGACCCTTAGTAAATAAGCACCGATCTATGTATAAAGAACATTTACAACATGGTGTAAGGAGCCCCTGTCACTGAGGAACATCCTGGTTTAAAAAATAGAAATGGAATATTTATCCTTGAGTGGTCCTCCATTGGCGTTTTTGACCTTGGAAAAAAATGGCGGCTTATTTTTAAAAAAAAATTCAAAAACTCATATTTCCTCTTGTTGATACCAAAGTCCCCACTGAATGTTACTTCCCGAGTAAGGGGAAATGCCTTCTCATCCAATCACTGGCCCTGTTAGATGAAGATGCAATGAAGATGTGCATCTGCTTTTTTTTTTCTTTCTTAAGGTTTTATCTAATTTTTTTGTAACTCTGAATAGGAACCAATACAGCTCACACTCTTCCCTCAGACCTCTAAATAGAAATTGTACCCAAAGACATGGGGACATCTCCTGCAAAGCTTCCCATCATGTCAAGCATCATAAAAGCCTATATCTTAAAGAAGGGAATATGTGCAACAGTCACATTGTTTACATCACATTAACATAGAATATAATACAATCATTACATCACTACTGACAATATATGTCACAGCTTATCTCCTCCCCCTCCCTGTACAATGACCTCTATATAGATAACACTGACCCATCATTAGATCACTACTGACAATAGATGATGTCACAGCTTATCTCTCCCCCTCCTGTACAATGCCTCTATATAGATAACACTGACCCATCATTACATCACTACTGACAATAGATGATGTCACAGCTTATCTCCTCCCCCTCCCTGTTCAATGACCTTTATATAGATAACACTGACCCATCATTACATCACTACTGACAATAGATGATGTCACAGCTTATCTACTCCCCCCCTGTACAATGACCTCTATAGATAAACACTGACCCATCATTACATTACTACTGACAATAGATGATGTCACAGCTTATCCCTCCCCTCCCTGTACATGACCTCATATAGATAACACTGACCCATCATTACATCACTACTGACAATAGATGATGTCACAGCTTATCTCCTCCCCCCCCTGTTCAATGACCTTATATAGATAACACTGACCCATCATTACATCACTACTGACAATAGATGATGTACACAGCTTATCTCTCCCCTCCCCTGTACAATGACCTCTATATAGATAACACTGACCCATCATTACATCATACTGACAATAGATGATGTCACAGCTTATCTCCTCCCCCTCCCTGTACATGACCTCTATATAGATAACACTGACCATCATTACATCACTAACTGACAATATAGATTCACAGCTTATCCCTCCCTCCTCCTGGACAATGTCCTCTATATAGAAACACTGACCCATCATTACATCACTACTGACAATAGATGATGTCACAGCTTATCTTCTCCCCCTCTGTACAATGTCCTCTATATAGATAAACTGACCCATCCATCACTACAGACAATAGATGATGTCACAGCTTATCTCCTCCCCTCCTGTTACAATGTCCTCTATATAGATAAACACTGACCCTCATTACATCCCTACTGACAATAGATGAGTCACAGCTTATCTCCTCCCCTCCCTGTACAATGACCTCTATATAGATACACTGACCCATCATACATCACTACTGACAATATATGATGTCACAGACTTATCTCCCCCCCTCCCTGGACAATGTCCTCTATATAGATAACACTGACCCATCATTACATCACTACTGACAATAGATGATGTCACAGCTTATCTCCTCCCCCTCCTGTACAATGTCCTCTATTAGATAACACTGACCCATCCTTACATCACTACTGACAATAGATGATGTCACAGCTTTCTCCTCCCCTCCTGTACAATGTCCTCTATATAGATAACACTGACCCTTCATGCATCACTACTGACATAGATGATGTCACAGCTTATATCCTCCCCCTCCTGTACAATGACCTCTATATAGATAACACTGACCCTTCATTACATCACTACTGACAATAGATGATGTCACAGCTTATCTCCCCCCCCTCCGCTACAATGACCTCTATATAGATAACACTGACCCTCATTACATCACTACTGACAATAGATGATTGTCACAGCTTATCCTCCCCCTCCTGTACAATGACCTCTATATAGATAACACTGACCCTTCATTACATCACTACTGACAATAGATGATGTCACAGCTTATCTCCTCCCCACCCTGTACAATGACCTCTATATAGATAACACTGACCATCATTACATCACTACTGACATAGATGATGTCACAGCTTATCTCCTCCCCCTCCCTGTACAATGACCTCTATATGATAACACTGACCCATCATTACATTCACTACTGACAATAATGATGTCACAGCTTATCCCCTCCCCCTCCCTGGACAATGTCTATATAGATAACACTGACCCATCATTACATCACTACTGACAATAGATGATGTCACAGCTTAATCTCCTCTCCCCTGTACAATGTCCTCTATATAGATAACACTGACCCATCATTACATCACTATTGAATAGATGATGTCACAGGCTTATCTCCTCCCCTCCTGTACAATGTCCTCTATATAGATAACACTGACCCTTCATTAACATCCCTATGACAATAGATGATGTCACAGCTTATCTCCTCCCCCCCCCTGTACAATGACCTCTATATAGATAACACTGACCCATCATTACATCACTACTGACAATAGATGATGTCACAGCTTATCTCCTCCCCCTCCCTGCACAATGACCTCTATATAGATAACACTGACCCATCATTACATCCCTACTGACAATAGATGATGTCATAGCTTATCTCCTCCCCACTCCCTGTACAATGACCTCTATATAGATAACACTAACCCATCATTACATCACTACAGACAATAAATGATGTCACGGCTTATCTCCTCCCCCTCCCTGTAAAACAACATCTATATAGATAACACTGACCCATCATTACATCACTACTGACAATAGATGATGTCACAGCTTATCTCCCCCCCTCCCTGTACAATGACCTCTATATAGATAACACTGACCTATTATTACATCACTACTGACAATAGATGATGTCACAGCTTATCTCCTCCTCCTCCCTTGTACAAGATCTCTTATAAGATAACAACTGATCCATCAGTTACATCACTAACGACAATATAGAGTTCACAGCTTCATCCTCCCCCTCCCTGGACAATGTCCTCTATATAGATAACACTGACCCATCATTACATCACTACTGACAATAGATGATGTCACAGCTTATCCTGCCCCTCTGTACAATGTCCTCTATAATAGATAACACTGACCCATCCTTACATCACTACTGACAATAGATGATGTCACCAGCTTATCTCCTCCCCCTCCTGTACAATGTCCTCTAATATAGATAACACTGACTTCATTACATCCCTACTGACAATAGATGATGTCACAGCTTATCTCCTCCCCCTCCCTGTACAATGACCTCTATATAGATAACACTGACCCATCAGTACATCACTACTGACAATATATGATGTCACAGCTTATCCCCTCCCCCTCCCTGGACAATGTCCTCTATATAGATAACACTGACCCATCATTACATCACTACTGACAATAGATGATGTACAGCTTATCTCCTCCCCCTCCTGTACAATGTCCCTATAATAGATAACATGACCCATCCTTACATCACTACTGACAATAGAGATGATGTCACAGCTTATCTCCTCCCCCTCCTGTACAATGTCCTCTATATAGATAACACTGCCTTCATTGCATCACTACTGACAATAGATTGATGTCACAGCTTATTCTCCTCCCTCTGCTACAATGACCTCTATATAGATAAATCAAGACCCTTCATTACATCACACTGCAATAGATGATGTCACAGCCTTATCCTCGCCCTCCTGTACAAATGACCTCTATAAGAGATAACACTGACCCCTTCATTACCTATACTGACATGATGAAGATCCACAGCCTACTCCTCCCCCTCCTGTACCATGACCTCTTATAGATAACACTGACCCATCATTACATCACTACTGACACAATAGATTGATGTCACAGCTTATCTCCTCCCCACTGTACAATGACCTCTATATAGATAACACTGGAACCCATCATACATTCACTACTGACAATAGATGATGACACAGATTATCTCCTCCCCTCCCTGTACAATGACCTCTATATAGATAACACTGACCCATCATTACATCACTACTGACAATATATGATGTCACAGCTTATCCCTCCCCTCCCTGGACAAGTGTCCTCTATATAGATAACACTGACCCATCATTACATCACTATGACAATAGATGATGTCACAGCTTATCTCTCCCCTCCTGTACAAGTCTCATATAATAACACGACCCATCATTACATCACTACTGACAATAGATGATGCACAGCTATCCTCTCCCCCCTGTACAATGTCCTCTATATAGATAAACACTGACCCTTCATTACATCCCTACTGAACAATAGATGATGTCACAGCTTATCTTCTCCCCTCCCTGTACAATGACCTCTATATAGATAACACTGACCTCATTACATCACTACTGACAATAATGATGTCCACAGCTATCCCCTCCCCCTCCGGACAATGTCCTTATATAGATAACACTGACCAATCATTACATCATACTACACATAGATGATGTCACAGCTTATCTCTCCCCTCCTGTACAATGACCTCTATAGATAACAATGACCATCCTTACATCCTACTGAAAATAGATGATGTCACAGCTTATCTCCTCCCCCTCCTGTAAAAGACTCTATATAGATAACACTGACCATCATTACATCACTACTGACAATAGATGATGTCACAGTTATCTCCTCCCCTCCTGTACAATGACTCTATATAGATAACACTGACCCTATTATCTCACTACTGACAATAGATGATTGTCACAGCTTATCCTCTCCCTCCCTGTACAATGACCTCTATAGATAACACTGACCATCATTACATCACTACTGACAATAGATGATGTCACAGCTTATCTCCTCCCCTCCTGTACAATGACTCTATAGATAACACTGCCCCTCATTACATCACTACTGACAATAGATGATGTCACAGCTTATCTACTCCCCCCCTGTACAATGACCTCTATATAGATAACACTGACCCATCATTACATCACTACTGACAATAGATGATGTCACAGCTTATCTCCTCCCCTCCCTGTACAATGACCTCTATATAGATAACACTGACCCATCATTACATCACTACTGACAATAGATGATGTCACAGCTTGTCTTGTCATACCATGGCAGTATATACTTTTTTATACAGTTCTCCACTTCTGTCTATGTCTATGTTTTGGCCTGGTCACATCGGGTTAGGTCCAGTAAGTGCAGTACTTATCACCAAGCACATAAATATGGCCCTCATAGAGCAGAAGGCATTATATCCAGGATAATGGACATTTTTGATATTTTGTTCTATAATGGCTATCGTCTTCCGTAAAATATTTGAAAAGCATAGCTTTCTATTCAGGGGCCGTGCATTGAGATCAGTGAAGGGTTCAGCTAGTGCATTAGGCCAACAAGCCGCAGCAGGAAGGTTTATTATATAAAATCTCTAATGTTCAGTATAATATTCTCAGTTAGATACTTATACCAGGTATTACTGCTTATAAAAACAAACTCTATGCACTGTATTTCAGTCAATTATCCTAAAAGAAGCAGCAGATACCTGTATAACTCAATCGGGTCCCAAGCGGTGCCTTAGCGAAGGCTTTCGACAAATTGCGCAAACCTCATACGAGAGATTTCCCAATCCTTAAGGATTTTAATGGATTTTTCTCTGCGAGACATAAATACGTGAGATGTGCCATCCATTGTCCCAAAATGCATTCAAAAGGCTGATTTTATAAATTATTTTTCCCAATGAGAGCAAAGCGGAGGAAGGTAAGGACGAGGAAGGTGAGTGAGGCATGATACATTGCCGACCGTAAGGAAGGTGTGAGAGCTTGAGATAACCAGAAGGAAAATTACCGGCAGTTACAGAAGTGTGAGCAGAGGAACGGCAAGGAGAAAGAGAGGTAATGAAAAGTACGGCACAAAAAAAAACCTCCAACTGTATAGAACATAAGGATGAAGGATCGGTATGGGCAGAGGACCTGGAATCTGCAGAGAAATGCTGGAAGTATTGAGAAAAAGCAACAATTTAATAAGACTGGATGAAAGGAGAAAAGCACAAAGACAAAGAACAGAAAAAGTAAATGAAAGAAACTGCGAAAAGAAATTCCCTAAAGGATTGTATGATCAAGAGTGTACCAGTAATTGCAGATATTAAAACTGAGTATATAGGTTTAAGCAAGCCCTGATGCTGCCCTGAAAAGTCTCTTGCAAGGGCGTAACTAGGAGCGGCAGGGCCCCATAGCAGACTTCTGAATGGGGCCCCTTCCTGCTTAAAAATATACATATTACACACATATATACACATCCATTTATATACCTACATACATAAGCATACAGTTCTTTATTCATACACACATTTCTACACTTACACACATACATACACCTATAGAGCATATACACACATTTCTACACTCTTACACACATACATACACCTATAGAGCATATACAAACACATTTATATACCTATATACATAAACATACAGTTCTTTAATCATACACATGCGGACATTTACAAAAAATAGCCTGTGATACTCCTAGTGTGTACACCGGTCTAGTGTTATGGGCTCTCACTACCCATCCAGCAACGTCTTTAAACAGATGATCAGACCATAAATATGCAATCAAATGGAGAATGAAGAAAATCCTAAATAATATGTGTAATGTTCTTTATTTTATATCCAATGTAAGATTAGGTCCAAATAGACCTTAAAGGGATTGTCTGAAATTTGAAAAACATGAGTGCTAATTCCAAAAAAACCCTTCTCTCCTGACCATGGTTTGTGCCAGTGTAACTCAGCTGTACAGAAATGAATGTAGCTTAGTTCCATTAGCAGACACTACCCTTGGTCAGGAGAGGAGCTGTTTTTGGAAGAAAGCAACCATTTTTTTCAACCTCCGGATAACCCCTTTAAGTGCTTTTTTTATAATGGGTTTGCATTTTGAATTATAACATTGAATATAAGATTGATTGGAATGACACTATTTTTCATTAATATCTAATGATTGGACAAATCCTTTAACACAGTTGCCTGAGATGTGAGTGGGGTTTATGTTCTGTACTTAAGGTTTGTTATTAGTGAATACCTTCGTCAATTTGTAGATCAGATACAAATCTTGCTATTTTCAGGCATCAAACTGAATCCTAATATTTTCTTATTGCTTTTTTTGTAATTCTGTTCTAACATTTTCAAAGAAAATTAAATGTTTTCCTTTATATTCCTGTAAATTGGGTGTTTCTGATGGTAAATGACATCATTTTTCTTCAGTAAGTCGCTCTTCCATCAAGTGGGTATTGATTTTGGTGGAGAAAATCGCATAGTATTGCCAGTTGTAGTGTTGTTAGAATTAACATTCCTATCTGCTTGGCTTTTCTATCCAGTAAAAATAGATTCCATTAAAGAACAAACATTTATTACCTCTCCTTTTGATTAATTCGTAATAACCTGGTACCTGACCAACTGGAGCCAGAATTGGTCACCATCTATAGGAGATCTCGACCATTTTCCCCAATGTCAGAGAAGTGAAAAGAGTACTGTATATACTCGAGTATAAGTCGACCCGAGTATAAGAAGAGGTACCTAATTTTAACACAAAAACTGGGTAAAACTTTTGACTTGAGTATAAGGCCGAGGGTGGGAAATGCATTGGTCACAGCCTCCCAGTATATAACCAGGAAGTCCCCAGTAGTATATAGCCAGCCCCCTGTAGTATATAGCCTGCCATCCCCCAGTAGTATATAGCCTGCCAGCCCCCTGTAGTATATAGCCTACCAGCCCCTCTAGTATATAGCCTGCTATCCCCTCTAGTACATAGCCTGCCAGCCCATCTAGTATATAGCCTGCCAGCCCCCTGTAGTATATAGCCTGCCAGCCCCCTAGTATATAGCCTAGTATATTTAACACTGTAATCATCTTTCCAACGTTGCCGATGTAATTATTTTTGAGCAGCCGGCATCGTGAGGGAACCCGAAGAGGAGTGGAACAACCTGAAGAAGAGCCAAAGAGGAGCGAGTCCGCCGAGTTAGGGTTTTTCAGCACAAATTTTGTGCTGAAAATCTCGCCGTATACTCGAGTATATATGTTAGTTCTCATGTATTGTAGTTCCATTTACATAGGGGGCTCAACCAGGTGTGAACCAGCCATGAGGCAAGTTGAGCCACTTGCCTCAGGCAGCAAGGTAGTGGGTAGCATCGTCGCCGGAGTAATCTGCTAAAAAGCATGCCACTTAAGTGTCCCTCTTTACACCTGATGTCAGCATGCATGGAGAAAACAATACAAAAATAACCCGACACGTTACTATTGGATGGGGCAGAGAGGGCACCATTCCATAGTTTTCCTCAGGCAGCAGAAAGTTTAGGCTCACCCCAAAGCACCGGAAAATATAGCATCCATTATGCTTCCAATTTATTCCACTATAAACTAATATGTGAAGGATCCATTAAGTTTCTGTAAGTTTTTTTCCAAGTCAACCGAAACTTGATGCACTGAAATCTACAGTAATAGAAGTCAACTTTTACCAGTGAAATCAATGGTTAACAGAAATTGCTCTGTTTGTTTTACAAGAAAAATACATGTCAGAAATGCAACAAAGTTATGTACAAACACGGAAAAAAGTTTGAAAATATTTAGGTGTAAAGTATAATATGAGTATATAATGTATCCAGCATCTATAATGTCTGTAGTTGAAGCTAATGCTACAAAGACATTTCCCTCGGTTGATACATTTCAGGAGTTATTTTGGTTCATACCATTTTCATATCTTTGCTCTTTATAACTAAATACCAACTTAAAAGCATTTGTGACAAAGACTGCGCTGATAAAAGGCACGTCAAAGGAAAAGTTCACATAATAGCAGCTCTCGGTTATTTTTGAAGAACTTCTTCCCTGAAATGAATGTATATGATTATAAAACACTCTCAAAACCAATTCTATAACATCCGTGGGAAGGCTCACATAATGCAACAATGATTCTAGCAGACAGGAGACAACACCAAAAAAACACTTTCATCACCTAAGAGGCGAAAGCAGGGCATTATGGGTTAAAATTATAACTAAATCACTGTCTGTTGTACAAACATCATCATTTATCAATATAAATCTCATTATGATCAGGTCAGAACTCCTGCAGGTTCTAGTTGAGGAATATGAGTTTTCTTGAGTACTACAGCCAGGTGGATGCGATGCAGAGGGCTGCTTCATACTAGCCAGTAGCCTCTCTGAGCTGGGATTGTGTGTGCACATGCTATTGTGAGCGTGCTGGGGCAGTGTCCAGTAACTGCATGTGTTCAATTTCCTCCCTTATGCAGGTGCCTGTTAGGCGAGCATTGTGGCTCTTAGTTATCCATATACTCTACTGTGGTTTTGCTGTGATTCTAAATATTTACTTGTACTATTTGACCATTCTACTGGCTTATGATTTTGTACCTTGTTGCCATCTTGGTGTTGACCTGACCTTGCTTTTTGCCTGTCTTTCTTGATTCTTTGTCTTACTGTTCTGTGCACAAACCAGGGAAGGGACCATCTCCCAGTTGTGAGGTTTAGCTTAGGGCTATCAAGTAGGCAGGCACACAGATCATGGGAAGCGCAGGGCTCTCACTTCCATCCCTGTCTTAAATATTCTGCCGAAGCAAGTTGTGATGATGTGATGTATTTGCAAATTTTCCAGAATCCCCAGTATGGCAGCTTGGACCTTGTACCAGCAGGGTCAGTTGTAGTTGCAGAAAATTGTTCATTTGATGGGGTTGTGCACTTGAAGAATAATTCTTTGTATGAAGTTTTGCTGCCACATACTAACCAAATCACCATCTGTGACTGGTAATCATAGAGGTATTTGTGCTGGTTAGTAGTCTCTGGGAAAGATTGTAATAGTACCGGACAGGAGGAAGTGATTTGCCGTCAATTTTGGGTCAATTTTGGAAAATTGACCCAAAAAGTTGCAAATCCATACCTGCTCTTGGTGGGCCTAGGAAAGCTATTTGAGACTTTTTGGCCTCTTTGCGACTTTTGGTCAAAAAAGTTGCAAAATACACTGTAAGGACATCTACTACCTGTGTGTTGATGGTAGATGTGTCCTAATAAGTAGTTCAAATGTTCCTCAGGACTTCTTTTATAACTTATTATAACTCTATGTGCCACAAATGGCCCTGGGGTGCTCAGGCTACTTCACCTGTGCGCCTCAGGGAGCCTCGTATTTTAAATTTATTCACTACCCTTGTAGCGCTAGTTGTCCCTATCTATGAGCTGTGGGGGAAGGGGGACCGCTGGCACTACAGGGGGGGGAGCATGCATTAAAATGTAGGTTCCCTTGGGTGACGTAGCATGAGCACCCCTGGGTAATTTGCATAACTGCGGGATATAGAGTTATAATAACCAGTACACATTTACCACCAGTAAACTCAAAGATGTCATCTAAGATCCACGAAAAAAGTAAGAAAGAGCCGGGGCACATCCAGGTAAAATCCAAAATAATGTTCTTTATTGGGTATACATTAAAAAACGCACACTGCTGGTGTGCATGGTCGGTGTAGATACGAGATACTTACGCGTTTCGGCTTGGCTTCAAGCCTTAGTCATGGTATGTCCTTTAAATCCTTAACTCAGGCAAAACTCCTAAGACACATCTGACCAGCAGAAACATAGAAGAAGAATAAAAGGCAGGGGTGCAAAGCCAAAACAAACACATGTGCCCCATAAACTATATGTCATAGAATATTACAAATCCTGTTGGTCTGAAAAGCTTGTCACATCTTGTAGAAATTGTTGCAAATGATGAACCATGGTAAAAATAGTCTCACTCATATTTCCTGAGTCATATTCAATGCCACGAACTACAAAGGTAACGATAATCACCTCTGCCCTCCCATACTTGGTGAATACCCTATCCGTATTACTCTGCTATAATAAACCCCCAAATCTCCAGTAAATAACTCTGTGTGCAATTGTTGTGTTCTTTATTTTGCTTTGATCCCGTAGATTTACACAAGATTAGCTTTCTGCATCTTGATACATTTGCCCTTAGGAGACAGATATTGCAAGAAAGTAACAAGTTGGGCTCAAAGAAATCAAAATAAGCCGAGAAATGTGCAGAAATTCAGGGAGGGACGAGGCTGAAAATATCCCCAGTCTCTCAGACCCTGTTACTGTTTGTTTATAACATCCGTTGGGAATGTGAGTGGAATACAGATGCGCCATCCGATTTTCCGACTCTCTTTAAAGCTGTGAATTGTCAGGTGTTTGCTGCGGCACCGCTGTGCCTTTATTAAATAGCTTTCTGCCATGGATGTCCTTGCCCAGACTTGTGCCTGCTCCTTTACTTTGTCAGGAAATGCAGGGAACAAACTGCTCAATTACCACATATATACTGATCTCTATATAACACTATTAATGTACACTGTGTTCTAGAGAGGTATCAGGAGGATCTCACGGTAAATGAAGGGGAAGTTAGACTGAAAATGGCACAAATAAATGGAAAATGTTATTTTCTGGGTAAGGCAGTGGAGGGAAGACCCTTCTACCTTCCAGTCTGATCTGCTTTGTTCCTATGAATGTGTAATTATTAATAAAGGTAAATGATATTCAGCCAGAAATATCATCTGTATATAATGCTATTTACTATCCAGGTGTCATAGAACATGCATATGTATGGGGGCAGCTCCTTAAAGGGAGGATAGAGTGTTCTTCATTCTACTCTCATGAATACTCTACATGTCACTTATCAAAGAGCTAGTTGTGTGTTTGTTTTTTTTTTGCAGATGTTAAACTGAATTTTCTTATATACTGTCTGTATCTATTCCTCACTGTTTTCTAGATCTCTGCTTGCTGTTATTCTACAGGAAGCTTCATTGTTTACTTCCTGTGGATAGAAATCTGTCTCTAACCATGTGATGTCATATAAGTGCACAGCTTATCATATTCCCGGTTCATGTGATGTCACACAGGTGCACGGCTCGTTATATCCCTGGTCATGTGATGTCACACAGGTGCACGGCTTGTTATATTCCTGGTCATGTGATGTTTCACAGGTGCACAGCTTGTTATAGCCCTGGTCATGTGTGTGATGTCACACAGGTGCACGGCTCGTTATATTCCTGGTCATGTGATGTCACACAGGTTTATGGTTCATTATATTCCTGGTTATGTGATGTCACACAGGTGCATGGCTCATTATATTCCCGATTCATGTGATGTCACACAGGTTTACGGCTTGTTATATGCCTATTCATGTGATGTCACACAGGTGCACGGCTCGTTATATTACTTGGTCATGTGATGTCACACAGGTGCACGGCTCGTTATATTCCTGATTCATGTGATGTCACACAGGTGCACGGCTCGTTATATTCCTGGTCATGTGATGTCACACAGGTGCACAGCTCGTTAATCCCTGGTCATGTGATGTCACACAGCTGCACGGCTAGTTATATCTGTGGTCATATGATGTCACACAGGTGCACGTCTCATTATGTTTCTGGTCATGTGATGTCACACAGGTTTACGGCTCGTTATATTCTGGTCATGTGATGTCACACAGGTGCATGGCTCATTCTTACAGATGATACAAAAATAGTTAGATACAATAGATACTGTAGATAATTAGAAAGGGAGGTTGATAGATATGAGATAGCCAATAAGATGTTCTTAATTAATGATATTTTGTTTAATATATGGGATCATTTTTAAGTTTATTTTGTATTCTACGTTTCCAAATAGATCCATATATATTTATCAGCCCCAAGAGTTGATCTCCACTTTCACTATCATGTAATGTCTATATCAGTTATGTGTGTCATATAATAAAACTATTGCTTTTGCTCATACTTACCTCCTGGTCTTACTCTTAGGCTACTACTCTGACAGCCGCTAAGGACACTACATGGTTACGTGTATAATTGAATGTGAACTGCGCTCATCACTACGTGTTACGTGTTTGTGCAATCCAATTAAAAAATCCAATTAGTGGTTAGCACTGGCACGGCCTCTTCCCAAGATTGCTGTCATAAAAGTCATTTCTGGGGCAACCCCTTTAAGCTTTAATTTAATTAAATAAACATTGATTTTCTCCTAATATAATATTCTTTGTATTATGAAAATTCATATGAAAGTTATGACAATTTTGAGTAAAATTTATAAATTGATTCTGCATAACTTTTAAGATCACTGCTTGCTGGCATTCAACAGAAGCTTTTTTTTGTATATGTCCTTCCTTGTAATGGGATGGACACACAGATGCATTGCTGTTGTAAAGGGTTTTCGACTGCTGCAAAATTTCACTCTAATGGTCAGTGGCAGAAGGTTGGTGGCATTGGCAAATTTCACTTCCTGTGTGACTTCACTTCCTGTGTGACTCCACTTCCTGTGTGACTCCACTTCCTGTGTGACTCCACTTCCTGTGTCCTTTAACATAACGGATTATAGCTTCTCAATTGTAGTATTCACAACTGCAATGTCTAGTGGAGCTACTTTACCTGTGTGGTACGTCCTAATGAACTTTTATGGCCATGAGTCGAATAAATAAGTACTATATGTACCTGGATTACTGCGCTATATAAGGGTGAAGCTGTGATTTATTACTACATGTGACTTGCTGTCACTGCTACGTATGTAAATATGGATTGATGCTTTAAGTACACATCTACTATTGAAGTTACCAATCTGTGATGTAGTGTCCACTTCCTGTGTGACTTCACATCCTGTGTGTCTCTACTTCCATTGTGTCTCCACTTCCTGTGTGCTGAGAATGGTTTCCACTACAACCATTGATAGGTTGAGTCTCTTCCGTCAGAGTTTCCTATTGGAATATACACCGGAAGGGCGTGGGCATATTACTGGGAACTGTGCTATGGGTTGGCAGGGCAGTGGTAAGTACACTTTTACTAATTATATTACCAACTCCCAGCAGACCCCTTGTTCAGAATAGTTTTACAGCCTAAGAAAACTACTTTAAGCAGCTGCCTCAACGCAAAAGTGCACCTTATTGAGAAAAAAAACTGATAGGCTGCAACTGTTCTCTTTGCACAATAAAAAAATATGACATAAAATATAAAAAAAAAATTAATATGGAAGATTCCCTATACAGGCAGTCCCCGGGTTACGTACAAGATAGGGTCCGAAGTTCAGCTACAATCCTGGAATATTAAATCACACAACACACACATGGTATGATTATATAGATCTCCAAGGACAATACCTAACGTTGGCTGCAGCTTTGTAAGCGAAAAACTGCTGTTAAACTCTCTTTGAAGACATGTTTTGTACTTCTAGTAATATATATAATAGTATAGTATATTTTGTGTTACTTCTTTATCACATCAGCTGCTGCGATAACTTTTTACATTTTTGTTGCTCTCCCTGTGGATGAACACAGCGGAGACCTCTTTTTTTTTTAATTTTGGCAGACGTTGACTTGTTTCTCTTAGGCTGCAGTTATTTTATTTTCTTTACTGCTGTTTTCGCATTCTTTTATGCTTTTTCTGTGTCTTTTTATGCTTTTTTCTATGTCCTCCCATAAAATAGTTTCTGCAGGAGAATTTTGGCAGCTTCACTACAGCCTATATAATGAACTTGATTTAATGTCTTCTCACTTGTTGCACCGTATAGCTGATTATCAACCTCACTGGCGGTCAAACGCACGTCCCCGTAAATCGATTCTATATCATGTAAAAATAGTTTCGTAGACATCAGCAGATATGAAGAAATTTGGGCAATTGTGGGACTAGAAATCAGAATAAATAATAACACATAAAAATCTTAAAGTTTGAATATATGTGACTAAATCAATTACGTTTGCACTAAAAACCTTGTGGTAGTAGGAAAATTTAACGGATCGCGCCGACATTACACAGTGATTATTTAATCAATTATATGGAAGACTATAACAAGATGATATCAGTAAAGATTTCTCTAAAACGAGAGGAGAAAGAAAACATATTGCAATCTCTGATGGAAAAGCAATACGTGTTGTCTGGTCATTAGAGTAAATTGCGTTATCCGATATATAGTCACGTCTTTCTTTATAAACTTGAAGAGATGAGATATTTAATAAGCCGGGTTGTGTGGGGACATGGACACAGCCATAGGAAAATCTCAACTAACACAAGAAGCAGGTTCATTAGAAGAAAAACTCTCGTGTTGTCCATATAAACCAATGACAGCTCAGATTTCATTTGACCGGAGCAGTTTGAAAAATAATAGCTGCACTCTGATTGGCGGCTATAAAAAAAGTTTTGAAAAGTTTTATTTATTTAAAATGGAATCCACATTCCATTCAATTCAATGGAGCTTATTTACTAAGGGTCGCGCGCTGCACTTTGACTTTCAGGCGATTTCAGGGATTGCACGGATTTGACAGATATTTAACAGGGGTTTGTGCTGGAATTGGGATCAGATTTGGCGCAGCTGCGGCAGAAATTGGTGGTATGCCAAGGATTATCCAACTGATGCGGCTGATCGCTGGATATAACTTTCAAATTGTGTCGCAATCCAATGCACTTACAAGCACCAGGAAGAAGAAGGTGTACTCCTGTGGACCTGAGCGGGGAAGTGACACATGCAGGAAATCGGGCGCACAATCTTAGTAAATCACGGCACAGGGCATTATCGTCAGACAATGCACTTTCGGGGTACTTCATCGGACAGGTAAGTAAATGTTCCCCAATGTGTTGCTCCCGGAGAACACTTTTGGAACCTCTTACCCCTCTCCTCTCTGTCTGAGGTCATTCGTCAGTCATGAACTACAGAAATGCATTTGTTCTATGCTGTTTCCGTAACTCCCACTAAGGTAATTATACAGTGCATCAAAGTGAGATTATCCGTTTCTATAACTTCGTAAGTCATAGGGGAATTTACTAGGACTGGCGTTTTATACGCAAGTTTTACAATTTCCCCGGCGTCTAGGATGTACTAAGAGCCTCCAGCCTCTTAGTAGATTCAGTCACAATCTTCACTAGATTGGATCTGTACCCGGTGTAGAATATAGTGTATGCGGCATACAGAGTATCCATGTCCTGCTCCCCAACATGCCCAAAGTGATGTGTGGGGCAGAAAACAACCCAAATAGGCATTGTAATATATACCCCATAGATTGTCTAGACTACAGACAGCATTGCTTATTGTGCTACACTGTTTCAGTAACTCCTATTTACCTCCAAAAGAGTTAGGCCTCATATACATGAAAGTGCATGCATCCATAATGGGGCGCAAACGAACCGTGCCGGCGATTAGTATCGGCCTGATGGACATTGGTGGTGGTACACTACTCCCCCCGTCGTTGTCCATATGTTTTTCAGCTGCCTAACTGCAAATCGGGCATGAATAACACATGATCCATAATTTGTAGTGTGACCCCCTCGTGGCCATTTACGTCGTGTGCATAAGGCCTTACCGAAACAGCATAAAGCGGCTGCATTCACTTGTGTCTATAATAACTGACCTCTGGAGGTAGAGAAAGGGTTATTCTTACTGTATCTTAGCTGCAAATGTCTTAGAGGTGATTCAAAAGAAGAATCAAATGGATATATTAGTAGTGGCATTTTGTGGAAGGTGTATAGATCTGATTACAGAATAAAATTTTTATCAAAATCATCACAATTCTGGATTATTTTTAGAACCCTTAATGTAATAAATGAGGTTTTCCGTAGCACAAATAACCTGCTGTCACTCACTGCATCAGTTACAGAAATGATGTGTAAAAAAAACATCTTTATCCGCTGCATTTGTATAGGACCGGCAGGTAAATCTGCTGAGTCAGCACAACAGCCGACAACTAGTAGTGTGATAAAAGGTGGCAGGGATGTCACACGCGGTAAAAAGTATGTGGCTTCGAAGACACCTTAGCAGAAAATTGGGAAGACATTTGAAAGTCTAGAGATAGTAGCCATATATTATTATACCGCATAACTCAAGTAAAGTGATAATGGACCTTCAGAATCACTTACATGATAGAAAATTGCTCTTCATGTCTCCAAACACCCACAGACCTTCTCATCACCTTCATCTACAATATTCACATATGGAAGAGGACTGAGCCAGCATTATGTGTGGCTAGAATTAATGTCAGCTCTTTTCTGCACATTATATATTGGGGGACTGTATACACATATATATATATGCACCTTTAATATAAATCAGCCATTGCTAACCCCAGACACATTCATGCTCAGTTTAGCTAAGCATACATGTGTATGAGAGAAGGGATGAAGCCCATACCAATCGAGAACGATATGAGGACTAGGAATTCACCCTCAATGTGTTTTTCTTTAATTCAATATTATCTCTTAAAGGATGTCTACCTTCAGATTACCTGATGGTAGATGACTATTACGTACCTCCCCGACCCATCCCCGTGTGTCTCAAGCTTCATTTCTTATAACTTTGCATGACCGCATTTCTGTAAAAAAGTTGTTTAAAAGACATGCAAATTAGCCTGTGGTGCTCTCCAGAGCACCATCAGGCCCAACCGTAATGCCAGCCGCGTTCTGAGAGCCGGTGATGTCTTAGGCTCTCATTTCAAATCTCACCGGCTCTCTAAATGTGGCTGGCACGGCCCCGGGGCGAGTATAAATTATATTACGTTGGAGTCTGATCTGTAGAGCACCACAGGCTAATTTGCATATATTATAAACTTATTTACTTTTTGTACAGTCCTTTACATTATAGAATTTTTTATTACAGTATTTTTCGGACTATAAGGTGCACCGGATTATAAAGCGCACCATCAATAAATGCCTGCTAAAACATCTAGGTTCATATATAAGGCGCACCGGATTATAAGGCGCACCTGATCATACGGATGAATGACCAGCAGGTGGCAGACCTGTGTACAGCTCAAGGCAGCTGTTGTCTGTAAGTACGGTTCATATATAAGGCGCACTGGACTATAAGGCGCACTTTTGATTTCTGAGAAAATTAAAGGATTTTTTGTGCGCCTTATAGTCCGAAAAATACGGTATTTTGTGAACCCACAAAATCCATTTGTAGGGTTTCCTTACTTAGTATTTGGCCAGCCAATTTTAAGTGCAAGTCTATGTAACTGAAATTGGGAAGTCAGCAGAACTAAAAATATATTTTCTACATAGTTACCGCTAGATCTGCAGAACTATGGAAGAGAATTGGCAAATCAATTCACCCAAGAAAACCTTCAACGTCTAAAATCAATTTGCCTACTGTATGGAAATGTCACTCAACAAGAAGTGAAATCAGTTCATACAAATGCTAAGGAACATTCAAGGGGAAGTATATTTCTTGTCTAACCTTAAAGGGGTTGTCCACTTTCAGCAAATAATTGATATTGGTTGTGTAGTGAAAAGTTATACAATTTTCTCATATACTTTCTGTATCAGTTCATCACAGTTTTCTAGATCTCTGCTTGCTGTCATTACATAGGGAGCTTCTATGTTTACTTCCAGTGGATAGAAATCTGACCATGGTCTTGTGATGGACATGCAGGGGCAGGAGCTGAGAGTGATCAGAGCCGTGAGGTAATCACTGCTTGTGCACCTGTGTGACATCACATGACCATGGACAGATTTCTATCCACAGGAAGTAAACATAGATGCTTTCTATAGAGGGACAGCAAGCAGAGATCTAGAAAACAGTGAGGAATTGATACAGAAAGTATATTGGAAAATTGTATAACTTTTCATTACACAACCCATATCCATTATTTGCTGAAGGTGGACAAACCCTTTAACTCTTGAATGTAGAGAGCAAGAGAGCAGAGGTGGTCCCCTCCTTGTAGGTGAAGTGTCTGGTAACATACACATGGTGACCTGTGCAAAGAAATCTTTATTTTCATTTATATGCAAATTAGCATTCCAGTGCACCATGGGTGTGACCAGGAGGACCGATGCCTGCTCTCTTGCGTTGTCTCCCACCACTAAACCTTGATTAACAGTGCCCGGTTCCCCCTGGAAAACTAAACAAAAGAAGGTGCACCAGACTACGCGCCCATGTAGCACTGGTCTCTGTATTCAGATTTTATACAGATTTTCTCAAGATCTCCTCAGGGAACTGAAAGACTCTCTTTAAAGGGCGTCTACCACCAAGATAGAGAACTGTATGCAAATGATTCTGAGAGGCTCCAGGCTTCATTAATACCTATGGAGCCTGGAGCCCCTCATGCTCATTTGCATACAGTCTTCCATCCTGGTGGTAGATGTCCTAATAAATTTTGCATTGGTTTCGGTTCCTTTAAAAATGGCAGATTCGTACTGAATTTATAAAAAAAAAACAATATAGAAATGGGGTTTCCCACTACCCTGGAATCTACAAAATCGGAGACATTGGGGTAGATTTACTTACCCGGTCCTGACGCGTTACCGCGGTGCGTTGTCCGACACGGACTCTGGATTCACTAAGCACGTGTGCCCTAGTTTCTGCATCCGTCACTTCTGCGCTGTGGTCCGGCTGAGTTCACCTTCTTCTTCCCGGTGCTTGTAAGTACGTGTCATGCGACACAATTTTAATTGTTAAATCCTGCGCATTGTCTGAATCCGTTGGGTTACATAGAAGATAGGTTCTGTAAATTTGTTCTTAAGTTGAATTTGTATCTAAGTAAGAACTATATATTTTATAACTGTAACCCTAGCCAAATTTATTTTGCTCTCTATGACAATTTGGATGTTGGGTTGTCATAAGAACCAGGATTAAAAATAAAGCCTAATTGCAGACATCTGTGATAACTCTTACAGCCGAGGGCTAAAGTACATTAAATTACCAATATCCAGAGGTCCGTTTGTGAGGAGTTGTCTGTAAGTCGGGTGTTCTTAAGTAGGGGACTGCCTGTAATACAAGAGGTGATTACCATGATCCAAGAGAAAAAAAAATTGTATCATAACTAGAAATATCCCACACCTTCTATAATAGGACCCTCTATGTGCTATAATGGTTATCTGAGAAGGGCTTCTTAAAGACCCAGGGGGATCGATAATCTTCCTACAAAAAAAAAACAAATAAACAACCCAATAATGAAAGTTATTAAAGAATAATATCACCTCTACTCAGGTCATGCACAGATTAGGCATTCTAATATTACGATAAGCCTGACCAGCGCTGTTTTATTCTATCCGAGCTCCAAGATGGTCACTTAAATTTTTTTTAATTTCCTTACTGGAATTAGAAATTAATATGAAACCTATGATGCGATAAGGAACGGCAAAGATTATCTTCTCATTATCCTAAGTAAATGTCTCGCTTTGTGCAATTAATACATTTTACCTCTCCAGTATGTGTGTTTTATGTGATAATCTCCGGGATAACCATCATGCATCCTGCACCGGATAAGTTTTAGAAAAAAAAAATGAATCAGCAAATTACATTAGTATTGAAATATTCGGCATTAACAATTCCGTTCACTCCATCCGACTGTTAATAATCTAACGTGGTGATTTGCAATGCCAAAATATTTTCTTTTGTGCATTTTTATACACCGGAAACCAAGGCGAGGGCTCTGAACTTAGATTTTAGAGTGCATAAAAAGGATTATGTATCATTTTATAGAAATATCCTCAAACAGTACATTTACGGATGTTTTTGGATAACTTCCCTTTTGTCCACTCTTTAGCTAGCCAATTTTTTGTCTTAAAGCAGAAAGTTTCAGCCAAAGGTCAAAAACCTTAGGCTACATTCACACGAGCGTATGGGGGACGTATATACGGCCAATATACGTCCCACATACATAGCATTGGGTGCACGGCGCCCAATGGGAGAGGTATGGTGCAGCACGCGTGCACCATATATTCCTGTGAAGAGGGGCGGGGGTGAGCGGCGCTCTCCCCTTCCTCCTCTTCCCCAGCACTGCCGTGTGCCTGCCGTGCTACAGTAGTATCTCAACTGTGGGGCAGGAGCTTGTCTAATTATCAATCATAGCTCTAATATAATTTAGCTATTTCCCAATGGAGACTGTGGTGCACATTTACTTACCCGGTCCTGTCGTGATCCCGCGGTGCGTTGTCCGGCGAGGATTCGGGTCTGCCGGGATTCACTAACATCGCGTGCCCGAGTTCCTGCATGTGTCGCTGCTGTGCCGTGGTCCGGCTGTCACCACAGTTTGATCTCAATGGGTCAACTTCACCCATTGAAAGAAATGATCACTTGATTTTACTGAAGCTAAGGATCCTATGAATTTTCAGAAAGACAGCAGCAACTAAATCTTTTATATCGGTTTGATTATATATAGATGGATTATGGATAATTGGAATAAAAAAAATGGAAAAAACCCCACTCTATTCATCTACTGTTCTGTGGGGATCCAAGCAATCATATCCCCCATTGATCAGTAAGGGATGTTGTATTATAACAATAGCTGCTAGTGGTGGGCTATTAATCCATACATACATGAGACCTGCTTGTCTAGTGAACTAATAAGAATAATATGTGAATGTGTTATGCAGATCTTATAAATGAACTTTGCCATATAAGCCGTATTTAAGAATGGGAGCCCATATATAAACAGGTGCGTCGGTGTAACATCAGACCAGAGTACAAAGAGGTACTTAAAAGTAAGTCGGCTGCACCCACAGAGACCTAAACAATCCATTGTAAGTGTCACCGCTGAGTCTTACGGGAGTGTGTTACCAAGTACTTTCCAAACTACAGGGGGGAGGTAAGAGAAAAGTATTGAGTTAAAATTCTCCGCAGTAATAGAAACACATACTTATTTCATACCGACTAAAACATTAGGTGCTCAGATTAAATATTAGTTTGTGGTAATCCAAATGTGCGTGGAGCTTTTTTTTTTTTACCTCTTTGTGTTACACATTGTGAGGGTAAATGACTTCTGTTCTCTAAGAATAATAGCAATGTGCTGGATTCATGACGAGGCCTGGGGATTTGCTAGGATGAAGCGGTTACATATGCATTTTCTATGATCACAAGGATCCTGATGTATCAGGCGTCCTATAAAATCTTTGTAGGACTGGAATGCCTAGGGCCCACCAGTAACATTTCTCATGGGGCCCACCACTGCACATCTACACGCAAATATCCATTTGCACATTTCTAACACAAATCTGAGCCATAGCTTGCATTCTAGCCTTTCCCATGGACAGTTATGGTTTCTGGGGCCCTGTCAGTAACCTGCTGACTGGCATGTGCCATTAAATTACCGTACATACTCGAGTATAAGCTGACTCAAGTATAAGCCGAGGCACCTAGTTTTATCACAAAACCTGGTAAAACCTATATTTTTTATTCGAGTATAAGCCAACTTTGAGGTTTCAGCACATTTTTTTGTGCTGAAAAACTAGGCTTATACTCGAGTATATATGGTACATCATCTTAGCTCTGTGAGCTCATAAAGTATCCGGCATCAGGTAGTAGAAAGATGCTGCAATATGATTGGGCTCCGTAGTGTGATGGAGGAAGGATACTGGAAGGATACAGGTGGTCCCCTACTTAAGGAAATCCGACTTACAGATGAACCCTAGTTACAGACGAACCCCTCTGCCCCAAATGGCCTCTAGTGAAGTGCTCTGGATGTTCTCCTTTAGTCCCAGGCTGCAATGATCAGCTGTAAGGTGTCTGTAATGAAGTTTTATTGATAATTATTGGTCCCATTACAGCAAATAATTTAGAAAATTCAATTGTCACTGGGACAAAAAATTTGGCGTCTGGAACTACAATTATAAAATATACAACTTACATACTAATTCAACTTAAAGAGGACCTGTCACCCAAAATGTCGACACTAAGAGCTGCTTACTAAAGTAAACAGCTCCTAGTGCTGGAACAAATGCCGCAGTGTTAGAGTGAAAGCGTTACCGGAAACCTCCCATAATGTTATCGAACAATGCGGCGGGGGACAATGTAATCATCGGACTGCTTGCAAAGCTTTCCACTGTATTCATGAGGAGGCGGTCCGAGGTACTGCCTCTTCCCCGGACCGGCCCGCTCTCTCCATAGGCCAGCATGACGCGCGGCAGTCACTGTCCCTAACCACGCCCCAGCCCCGCCCCCTCATGAATACATCTGACTGCTTTGTGAGCGGTCCGATGATTACATTGTACCCCGCCGCAGTGTTAGATAACGTTTGCACAAAAATGGAAAAGATTCTATACTCGCCCCTGTATACTGACTGTAATCCGAAGTCACAATCGAGGCCAAGGATTGGCCCAGATGTCTCATGAAGACCTTTTCACCTACGTCGTGAGAGCCACGGATGCCCTTCAGAGGAATTAGTATAGAATTTCTTACTTTTTCCCCCAAAATGCTGCCCCTGCTTGGGTTTCTGCTTTACAAATGATACATTACTTCTTCAGAGATGTTGTATTCACAATTATTATATGACCTTAGCTTTACCTATTGTATATGACTTGTATATACCATACATGTAGAACCGCTATTCAACTCTAGACTTTGTCCTTGACTATGTATTTCAGAAATTCTTGTTCCAGCAAACAGTCAAAAACCTAATAATGCCAATACATGTATTAAATCTCCACATTCTGTTTGCAAACAATTATCTATTCTGAGCAGGCCTTAGCTCTAAAAAAGTAATTTCAATGAGACTCAAATCAATATCCTTACGAGAAATACCAGCCCATTCTAAATATTTCCAGTGCGAGACGGTAGTGAAATGTTTAACAGATAGGAATAAATATTAGTTGGTTGTTAAATCTCATATAGCTGGAAAATAACACCAGGAATTTTTATTTCCCCCCGAGGAGAAAGCCTTCCCAGAGAGAACATCCAATCTATCACATGATGACACCTTCAAGTAGGAGATTTTTATAAAGTGCGAGATTTTTATCTTTAGTGTATCGAAAGATCATTTTAGAACCGTTTTAGGAAAGTACTGAAGAGCGGTAATAAATAAAGCGGGGATATTTGCGTTAGGTAGGCTTGTGGGACAATAGATAGATACTAACGCGTTTCTCAATAAATAGGGGTGCGGAATGTGTAAATTTAAGAGACAGCTGGTGACTATGAAATAACCTTGTCTGAGGAGGAAGAGAATCCTAAGAAGAAGCAACTCGTTATGACTGAATGAGCTCCAGTTGACAGAGATGGTGTAATGTTCTAACACAGTGGGGCACATTTACTTACCCGTCCTGACGCGATCCCCTCTATGCGTTATCCGACTAGGATTTGGGTCTGCTGCGATTCAGATCGTACATCCAATTTCCTGCATGTGTCGCTTTCCCGCTGAGGTCCGTTGGAGTTCACCATCTTCTTCCCGGTGCATGTAAGTGCTGATCTTGCAACACAATTTTGTTTTTAAATTCCGCGGTTTGCCCGAATCAGTCAGGTTGTCCGATGGCATGCCCCCCGATTTGTGTCGCATGCAAGCCAGCGCCAATGCGCCACAATCCGATCGTGTGCGCCAAAAACCCGGGGCAATTTGGCACAAAAAGCAAATATTCGGGAAACCCGACAGAATCGCGGTCCGTGGACTCTTAGTAAATGTGCCCCAGTGTGGTCTTCAGAAAGTTCTCAGGGTGCCACTTGCTGTACTCACTAGTGTAAAGTGTATCTGTTCTTAGTTTTCTATTCATTGATGACATTTTTTAAATATTTTTTTATAACTTACAAATACTGTAGCCTTCACATTTTTGGTATAGTGTGTAAGCCTTAAAGGGCATCTACCAGCAGTATCAAGGATAGTAAACTAATCACACTGACATGCTGGTGTGTGCCCTCCTCTAGCAGGACCCATTCTTCTTTAATCTTCTTATGCCATTGCTTTTAAGAAAAAAACAGCTTTAAAAATTGTGCAAATGAGCCTGAGGGGCTTTAGGTTCCGTTAACTGCGACTGAGCCTGGAGCATCTCAGGCTCATTTGCATAATTTTAAAAGCATTTTTCTGTAAAAACCAGAACATAAGAAGCTAAGCGAAGAGCAGATTCTGCCAAAAGGGGCACATACCTCAATGTCAGTGTGCCTGGTTTACAATTCTTCATCCTGGTGGTAGATGTCCTTTAAAATGGGTCTGGAAAATCCAAGGGGGTCCAGGGCAAAAATGAAGTACTTACCCTGCTCTGGCTACCGGTTCCGGAGTTGGAGTTGTCTTACAGTTTTCAGTTGGCTTGGCCAAAATTGTGGTCCACTGAGGCCACTTTTTTCAGTAATAACACCGCAATGCAGGAATTGGAAGCTGGAGCAGGGTAAGTAAATGCTCTTTGTTCAGATCATCTTGGCCCTCAGGACAACCCCCAACAGCAGATAATGATCAGATGAATGGGTCTACATGCATAGCCAGTTTTGCAAATGTTTGGGGAGTAATGCTTATGGCCAGCTTTAGGAATAACACTTCCAAAAATACTGTATATAGACCTTTGCTTGAGTAACAGGTTTTGGTCTGTCTTTTCTATACCAGTTGCCAAAATTTTAGAAATCCACTACTTAGATTTTTCTCTATCCTTCCTCATTTTCTTCCTTGCTCTCTTTCTTGTAATTTTTGGATAATGGTCTGGATAAGGTGTTTTTTTTAGAAGGTTTTCATTCATCCAATTTGTCTAATTTTTATCTATTATCTATAAACTGTTTATCATATCTTGTTTTCTACCTCTTATCCATCTATCGGTCTTTATAGTCTTTACATATATATATATATACATCTATATAGTTACTTCTATTTAATTATCTTTGTATCTATCTCAAGGTGCACATTGTTGGTTAAGTGAAATATTCCCAGCCATAAGATTTATACAGTCTATGTCCTGCTTTTGTCTCTTTTGTTACTCTACTTCAGCAGATTACGATGCTTATCAACCGGTATAAAAATAGACAATGGTGCCGGCATGTTCTGCAAATTAACCATAAGTGTCTTTATATTGTAAGAAGTGGCTGAATAGATGTGCTGCTAAAGGTGATGGTTTAGATAAAATGGTGTAGAGAGAGAGAGTAGCGTCATTGTGAAGCGCAGAACGCATTACCGCCGATATAATAAAATATAATCAAGAGCGAGAGAAACATTCTGCTCGAATACACTGGAAGCAAAGAAATCTACTGACAATTGGGATTTTCATGGAAGAACAAGGCTTTTGCAGGGAAAGGTAGACTTCTAACATGTTATGCAAGTCCCAGATGTCCAGACAAAGGATATTCTGACAAGACAAATGAAACAGGATTTAGAGAGCCTGAATATAAACCTCAACCTTTAGGTGGTTTGTTACCGGTAATTCCTAGTTTATCCTAGATTGGAACCTTTAAATTCCTTTTAAAATCCACAAAGTCTATTTTTCTACAGGAAAACTCTGGAAAGTAAAACAAGCAGGACTTGTAAGTCCCTTGAGTTACATGAATGGCCAAGGAATGGAAAACAGTTCTGTTCAAAAAGTTCAGAAAATAATATTCAAAAGTTCTAAAAATATTGTAGTATCTTTTCACACACTGGGGGTCATTTACTAAGGGCCCGATTCACGTTTTCCCGACGTGTTACCCGAATATTTCCAATTTGCGCCGGTTTCCCCTGAATTGCCCCGGGATTTTGGCGCAGGCGATCGGATTGTGGCGCATCGGCGCTGGCATGCACGCAACGGAAATCGGGGGGCGTGGACGAAAGAAAACCCGACGGATTCGGGGAAAAAACCCGCATTTAAAAAAATAAAATGTGTCGTGGAGCTTGCACTTACCTTCACTCACTTTCTGGGAACTTCAGCGCAGCAGCGCTAACTGGTGGAACTGCCTTAATAAATCCCGGCCGGACCCGAATCCAGCGCAGAGAACGCGCCGCTGGATCGCGAATGGACCGAGTAAGTAAATCTTCCCCACTGTGTAGTCCTTGCAGAAATTTTTGCACCTTTCTTATTCGTCTAAATGGGGTTGGCATTACCCTACTGAGATGGAAAGATGAAGATTGGTCATCTGATACCAATTCCCTGCCAAATCTTTGAAGGCATATTCAAAATGTAATAGGTTAGTTGAATCCTACAGCTTGAGGACTTTATTGGACTTCAAGATCCAGTTCCTGAGGTTTATAGTTTCTTTCACTTGTGAGATGATGAAAACATGTCCAAAATAATGATTCTAGATATTACTTTTCCTTTGTGAGATACTGCTCTTACATATACAATACTTGATATGGAGGTTCAAATGTTCTTCGATTCCCTTTCAAAATAAACACCTCATGTGTCCAGTGCTCAGTCATTAGACCCAACCCATTTTTCTCCAGATCTTCATGTACCTGAAATGCAAAGTGATTCCTGCCCTATTATAGGTTATTTAACAAATCACAGAGCCTGACTAGCCTGTCAGTAGGGCATGATAGCAATGTTTCCAAATATTAGACAAAAGTCACTGAGGGAATAGAAACATCTAAAAGATAGCTTTTATAATTTCATATAGTTTATTATTGTACAAAAAGGTGTGTCCTGGTACTTTTTTGAGGCCTCCCCAACAAGTCACTTACTCCCAATCAATAACATAACACATAGTACTCATACAGATAATATGACCTTCTGGCATCAATTTATTAGTGACCCACTTGCCCTACGCGTTTCGCCATTCACATAGAGCGGCTCCCTAGGGCTCTCACTATGGGTGAATTACAGGTTAGTTAATGAGAATAAGTACTAGAAACAACTTCTTCACACCAGCACCGGATAAATCAGATGTTCCCTGGCAGTCAATATAATGTCAGGTTGTCTATCTCGTATACCAGTGATGGCGAACCTTTTAGAGACAGAGGGACACAATTACTTAGGCTTTGCGACACACTTTTTTTCGGACTGTGCCCTATCTTCAATGGGAAAATGGCTGGCATAGTTATTTAAGTAGTGGGTGTGTTGCAATTTTGTCGCATGCGATCCTATTTTTGGCGCAGCTTCGCTGGCGTCCATGCAACACAATTTAGGGAGTGTGCCGTCGGACGATCCGACTGATTCGGACTGAGTGTGGGATTTAACTTTCAAATTGTGTCGCAAGCCCTAGCCCTAACATGCACCACTAAAAAGATGATGAACTCTGTCGGACCAGAGCAGGGAAGCGACACATGCTATCGGGCGCACAATCTTAGTGAATCGCGGCACAGTGCAGTGGAGTCGGCCAATGCAGTTTCTGAGAACTCTGTTGACGGGGTAAGTAAATGTGCCCTAGAGTGCCCAAACTAAAACCGAAAACCTACTTATATGTTGCAAAGTCTAAATTAATCAGTAACTTAATTGCAGCTGTATCACAGGTTTCAATCGTATAGACCAATACAATAGAAACAGATGGTGAAATTTGGATTGTATCTTTCCTCCAGGCCCCCCTGAAGAGGGAGAATCAGGGGAGCTCCAACGACAATCTGATCAAACCTTCTTGCTCCTCCTGTAGTCCTGGCAGCCAAGGATGTGTCGCTTTAAAACAGCACTGAGCATGGCACATCCTGGCTTGTCTTGGGCCACAGGAGGAAACCTTGAGTCCTCTCTGGCAAACTCTGTGCTGGGGCGATGGCCCGGGTGCCCATAGAAAGGGCTCTCAGTGCCACCTCCGGCACCCGTACCATAGGTGCGCCACCACTGTCCTATACAATTGGAATATAAAGAGGCAGAAGAATTTTAAGAAAAGTAAATCCTAAAAAAGCCACAAAAATAAATTAACAATAATCACATTAAATTTATCTCCATCCAGTTGCAGGTGCTTTTTCCGTTTCTGCAGGCCAAGGCTTGGACGTAGCGTCTAGCATAGTAAATCATCTTTTGTGGAATTTATATAACATTTACAAAACAAACAAATAAAGCACACATGTTCCTCACCGCCATGTTCCCTGGCACAGGTATAAAGAAAAATGATGACCTTTTGTGTATGAGAGAGCTGAGCATAAGTACAGTAGTCACCAGAGCGGCGCTCAGACTGCTCGCGTTTAATATATTTTTATTAGCGCTATAAGACATTCCGTAGACATGAAGGTTTGACTTTTTGCGGATGACATAAAGGTCTGGGAGACTATTGCCTTTTCCACATGATTAATGACTTAGGTAAATTAGAGGAATAGACAAAATGTGGCAACTGCAGTTTAATGGCAAAATAGTGCAAAATAATGCACCTGGGCTACAAAAATCCAAAGGCAGGTTAGAGGATTAATGGCTCGATAATGTCAACTTCTCCAGAGGAATGGAGCCTGGGAGCTATCATTTCAGATGACTTAAGATGTAGCCAGGCCCCATAGCTAAGCAGTCGGATAGCCTGCAGAATATGAAGATACAGTAGGTACGAGGAGATAATGGAAGCAGAAGAGGAAAATGGTGATAAATATTTATGGACCACTAGTAAGACCTCACCTGGATCGCACTGCTTAATGTGGTGGACCATATATTCTGGAGATCATAAAACCCACTCTATTACGAACAAAAGACCAAAAGACTTTTAACAGCTCAGAAAATAAACTAGATGCTGAGAATATTACGGAATCGTTCATACGAAAAGCTTTTACTGACAACGTCTGGAATATCAGATTAGTTCTAACAAGTTTATTGGCTGTTTTTGAAATTTTTGAAAATCTTCCATAGATCTCATCGCTGGTCGAAAGGTATTTTATATAATATATATATATATTATATTTTCGTGTACTGTATGTTACTCCTTTTAGCTTAAACCTACCATTTGATTTGATGCATTATGAACCAAACATACCTTGAGAATGCTGCAGCTACACTGATGCAGGATCATATCTTGGTTATTCCCTGTGCTGAGTGGTTTTGCTGATAAAAGAGATATAACATTATATTAATGAAGCTCTGTCGCTTCTACAGCTCCTTCAGTGCTTGGTTCAGTTCTTCTCCTAGCCTGTGAGTTTTTCTCTGCAGGAGAGGATGATGCAGTCGCTTTTCTCCCTGCCAGACAGAATAATCAATTGCTCCACCCTAGCTGCTGTGTATGAGTGATCCAGCTCAGGTTGATTAGTCATGTCTTGACTAACCTCCATTTGTAATTACACGCTTCTGTGTGTAATGTGTTTATGTCAGCCTGCTTGACCCAGCTTTCCCAAGGTCCTGAATGTTTTAATTGCTTTTTTCAGCAGAACCACTCAGGGATTAACCAAGATATGATCCTGCATTAGTGTAGCTACAGTATTCTCTGAATGCATCAAATCAAATGGTAGGTTTCCTTTTAAAGTGGACAGTCAATAAATTGACTAATGACAAAGATTGAAATTGGCTTTGTCTTCCCAAGAGAAAATGCAGCAAACAAAGTGTAACAGCGCAAAGACAACAAAGAACAAACTGGCTTCGAGGCTAACTAAACAGTCGAGTTATATTACTAGAAATGAAAGGGAGTCTGTCAGCAGTTTTGACCATGTAGAACTGTAGACCTTTAAGCTGTGTAATAATAATTTTGTGTAAGTTGTTAGTAGTTGGACAGTAATACATTTATCTCAGGATTGTAAGTGCACTCATTGCAACGAGCAGGGGTTGTGTTCTTGTGCTGCTGTTCTGTTAGGTCTCTATATGAAACTGCTAACAGCCCCACCCATCTGCTCTTAGTAAAAGCTGCAGCAGTCACTCAGAGCATGGGATAAACTGCAGGCCAAGTTTCCTTTCCTGACCTTGTTGGCTTAGATTTTGGCACACTATCATGTGTACTGCAGATACACTTCTGTGAAAATGGTGTTAGATCACTGCTTTCTCTGTTTGCATGTATCCCAGGTCTCATGTAGAGATGAGTGGAACTGAAGTTCCATTTTAGGTTTGGACATCGGATTTGGTTGCCCAACCCAGACGAAAATTACTCCCTTAACAACTAGCCATGATTAGTTGTTAGGGCATCAATTTGCTTGTTTGGCTTTTTCGGCCAGCAGTACATCTGGGTCAAGTCCATTTACCTCTACTTATGTGTAGTACTTGTTAGCAGTAAGATTAAGATATATGGATTTCTATCCTAGAATTGTAAATGCAGTGATTGTAACAGGTGCATTGTGGGTGTGTCCTCACACTGCTGTACTGTTAGAAGTGCTCCAAAGCCCCTCCTCTCTGCTCTGATTAAGAGCTGTAGAACACTTCTGATTGACTACTACAGCAGTCATTCAGAGCATAGGGAACAAATTCTTAGCTGTAGATCAGGGACTTTGGGTCTTGCTGCATTCCCAAAAATCTGAATTGGGTTGGGGCACTGTTCATACTTCCTCAGCAGTTGTTATTCATATTTTAGCTTCGTCCCATTGAATTGTTTGACTTTAATGTCTAACCTGAGCCTAGGGGAGGATTAAGATGGCGATGGATCCTGGACTATATGAAAATTGGGGTTCTCCCACAAGTCTTTAAAACTACTATTACTATAACTAATCTTCTAAGGAAAGAAGGATATCATTTTTGTCCACTTTTAGTTTTGAAGTTTAAGTACGTTTGTTGGACCTTCAGAGGTCCTGTAAGGGCACCTGTGTACATGTGTGTTGAGAGCCTGCATACATGTATGATGATTTCAGGGCTGGGCGTCCCTCTCTTTAATATATCATTCTACCTGCAGATAAGACACTGTAAGCTATCTGCTCAGGTTCTCTGGCTCTATATCATACTACCTGCAGATAAAACACTAGGTAAAATTTGCTGAGCTCCTCCTGCTCTATAACATGCTGCTTGCAGTTATGATACTATGTGTACAATCTGCCGAGCTCCTCCTGCTCTATAACATGCTGCCTGCAGATAGAACACTATGTACAATCTGCTCAGCTCCTCCTGCTCTATAACATGCTGTCTGAAAATAGGTCACTATGTACAATCGATTCAGCCCCTCCTGCTCTATAACATTCTGCCTGCAGATAGGTAACTATGTATAATCTGATCAGTTTCTCCTGCTTTGGAATATGCTGCCTGCTGATAGCAAACTACATGAAGGTTGATGAGCTTTTCCTTCTCTTTATCATGCTGCCTGCAGATAGGACACTATCCACAATATACTCAGCTACTCCTTTGTTATAACTCGCTACCTATAATTTGGACACTATGCGGCACATTTATTTGGAAATTCTGAAAATGCACTAAAAACTATTTCTATGTATAATGCTGCGTTCGGCGATTCACTAAGATCATGTGCCAGAGATCCAGAATGTGTTGCTTCCCCGCTCAGGTCTGACAGAGTTCACTATCTTTTTTGTGGTGCACCTTTAACATAGGGCGTGCAACACAATTTGCAAGTTAAATATGACGCTCGATTCAAATCAGTCAGACCATCCGACGGCATGCCCCCTTATTTTTGCCGAATGGAAGCCAGCGCAGCCGTGCCACAAAAGGGGTCGCATGTGATACAATAGCGGTGCAGACACTTCTTAAAGAAAACCTACCACTTATAAGTGGTAGGTTTTACACACATATACATGGCACCAGCTCAGGGTGAGCTGGTGCCGGAGCATATTTTTGTTAGGAGAACAAAGCCCCTAGAACTATGAGTGACACTGTGATGTCACCGAGCTCTCCGGCAAACGCGCGCCTGCACAACCTAGCACGGGGAAACAGGCCGTGCTAAGTTGCGCAGGCGCGCGTGTGCTGGAGAGCTCGGTGACATCACCGGCTCTCCAGCACTTCAGAATCCGGCGCACGCACAGAGGCGCGCATGGTGCACCGTGCCCAAGTTCGGTGTGCCGAGTTATAGGTTAATATAACTTAGAATTCTGCGATAGGGGCTTTGTTCTCCTAACAAAAATATGCTCCGGCACCAGCTCACCTTGAGCTGGTGCCATGTATATGTGTGTAAAACCTACCCCTTTTAAGTGGTAGGTTTCCTTTAAATACATGCGCAAGCTGTTTTAGCCATGAAGAATGGGCACAGTCCGACAAAAGTGCGGCGCAAAGTCCTTAGTAAATGTGCCCCTTTGTGTTATCTGCTCAGCCCCTCTTGCTCTATAACACAACTGTGGGTAGAATGGGTGGCCAAGGATCCACTAGAAGCATTGTGTCCTGGGCTATCACAAAACACCCATTTTATAATCCAATATGGAGCCTGGCATTACCCACACCCGGGCCCCCTAAGCCCATCTCCCGTACTACTAGCCAACTATGTTCCTATGGACTCTGCATCTAGTGTTTCTAATGTAAGACTAACAGACCAAACCAAATGTAAATTTGTGATGCCAGTAGGTGAAAGGGGAAGTGTTATTATACCACATTTACTTAGAAATTACTTAGAAATGGACCATGTTAAGTATTTTAAGATGAGGAATATAAGATAAACACAACTCTGCTTCTGACCAGCGCCGGGCCGAGTGAAGAATAATGTCAGTGATTACAAAGACTTGAGCTTGAGAGTAGAGAGGGCACGTGTAAATGGGCAGAGAGCCTTGTTCCCTGCCCTACAAGTCCAATTTCTCAGAAAAAACATAGACTTGTTTGAAATTGCCAGTCCACTTGAGAATTCGCATAATTATGAATAATTCATCCGCGGCAATTATCCCAAAGTACTGAAAAATACACACCACTTTTCAGTATCATCACTTAAAAGCTCTAGATTTATATAGTGGCAGCACCAAGTGTTATTTCTATATAACTCCAGGACAGATATACATTTTGACATACTGGGGCTCATTAACTAATGGTCGCAGATCGCACTTTCATCTGACTGTGCGCCTTTTTTGGGGATCATGAATCGGCTTTGACACCTATTTGACAAGTGTTTGCGCTGGGATTTTGGCACACATGATAGTTTTTTGGCGCAGCTGCGCTGCTTCCATGTGATGCAAATTGGGGGGCGAGCCGTCGGACGATCCGACTGATTCGGACTGAGCTCAGGGTTTAACTTTCGAATTGTGTCTCAAGCCCAAGCACTTACATGCACCACTAAAAAAATGGTGAACTCTGTAGGACTTGAGCGGGGAAGCGACACATGCAGGATATCGGGCGCACGATCTTAGTGAATCGCGGCACAGGGCATTATCGTCGGACAATGCACTTTCTGTTAACTCCAGCAGCACTGTAAGTAAATGTGCCCCATTGTATATATTGTGGTTTCTGTCTGACTTTCCACTGTCTGACTTGCACATGTATTTAAGTATTTGCACCAGTTTTGTGTTGCGCCAGTTTTGTGTCCGACAAGGCAGAATGTTAAAGGTGCACCTAAAAAAAGTTGGTACACACTTCCCGAGCAGCGCAGGGGGCGCCAAATAATTGAAGACCATTAACCTGTATTCAATAATCTGGTGTACTCTGCATATTCTGTACTAAGTGCAGCTTGCCTCGCTTTTGATAAATCTGCTCAGCTTTTTCTGCTCTATATCATACTTCCAGCAGATAAAGCTCTATGTAAAATCTTCTAAGCTCCTCTTCCTCTATAACATGCTATCTGCAGACAGAAAACTATGTGCAATCTGCTCAGCATCTCCTGTTCTACAACATGCTGCCTGCAGATAGGACACTATGTACAATCTGCTCAGCTACTTCTGCTCTATAACATGCTGCCTGCAGGTAGGACACTATGTACAATCTGCTCAGCATCTCCTGCTCCATAACATGCTGCCTGCAGATAGGACACTATGTACAATCTGCTCAGCTACTTCTGCTCTACAACATGCTGCCTGCAGATAGGACACTATGTACAATCTGCTCAGCTCCTTCTGCTCTATAACATGCTGCCTGCAGATAGGACACTATGTACAATCTGCTCAGCTCCTTCTGCTCTATAACATGCTGCCAGCTGATAGGACACTATGTACAACCTGATGATTTCCTCCTCCTCTATAAAATACAGTCTGAAGATAGAACACTATCCACAATGTAATAAGCTTTTCCTTTTCCATACATTACTTCCTAAACATAGGTATGTATTATCTCTTGCTTGATATTATGCTGCCTGCAGATAGAGCACAATGTACAATCTGGTCTGTTCCTCCTGTTCTATAACACACTACCTGAGAGGGAAGGGGTCAACCCTCCTCCTCAGCTTTCTTTGTGCTCATTGTTTTAGAAGTTTTATCTGTTGCTGGGTTCTCACCACTGGGGGCACAGACTTGGAAAAAGAGTTTAAAAGTTCTTTAATTTAATTTATGTAACTTGATATCAAGTTGAAATACCGTATAACACATTCATTTTCTGGCAGCACTACAGATTCTTCTGATTTGGCGCCATCACATCATATTCCAATGTATTCATCTACCTCTGGGAAACCCGATGTTCTGCATTGTCTTTGGAATCACAATATTGTCATCCCATAATTCCCAGCATTCCCTAATTGAGTTTCACCATCTTAGAAACTTTGGTTTGGCTCAGATTCTGATCATTGTATCGCAAAAAAAAACCCAACCTCGGATCACAGACCAATAACTCTGCCCCCTCTGCTCATTTTCCTATAGTGAGATGGATTACCGTAGCCGCGTATCCGTGAATGACTTTAGCGATTGTGTCAGTCGAGGAAAACAAATTACTGTTCATCTTCAAGTTTTCACTCCTTTAATGTAATTTAGTCAGTCTGGCACACACCCACTCCCGCTGCCGAGTCCCTGAATAATACATGTGGAGAGACTTGGAAAAAAATCTTGTAAAAATTCTTTGCCGATAATAAACAGGTGATGGTACTAATTCGCTAAATTGTGCCAACCGTCGAGGCAATTTTGCTTCCACTTCTGTAGAAGGGCGAGGATGAGGCGCGGAAGCTGGGCACCCATTACTATAAGAATGCCAGCTTTATGTTACCAAGGAAGAACAGCTCTGTAAGCCAGGATTTTCTGGATGAAACTCACTCTACACATCAAGGGACAACAAAGCACCTTGATTCTTTGAAAAACAGACACAGGTATGGAAATCAGTCCTGTACAGGGATTTGGAGAATGGTTTGGCTCGAAATCCCAAGTACATTTACCCTTTGTGTTCAGGTTTGAAATGCAAAATACAGAAAAATCGCATCAATTTTCCGACTAATCACCCAAAAATCCTACCGTAACCTTCAGAAATACTTTGTAACCATAGCCAGATGGGGCACCTGAAGCCATAAAATCCTGCAATTTGATTGCTCATTGCTCCAATAGTTATGCACTAAAACAAGGTTATTATGAGAATTTTGCCATTCTGGTTTGGAAAATAATCTGATAACAATATGAGGGCTGCCAAGGGAATGAATATTCTCAATGGTTTGCGTCCTTGTTTTGCTTGACTTTAATAGTGATAGCAGAAAATAATAGTTTTGAGCTAGAGAGGAGCCAATCATCCCTTCTTAGCCGATTTTTTAAACAAAGTTTTGGTTCAGTTCCAAATCTATTCGATCTGAACTGATGTTGCTCTCATTTCCAGGAAAATGTAATATAACCCCATCTAGTTGACTAAAACACAATGGGGGGGCATTTATTAATCTAGGTGTTTTGGGCACCCAATTTTACAGTAGTGGATTATATTATAGGGGCCCATGGCCACCCAAACCACCCACCAAATTGTATACTGAGAAGGACCTTTACCCATTGAAGGTGCCAGCTTTGGCGCACACAAAACAATAAGCCGGACTTCTTGCTCCATTATCTGTCTGCAAGAAGCAGCTGACCCACAACAATCTAATATGGACGACTTACTCCATGGATAGGTGATAATAATAATTCCTTTATATACATAGCATACACAAATTACGTCAGACTACTCAAAGTTTGCCAAACTAGTCCCTGTCCCCAATGGGCCTCACAATCTAATCAACCTACCAGTATGTTTTGGAGTATGGGAAGAAAGCCGAGGACCCGGAGGCAGGATCGGCTCCAGGTTTCAGTAGGGCCCTGGGCAACAGACCCTCAGTGGGTCTCTGTGCAGTGAATTTAAGAGGAGGCATTAAAAACTCAGTAACTAAAACAGTCCCCTGTTCCCTAAAATATTCCCTAATTTATCATATCAAGCAGAACGTCAAGGGTTTTTTTACATAAAGCCCCCTCACCCCCTATGGATTCCTTATGAACAGCCTTAGGTGGGCCGCCCCGGCACTTTCCCAGCTGCGCCCAGTGCTGGCACCATCCCTACCCGGAAGAAACCCATGCAAACATGGAGAGAACATACAAACTCTTTGCAGATGTTTATCCTGGGACTTGAACCCAGGTGGTCCCCAGTGCTGCAAGGCTGTAATGCTAACCACTGAGCCACCATGATCAATATTATTAAGCTGAAGAACCCTGTTAAAAAAAGGAGATATAGATTTTAGTGGATGCTTTGATTGTTGGTCTTGTTGGACTTCATGGTGGGTCCCCTGCTAGTTATGGTATATTTGCTACAATCATAGATCATGCCATTTTATGCCTATGTTAATGGGTTGACCTTTGTTATTAGATCTTGTTCTAAAACCTCGTCACCATATACCAAAAAGATATTTATTGAAATAAACCAATCCTATCAGCTCACTAGGTTCATCATTAGATTAAGGAGCAACTTTGGTCACAGACATGGTAACCTCTGCCTTGTGTTGACCTATCCATTTGCCTTTCGAATATTCTGTTTTATACTGATATTACATTTTGGAATATAAAGCTGTATTTTTGAGTACCTCTGCACAACAAGACCATGAATGAGTATTATTCGGTAAGAGCTATCATGTAGCTGGCACTTTCATGGATAAATAGCCCCCCCAGGTTTGCATAAATCGCCGGTTCCCCTGGGCATGGATGCAATGTGTTGCATTCTTGTCCAGCATTCGGCATCCTCCAATGAATTGTAAAGCAGCGACAACAAGCTTTGTTCACAGCCTTCCCAGTATGTTCTTAATCAAACCTGCTTCTGATTTAGCTGCTCTTTATGCAAATCAGCTCATTTGCATTTGCTAACTTGATAACATTTCTGAATGTAATGACTTGAGTTGATGCTTGATTGAATCAGCTCCGATTACTAGGAACCGGCTAATTAAATGATTTAACTACAAACTGCTTAATTGATTCCATCTCATAACCTGATGGACTCGGGGTTACAGGCATCCTCCTTCATGGTTGGCTGAGCTAAGGGGCTCCGTGTAACAGCTGAGCTGCGGGGACCGCCGTATTCTCCAGCAGCTCTGAGTACATATGTAACCTGTAGCAGTGGCAAGTCAGCCGTGAAATCTTGTAATACACCCAAACACACTATGACAACTTTGAATTATTTGGAACATCTGGACTGTTCTACTTTGTACCGTAATAAGCTGTGTGTTCTGTGGTCTGATCCGATCAGTGCGCCTGAGGAATTTTTACAATGACATTCATTACAAAAATAGTTTTTTCTTTTAGAAGAAAAAAAAAAAAGTTGCTAAGTGTGTGGGAGTAGCTATATCAGATGAGATAGAAGCAGAAGCTCAAGCTCTGTTACCCCAATGACAAATCTGTAATGGCGCCACCATCTACTGCACCCTAGTGCAAGACATAATAATGCCCATTTACTTCTGTAGAATGAATTCATGGTTGGCCAAGTTTAATATCCATGGTAATGGGTGGATAAGCTACATTATAGGTATAGGTCTTAGCATCATCTCAAACTCCATGTAAAAGTTATCTAAACTAACCCTAGGACCCAAAGCAGAGCATTGGACTGGGGTGCCTTAGTCTCATCATAGAATACTATTCTGGGGTCCCACACTCCGTCCAACCATATATAAAGTAAACTTATATTGTTAACCTTCTGAGGCTCATTATTATGCTATAACTCAGCATCTCCCAGTGTTACTTTGTACTGTAGGTAAAATGGTGGAGACCATGGTAGCAGCCATAGCACTTGCTATGGGGCCTGCAATGTCAGGGGCCTGGCCACCCAGCCTGCCACAATGAAGACTATACTGCACAAACTGGAGGATATGCAAAATGATGTACATATTATGCTGCACATTGTGTAGCATTGTATGTATATAACAGTGCACATCCTACACAATACACACCTGAGCTGGCAATTAAGATAAGAAATGTCAGAGGAGGGGCGGCAGGACTGCAGGACTAGGGATCTCTCTTCTCTAAATTCCTGCCATCTAGTTCCACATGTGGTCAGAAGCTACTGGTCTGAATATAGTCATCTGTGGCCTCTGACACCCCCTCCATGGGATATGAAGACTGCCTGACAGCGTATGTGTGATTGTATAACTCTATGGATGTGTATATGTGATGTGTTTATGATGTATGTGTGCATGTGATGTGTGTGTGCTGTATGTTTATGTGTGTGTATATGCTGTATGTCTGTACATGGTACTGTATTTATGTGTATGTATATGTGATGTTTATATGATGTGTATATGCTGTATGTGTGTATATATGGTGTGTATATGCTGTATGTGTGTATATATGGTGTGCATATAACATATGTATTGTGTAATAATATTATGTATATATACTATATGTCTGTGTATGTATATAGTGTTGTGTGTATAAAATGTGTATACACTGTACACACTGTCTGTGTGTATTAGATGTATATATACTGTATGTATAAATGTATATATGTACAAATGTATGTGTATAACTGTATGTGTGTGATTGTATAGACATGTGTAAATGTACAGATATGTATATATTTTTTAACTACTTAGCGCTCTGCGTCCGATACATCGGATGCTGAGTACAATGACTTTGCGCTCAGTGTCCAATATCAGACCCGAGCGCTTTCTGCTTCTCTGACCCTTTATGAATGGGGCCTCATTCATAAATATACTATGGGGCCCAACCTCTTCTAGTTATTCCCCTGGTGAAGACTCTTGTAATGTTCGCATTTCCTATGTGATACTTGCTAAATTCCATCCAATATCATCATGTGGAAGACATGAATCACCAAATATTAACAAATTTCCTAAATAAAGAAGAATGTAATCCTCCAATGGTCATTGTTACTTTGTGTCTTTAGTGCTTGGCTGCCATTATTCTGAGTACTTTCCAATTGCATTTACCTGCAGTGAATTCATTAATTGATGCGATATAATATTCTTTCAGACATCAATTAAGGTTTAGCTCATTTTTCTTTTCTACATAATCTGATTACTTCTCTTGGATTGCAAATAAAATACTATATACTGAACAACAACTGTCTACTGTGCCAGAGAAACTGAAAGGACCTATGTGTTGGAAGTAGCCTAACCTATAGGTATGTGTTCATTAGGTCATGGCAGGAGGCAGAAAGCACTTCAGACAAAGGACCTTCTGTCCAGCAGCGTCTGCAGAGGAGACATCAGCTCTACAAACGATAAGATAAGCTCTGGATCTGAGGGGTGTAGTGCTGACTATGTGTTTTATAGGTGAGGCAGCGGAGCAATTGTGTTTTATATCCATCTTATGACTCTGATCTGTCTCATCTTTATTTTCCTAGTTGTCTTAATATTAGTGGAGTCTTCAGAAGCTAAATAAAAGTGTAGATAAACCCTTTACCCTGATAATCTTAGTACATTGTCAGCACACAGCATCTCATAGCACAGATGTGCCTGCTTATGTGCCAGTTATAGGAGCTAAAACAGCAATAAGACTGACTGACTAAAATTGCTAAATATAAAATTGCAAATATAAAATTTTAAAACTTTCTTTCGCGGGAAAATTTTTTAAAGGAAACCAACCATTTGTTTTTATGTATTGTGAACCAAACATCCCTTGAGAATGCTGTAGCTACACTGATGCAGAAACATATCTTTTTTAATCCCTGAACTGAGTGGTTTTGCTATAAAAACTATTATAAAATGCAGGACCTTGGGAAAGGTAGGTGCAGGCTGGATGCTGTATATAAACACTTTGCTTCTATATACACAGGAGCAGCCTTTACTGTCCAGATGGGACTAATCAACCTCAGCTGGATGACTCATACACAGCAGATGGGGGATGGCGCAGCGATTGATTACTTCTGCCTGTCAGGGACAACACAGTGAATACATATTCTCAACTGATGTTGGGCAGGACAAGGCTGGGAGCAGTGCATAATTAGGGTAAAAGGAGACTGCCCGGGCAGCCACAGGAGCGACAGAGCCATATCATAATTTTATAATTGATTTTTCAGCAAAACCACTCGGTTCAGGGATGTAACAAGATATGTTTCTGCATCAGTGTAGCTACAGCATTCTCAAAGTATGTTTGTTTTGTAATGCATAAAAACAAATGGTAGATTTCCTTTAATTTAATTGCCCAGTGGGGCTCACAATCTAATCATCCTACCAGTGTGCTTTGGAGTGTTGGAGGAAACTGGAGGACCCGGAGGAAACACACACAAACATACAGAGAACATACAAAGTCTTTGCATATGTTGACCCTGGGATTTAAGCCAAGACCCCAGCGCTGCAAAGCTGTAATGCTAACCGCTGAGCCACTGTGCTGCCCCAAAAACAACACCTATCTCTAAACATAATAAATGCCCCCCACTGGGTCTACACCTACTCTAAAACGTATTTACTATAAGTTCTCTGGAGTGAATATGCCACCTCTATGTGACCCATTGAATGGTTCTGTTTCCTCCTTTCACTCTTTCTTGTCAGTCAAGAACCCAAGAGTGGAGCTATTAGATAAAATATACTATTGATATCATGCTGTAATAACAGCTATTTTTTTTGGAATAACACCTCTCGGGCCCCTAATTGTTTGCTCTATTTGGTAACTGTAAAGTACACTCCATTCTGCTGGGAGGAAACGTGCTAAATGTATACATTGCCTATAATTATTCCCCTTTATAGAAATCCCCTACTGTTCTAAGGTTCTGGCTCCGCAGGGAAACATCACATCCTCGTGCTGCGTTTACTGCACATTTCCATCATTATACAGCCGCCCGGATATCTATTAATACTCGCTTACAGGCAAGTCTGCACATCCACCGCGGTTTACATGGAAAATCTTCAATTGTGGGATAGCGGAATATTAAATACCATATATACTCGAGTATAAGCCTAGTTTTTCAGCACAAAAAATGTGTTGAATACCCAAACTCGGCTTATACTCGGCTCAAACTCGAGTAAAAAAAATCAAAACTCACCTTTCCGGCTTCCCCCGCTGCTGGCTATATACTGGGGCATCGGGCTGGCTATATACTGGGGGATATGGGCTGGCAGGCTATATACTGGGGGGCAGGTGCTGGCTATATACTATGGGGCAGGGTCCGGCAGGCTATATAATGGAGAGGCTGTGACCAATGCATTTCCCACCCTCGGATTATACTCGAGTCAATAGGTTTTCCCAGGTTTTTGTGGTAAAATTAGTGGCCTCGGCTTATACTTGGGTCGGCTTATACTCGAGTATATACGGTAACCAAATAAAATTAAAAAAATTGGAAAGACATAAGAAGCAAAACATGTTTTTTCCCCTCCTATAGTCCACAGTTTTTTGGCGGTGAATGATGGACATCTTTGCTATCTCCATGACATAGTATCATAGTTTACTCGGTTGCAAAGTCCATCAAGTTCAACCAAGGAAGGGAAGGGATTGGATGAGGGATTGGATGAGGAAGGGATTTAGGGGAAACAATCCTATATAACCATCAATGTTATTCAGGTGTAAAAAGGCATCTAGACCCTTCTTGAAGCTCTCTGCTGTCCCTGCTGTGACCAGCGCCTGAGCTTGGCTATTCCACAGATTGACAGTTCTCATAGTAAAAAAGCCCTGCTGCCTCTGGTGATTAAACCTTGTTTTCTCCAGACGGAGACAGTGCCCCCCTCGTCTTTTGATTTGATTTAATCTGAAACAACTTACCACCATAGGATAAGTTCTCGGAGATCCTCAGCCTTTACCTATGAAAGAGAAGAACTGGAGAACAAAAGATGGAAATAATGGAATGTGTAAAGAGACTCGTTGTTATTTTTATTCCACACTCTCTCCTTGGATTGGTGTCTTATCTATGTGCATTACAGACGCCAGGATCATCCGTAGCTTCAGAGCTTCAGCTGAAATATCACTTGCCAGCGTTGTGTTCCTCTGTCTTTATCATGTTCATTTCAATATGCATCACAGTGAGACGCTGGTATACTGCCTCTGCTTATAATGACTGCACTTTAAGATTTGTTACAAAACAGGCCCAGCTCGTCGTGTCTGCTGCGTGCCATGAAAATGAAATGAGCCGAGAAGATTTATTATCATTGTAGATACTGCCGAGGTGTAAATAAACCCAAATCGGTGGCAGTGTGTGATTGAGCAGGAGGAGCTGAGCAGTTTTGTATGTAGCGTCATATCTGCAGGCAGCATGTTATAGAGCAGGAGGAGCTGAGCAGATTGTACATAGTGTCCTATCTGTAGGCAGCATGTTATAGAGCAGGAGCAGCTGAGCAGATTGTACCATAGTTGATCCTATCTGTAGTAGGCAGCATGTTATAAGCAGGAGGCCAGGCTGACAGAATGTAGATAAGTCTATTAGATCACTTGGTCAGTGTAGAAAACCTTGATGATGATTTTACCAGCCCCCGTATTTACCTGGTGATTGCCTAAATACCATAAGGGCGTCTATTCTTCCTGCAAATAGTGGATCCTGAATTTTTCTTTCCTTATTGTAGATAAGTCTTAGCTGCAGACAGCGTGTTTAGAAGCAGGAGGAGGACACGGTGTCCTAATCTGCAGGCAGCAGTTATAGACAAGAGGAAATCAGAATAGATTGCACCATAGGGATCGAAGTTTACTTACCGTCCTTCGCTCGATCCAGCGGCACGTTCTCTGCGGTGGATTCGGGTCTTCCGGCGATTCACCTACAGCAGTTCCTCCGACTTCCGCCAGGAGTGTCGCTGCTTCTGCGCTGAAGTTCATCGGAATGCACTGAAGTTCACGAAGCTATCGTAGAGGGCAGGCACCGAACCACTTTTTTTTTTTTTTAAATGCAGCGTTTTTTGTTTCTGAATCGTTTGGGTTTCCTTCCGGCATGGCCACCGATTTCCAATCGCGTGCATTCCGGCGGCCGATGCGCCACAATCCCCAATTTCGCGTGCGCCAAGAATCCCGGGGCAAATACAACAGGGAAAATCGTTGCAAACGAAAAAATTTGCGTAACCCGCCGGAAATTGAAAAATATGCGATCCGGGCTCCCTTAGTAAATGACCCCCAGTGTCCTATCTGTAGGCAGCATGTTTAGAGCGGGAGGAGGTGTACATAGTGTCATATGGAAGGCACTCATGTTATAGACGAGGAGCTGAGCATATCCCCCGATCACCACTATGGTCAGATCTGAATGCGCATGTTATAGAGCAGGAGGAGACGTGACAGCAATTGTCATATTTTCATATCTGAAATCAGCATGTTTAGAGCAAGTAAGCGGAGCAGATGTACATAGTGTCTATATGCAGACAACATTATAGAACAGGAGGCGATGGCAATGTCTAGTGTCCTATATGCAGACACCAGTTATAGAAACAGGAGGGATGAGCAGTATGTACATAGTTTCTAATCCAGCGGTTATATGTTGGTGATGTTAAGTAGCAGAGCAGAGTGTACATAGGGGGGCACATTTCTCTTAGAAAGTTCGAATAATGCACTAAAATGCCAATTCTTTCTGCATATATGCTGCATGCGGGGTGTGGATTCACTACAGTCGCGCGCCAGAATATGAATCTGTCGCTTCCCCGCACTGGTTTGACAGAGTTGTTCACTTTTCTTTTTGTGTGTGCTTTAACATAGGGCGTGCGACACCAATTTCTGCAAGGTTTGTGTTAAATACGGCGCTCGGCTCCGAATCTTTCGGACCGTCTGAGGCATTCCACCGTATATGTTGTCGCAGGAAGGCCAGCCAGCAAGCTGCAGTGCCCACACAAAAAAGGGTCCTCGACACAATAGTCTGTCACAGACACTTTTTTTAACCTACCTGTGCAACGTCGTTTTAGCCATGAGAACATGCACTGTATCGAACAAAACAGTATAAAATGTTTTATAAATGTTCCCATAGTGTTATCTGCAGGTTTACATCTATAGAGCCGTATGGAACTGAACAGAAGGGGCAGATTTTATTGACTACCAGGTCCGTTCGCGATTCCAGCGGCGCGTTCTCTGCGCTGGATTCGGGTCCAGCACGAGGATTACATCAAGGTATTCTCCCGCCGTCCCACCGAGGTTGGCTGGCCTGCGCGGAAAGCATCGGAAAAGCAATGGAGTTCCACCGGGGCCGGACATGTGAAGGTAGGTATCGTTCCCAGCGACACATTTTTTTTTAATGCGGCGGTTTTTTCCGAATCCTTCGTTTTTTTTTCGCTTCGGCACGGTGCCCCCCCGATTTCCGTCGTTTGCAATGCCGGCGCCGAGTCGCCAACTCCAAGTGCGGTGCGCGCAAACAAATCCCGGGCCAATACAGGGGAACATCTGCGCAAATCGGAAAATATTCGGGGGGTGGGTGGTTGATGGCTAGCGGGTTTGGTAGGACGTTGGGGGTGTAAGGGTCTAACGGGGAAAAACGCGAATCGGGCCTTAGTAAATGGACCCCCCATTGTAGTATTGTATCCTGGTCTGTGCGGCCAGCCATGCTTAGGAGCCATGGAGCAGCGCAGTGGATGACATATATAGTGTCCTATACAGGTAACTCTTAGGGCGGTAGAAAGAGCGCCTAAACAAATTTGTACATAGTGTCCTTTCTGCAGGAAATCTTGCCTTGCTGTCTGAATACAACTTTCCTAAATTGGATCTTTAAAGAATTGTCTATGTTCTGAATCTCCTAATATTTCATGTAAGATTGATAAAGCGAACCAGACATCTGCCTGTAGTGTCGGTTCAATGCGGCGCCAGAAACGGCACAGTGGTATCTGTGTTTCTATCTTTGGCCAAAGTTATGGCTATTTGTGCGTTTGTTGTTTTGGTCGTCCCTCCAAATAAATAGTACATGTTTTTCAATGCATTCATAATATAATATAATAATTATTTACCCCAATATTATCTCGCATTTATACCCCACTACCCCAAGTATTATTCATGCACATTGTGGTATTGGGGGGGGGGGGCGGGGGGGTGTTGGGGGGGGGGGGAGGGGGGGGGCGGAAGTCTTGTTTGGCATTAGGACCCAGAAGCATTCATTTACTGCGCTGCAGCCTCTTCTATCGTGTTGTGAATACAAGGGATAAGTGAACTCCCCTGGCTCAGGGCAGTTTTATCCTCACCATTTTAGACGAAATTACCAGAAGAAGCGTCCTGATACATATAAGCCGATATATCACAGGATGTTTAAGTGAGCTTCATTTAGCGGTACAGGCTTCAAAGGTATGATAATCTTGCGTGATTCTCATTTCAGCTTCTAATTATGTAGTCCTTATAAGTCTATAGCCAAGCTGCGGCGGTCCCAGATCACGTGGATAGTATGCTGCGCAGCGTCATTTTCTTTTTACGCTTTCCTGACATGTATTGGTGTTACTCGGATCTGCTTAATCTTGCTTAGTAATCCCTTTTCCATTCTTTTCCTCAATTATATTGACAATCTATCTTAATCATTCACGAAACTCATCATCTAATTAAGTAATACAATTTAATTTTGTGATTAAAAAGAAGAACGAATAGATTAGGTAAGAATACGAATTAGCTGTAATTTGCCAACCCTTAGTTCATTTCATTGTTGTCTGAAAAAGGCCATTTAATATTTATACCCTTGTATAATAATACAGGCAGTCCCTTGACTTAAGGGACCACCCACCCCCCATTACAGGACCCCTCTGACTACTGTGACCTCTGGTGAAGCTCTCTGGATGTTATATAGTCCCAGAACTGCAATATCAGCCCGCTGTAAGGTGTCTGTATGAAGCGTATTTGATAATCCTTGGTCCCATTACAGCAAAAAATTTTAATACTAACTCAATTGTCATTGGGGCAAAAAAAAAATTGTCTGGTCATCTACAAATATAAAATATGACAGTTTCGACTTACATACGAAATTCCTAAAACGAAAAAACCTATGGAAACAACTTATCCTGTACGTAACCTGGGGACTGCCTGTAGGTGTTTCTGGTTATAGTAGGTGATATTATCCTGTATCTCCTTTAGGCATAGCAGGGATACAAAGTAACGCCCGTTTCTATGCTTCATCCTGCTAAATGTACGTTAGATTAGATGGTGTTAGAGATGGGGGTATGCTCTGACCAAAAACAAAAATTTTCTGTAATAGTATAAACAATACTCTTATTCCATGTTATTCACACAGAAATACAGCATTTCCCAGAGATATAATTAAAGTCCATGGTGTTATTTTTGGTTTACTTTCATTGTGCCTTATATCCATACTTATGATTAATGTATAAATGCCACTGTGCGGTCGTCAATGTCTTTATCTTCTGTCCACCACAGTGAGCCACCATTTTGGGGAGGAGTGTTGTTGCATATTGATTAGTTAATAACGCGAACGATGCATCCTTTCGCAAAAATGTGTGTGCAAATGGCTGCAGTTCAATTTTAAAGGGTGTTTTTCCCACCAACTAAAGGAGTTAGGCCCTAGCCACGGGTGTGGGTCTAACTTTTACTGATCAGTGGGCGTCTCAGTGCTGAAACCACAACAGATCCGAAAGAAACTAGGGGGTCGTCGGAATGCATTGCCTCCTGTCACAGCTAATGGAGCAGACGGTCGCCCAGGAAAATGAGCATTCCAATCTCTTTCCGCCATATTTATTTTAGTGAAGCTGAAATCCGTACACCCATTACACAATCTATCATTAGGTTGGTGGTATTTGGAAGAAGTGGAAATGGCACACCCTACATGGTACAACTGGGTGGTGGATTATTGACTATTACTACATTATGACGTAAATCCAGACGACCATCATTACTCCCTATCTTTCCAGACTCTTGCAATATATAAAAGCTGTCAGTCAAGGTGTGGTTTTCCTTATTCCATCTTATAGAAACTTGCATATTTTCCACGATCCCCTAGACGGAGCATTCATGGCTATAATATAAAATCCCCACATACCTACACTTCGGCCCTTAATTAGCAGTCACTGTAAGGATAACTCTTACTTCCCTGACCCAAGTCAAGCCTCTCCTCAGCGCGAACTATTCCCTACGCTGTCCCGAGGAGAACCACACCAGGTCAAAACATTGCTTCTACGTTGGGAGTCTGTTCCTCCTGGAAGTAGTTTATACTGGTGGTCCGATATCCAGACGTCATGTTATAAGGCTTCCTGAAAGGTCATGCTTGATTGTGCAACGGGAAGCGGCTTACAAGGTGTAGCTAAAAGGGCGTGGGTTTCCTTATCCCAATTCTGGAAAACTTTTAATATTTTCCCTCTGGCTTAATCGGAGAGCCTTTGTCATGGTGACTCAGTTCTACACCGCAAACTAACACTTTAGCTACAGATAAAAGAAAGATGGCCGCCCTATTTTGGAGTACAGTTGTCTCTTTGAATTAATAAAAACTTGGTAAACACCTTATAAATACTTCTGATTCCAAATTTTTATTGCATAATTGTACAGCTCAGAGTTTTAACTGACGTCTCTAGCATCCGGCATCAGCAGAATCTTCGTCATGTGTCTGACTAAACAACTTGGCCTGTAATTATGATCCTCTCCGTTGCCATTTCACACTGGCGGCGTTTCTTACCTGAAAGATGGGTGTCAGACATGTGTTCTGCTAGGACTCTAACTAATTGCAAATTCTGTCTTGTTTTGATTAAAAGGTCGCTGTCTTTTTGAGCTTAAATATGACAGCCCGTTCCGTAGAACGGAGCGACATGTGACTAACCCTGTAATAGTAAATTCTTCACGGAGCACAGAAGATAATCATATTAGCAAAGATTAAGATGTGGAGCGTCCTCCTCATAGTTTTACATTATGCTTCATCATTTTACCAAAAAAGCCTGCACGATGTAAGCGATCATTTTTCTAATGTCCTTGGATTTTAAATATGTGGGACTAAAAACAGATCATAATAGACCTTCACAGACTTAAGTGGACCTTTGACCATGTTCACCAGCGTTCAAACGTTTGGAATCCTTTAATAGGGATTGCACCTCATTTAATCCTCACCCATAATAGAATGTTTTTGGCTGTCTCCTGTCATATGGGTGGAGCCGGTGGAGGTAGTTCACCTCAAGACCGCCCACTATGTCTATTTAGTCTTATTGGCTTTAGCACGGTAGTTTTTTGGGTTGTTAGTTTCCGGTAGTCCCTACAAACATGCGTATTTAGTCTCATGTAGGTCCCCGATTTGGGTTCTTGCATATAGAGTATAGGGCCCACAGATTTGATAGGTCAACTAAAGTTTTAGTTACGAGTTGTAATTTGTGTTTTAAATGCACTGGGGTTGTTGGCATTTATCCTTTAGTCACCGACATTGTGCATTTTTTTTTCGACCCTTTGGACTTGTTATTTATTTTCAGAGGTTTGATATATCAACAGCTGGCCATGGGTTTGTTTTGCAGCTACTTTTTATTCCAAAGCCCCCAAAAGTTTGCCCAAAAAAGTCCTCAAAACTCGTACAGGCTGCATAATTCTAATGTGTGCTCTTATACTTAAAGGAATTATTATTATTATTAATGTACGGTATTTAGCCTGCGAGAGCTGCTTGTAACATAAACTTGCATCGTAAGTAGGAGAATATTGATAAATGCTTTGACATTTTTTTGACCAGGTCTGCAGCTCGCCAAGTGCTCTTTTTGGCTGGATAGTTCAGCCTTGAAGAGCTCTTCTTCTTTGCACAACTGTTTCAAACAGCCATCCCCTCTGCTCTAGTGACTGCTGTAATAGTAGTTGCAAAGTGAAGTTGGTGGCTCTTACCATAGAAACAAGCGACGAGGCTGTAACGCAACACAAACTGAGCAACAGCAGCTCTGTGCCAGGGGACGCCCTGTCGTACAATGTTTGCACAGGCTGGCCAGACATGGTTAAAACGTGTAATTAGTCTATTGTATGTTATCCTATACAATTCTAAGGTAGGCATATAGGTTAGTTACAGATGACAGAATAGAGAGAGAAGAGAGAAGAGAGAGAGATAGATTAGAAAGCGAAGGAAGAGTCAGAGGAGCTAGAGGATAGTGGAGATAGATAGATAAATATGAGTAGATAGATAGATAGAATAGATCGATAGAGAGATGATGATAGAGTATATAGAATTTAGATATGATAGATAGATAGAAGAGGAAGGCATGTTATAACGTTTTGTAAACAGGGCCACAAAGTCCGGATTAGAGCTTGTAATGTAAATCGGGGGGGAGTTCTTCTTATAATCTAAGAAACAACTAAATATTTTTGCGGTCCGTTCTAACACTTTCCAATTCCAGTACAACTAGCGAACAACAAGACCCAATACAGTCTTTTTTAGGGCACCGTTGTAGCATTTACTGTGGGCTTCTCTATAATGAAACAGAACAACAGCTATGACAGACCATAACCCTCAAAAAGTAACTTATCAATGGTTCCCAGGAAATTATGGTCTATCTATAATACAACTTGACCCCAAAAAACAGCCCTGATAAAGTTTTTATTAAGGGAGATTTTTAGAGTTATGAGCTTTATAAAGTGAGGGTCCTTATAGGGGTTGGCATCTTACCCTCGTGTGAAAGTTTAGTTGAAAGTCCAGTTGGCCAATACTTAAGGTGTTTGCCACCTTACCTCATGTTTTTGTAATGTCTGTGTGAAGTGTTGCGTGGACAGCATAATAGGTAATTACTAATATACTATCTATTAATAGTTTCGCTCAGCTCTTCGGTTGATATGTAAAGTAAAACCGCCTATGGTTTTATACACTCTAGCCCAGATATTTCTGACCAATGGCCGCAGCATGGCAGGGTCATGTGATCCTAAACTGTCCCTGGCAATGCCGTGCCCTGGTCCCTAGCCCTGATTATGATAATTGCATGAATATCGGGTGAAGATCCCTTGCAGGGCGATTGTTTCATGGACCAGAGTCACATGGACACTCCCAGTGCGGCTATTTTATGGACAGGATCTCGGATGATGAGGTAAGAAAGGACAGGAGGTTTGCAAGAAAATGGTGCAGAAACTTTATTCATAGATTGTATAAGGTTAACACATTACTAGTATCCTGCCACCCACTACACCACACCCATACAAACACTACATGAGGTAAGATGATCAACCCCATTAAGTATTGGCAATCTGCAAATGATTTAATCTGGCCTCCTTAATTTTTATGGGATCCATCCTTGTAGCTGTACCATTCTTTTCGTTCAGATATTATTGAAAACTCTTATGAAAAACTTCCCTTCTAGACAGGCAGTCCGCGGGTATGTACAAGATGTTTTGTTCTGTTTGAATTGTACGAAGCGAAAACTGTATATTTTATCATTGTAGTTCAGACAAATTAGTTTTGCCCAGTGACATGGAGTTGCAAAATTTTGTGTCTGTAATGGGACCAAGGATTATCAATAAAGCTCATTCAGGACCCTTACAGCTGGATTATTGCAGCCTGGATCCTATAGTAACATCCATGGACGTACCAGAGGTCCCAGTGGGCAGAGGGGTCACCTTAACTAGGGGTAGTCTGTAAGTCGGTGTCCTAGTAGGATTAGGGGCCACCGTACCTTACTTTCCTGAGCGACCGCCACCAGTTGACAGGATGATTTTTGTGATCCCTTCTTGAGTGGGTCGGTAGGTGTTTTATCTCTTGGTCTGTTCTTGAAGATCTATAGAAGACAAAGGAATTATTGCAACATTCAAGGCGAAGTTTATGATTTTCTGTCAATCTCGGCAAGGCATTAAAACAAAAAAAAAACTCTCCCTGATTGATACATTACAGACGATGGTTTAATCTTCCATTGCATATTTGAGTGGTGTGCATCTTAATGAGCTGGATGTGTCAGAGAGAATGAGTCGTGAGCAGGAGGAGCTGAGCAGATTGTACATAGTGTCCTATCTGTAGGCAGCATGTTATAGAGCAGGAGCAGCTGAGCAGATTGTACATAGTGTCCTATCTGCAGGCAGCATGTTATAGAGCAGGAGCAGCTGAGCAGATGGTAGATAAGTCATGATTAAGAGCACTTGTCTGTGCTAGAAACGCGTTGATGATGATTTTACCATGCCACCTGTATTTTACCTGATGGATGCCCTAAGAATACAATAAAGGCGGTCTTATTTTGCAAATAGCTGGATCCGGAATTTTTCTTCCTTATGGTAGATAAGTCTTAGCTGCAGACAGCGTGTTATAGAGCAGGAGGAGGTACACGGTGTCCTATCTGCAGGCAGCATGTTATAGAACAAGAGGATCAGAATAGATTGCACATAGGGACAGAGTTACTTACCCGGTCCATTCGCGATCCAGCGGCACGTTCTCTGCGGTGGATTCGGGTCTTCCGGCGATTCACTACAGCAGTTCCTCCGACTTCCACCAGGTGTCGCTGCTGCGCTGAAGTTCATCGGAATGCACTGAAGTTCACCGAGCTATCGTAGGTGCAGGCAAGCGACACTTTTTTTTCTTAAATGAGGCGTTTTTTTCTGAATCCGTCGGGTTTCCGTCCGGCCACGGCCACCGATTTCCATCGTGTGCATTCCGGCCGCCGATGCGCCACAATCCAATCCAATGACGAAAATATGCGATCCGGGCCCTTAGTAAATGACCCCCATAGTGTCCTATCTGTAGGCAGCATGTTGTAGAGCAGGAGGAGGTACATAGTGTCATATCTGAAGGCAGCATGTTATAGAACAGGAGGAGCTGAGCAGATTATACATATTGTCAGATCTGAAGGCAGCATGTTATAGAGCAGGAGGAGATGAGCAGATTGTACATATTTTCATATCTGAAATCAGCATGTTTTAGAGCAGAAGAAGCGGAGCAGATTGTACATAGTGTCCTTTATGCAGACAGCAAGTTATAGAAAAGGAGGCGATGAGCAGATTGTACATAGTATTCTAACTCCAGGTAATATGTTATAGAGCAGGAGGAGCTGAGCAGATTGTACATAGTGTCCTATCTGTAGGCAGCATGTTATAGAGCAGGAGCAGCTGAGCAGATTGTACATAGTGTCCTATCTGCAGGCAGCATGTTATAGAGCAGGAGCAGCTGAGCAGATGGTAGATAAGTCATGATTAAGAGCACTTGTCTGTGCTAGAAACGCGTTGATGATGATTTTACCATGCCACCTGTATTTTACCTGATGGATGCCCTAAGAATACAATAAAGGCGGTCTTATTTTGCAAATAGCTGGATCCGGAATTTTTCTTCCTTATGGTAGATAAGTCTTAGCTGCAGACAGCGTGTTATAGAGCAGGAGGAGGTACACGGTGTCCTATCTGCAGGCAGCATGTTATAGAACAAGAGGATCAGAATAGATTGCACATAGGGACAGAGTTACTTACCCGGTCCATTCGCGATCCAGCGGCACGTTCTCTGCGGTGGATTCGGGTCTTCCGGCGATTCACTACAGCAGTTCCTCCGACTTCCACCAGGTGTCGCTGCTGCGCTGAAGTTCATCGGAATGCACTGAAGTTCACCGAGCTATCGTAGGTGCAGGCAAGCGACACTTTTTTTTCTTAAATGCGGCGTTTTTTTCTGAATCCGTCGGGTTTCCGTCCGGCCACGGCCACCGATTTCCATCGTGTGCATTCCGGCCGCCGATGCGCCACAATCCAATCCAATGACGAAAATATGCGATCCGGGCCCTTAGTAAATGACCCCCATAGTGTCCTATCTGTAGGCAGCATGTTGTAGAGCAGGAGGAGGTACATAGTGTCATATCTGAAGGCAGCATGTTATAGAACAGGAGGAGCTGAGCAGATTATACATATTGTCAGATCTGAAGGCAGCATGTTATAGAGCAGGAGGAGATGAGCAGATTGTACATATTTTCATATCTGAAATCAGCATGTTTTAGAGCAGAAGAAGCGGAGCAGATTGTACATAGTGTCCTTTATGCAGACAGCAAGTTATAGAAAAGGAGGCGATGAGCAGATTGTACATAGTATTCTAACTCCAGGTAATA